>CM029608.1:29172875-29405858 GCA_017311375.1 Mytilus coruscus | reverse complement strand
CCCAAAGAAACACAGTACCACTGTTGTATGTGCGTTATCAAAGAGTCATACACCTCGAGGAGGTCAGGATAACTTACATGAACGTTATCTAGGGGTCTTTTAACTCGAGTATCTCAGTACGAGTGTCGATCGTATGAACGCTGTCATGAGGTCAATCACCTCGAAGACTCCGTATCACTGTTATATGATCGTCATCTGAGGTAATACGCCTCAAGACATTCTTTATCAGTCTTATATGGACGTTGTCGGGGGATCAATCATCTTCAGGAACACAAATATTTCTGTTATATGAACGTTATCTAGAGTCTGGCACCACAAGGTCTCAGTACCAGTTTTAAATGAAGGATGTCTGTGGTTCAAACACCTCGAGAAACACCGTATAACAGATATAAAACCTTATCTAGGGATCAGGCGAGTCGAACATTATAGTGCCAGTGTTATATGAATGTTATGAAGGGTTATACGTCTATAGGAACTCAGTATCAGTGTTAAAAACGCTTTTATCAGCATGTAATATCAGTTTATTTAAAATGGATGTATTGCCCATGTTATAGACCAGAAATTGCATGCCGATATCACCCGGGTTGATAACCGGTTATCGGTCCGTCGATAATAGCCACGTTATCGATATCAGCCCATCGTCAATTGTAATGTCATCGGTTAAGGAAAACAACGTTCTTACTAGAAATCTGAAAAAGTGTATATAAATGAATGAATTCGAATCAAAAACGCTTTGACGTAGTCCGTATGAGACTGCACTTTCATTGAAAATATGTGATAAAAAAGTAATGACTTTGCATTAATAGATTAATACTTGGCCTTTTTCATATTGCCCTTGTTATCAGCCCAAGACATTGAATTCGGACCCGAGGGCTTTAGTCCGAGGGACGATATCAGTTGAGGGCTGATAACAAGGGCAATATAAAGCATATCGTCCTCGCATCACACCTTGACCCATATCAGCCCTCGCGCACAGCTCTCGGCTATATATGGGAGTCTCGAGTTGATACTCTGGCCGGTATGGAAAATTCAATGTTATAATCCATAAATCTAGTGGTGATATTGCTCGAGCAACTGTGTACCAGTGTTATATGAACGTGACCCAGGGTCATAGACCTGTTGGAACTAAATTGTAAGTATTTTGCTGTATGAAAGATATCTGGTAAAGTCACACGCCTTGAACAACTGTGTAGCAGTTTAATATGAACGTTACCGAGGGTCATACACCACTTTGAACACAATATAAGTCTTGTATGAACGTTATCTAGGGTCGTACACCTCGAGGAACTATGTACCTGTGTTATATGAACATTGTCTATCGGACCTTCGGAATACTGATATGGGTTTTATGACATATTTTGTCAGTGCATTGGACCTATATTTGAGCCATAAATTTCATTGCTTAAAAGCAGGGTCGTTCGAGTCGTCTTACCAAATTCGCTCAACCAATGTACAAAATGTATATTTTTTCCGATTGTGACAGATGTCCTCAGTGTGTAAAATGTCCTCAGTTTGAAAAAAGTCTCCATTTAACCGTATTGCCTGTTGCCCTCAGTGCCACTGTTAGCTGAACGTAACATGTTTATATCTAGGATCCTACTTCTCGAACATTTTAGTACCATGGTTAATATGTGAATGGTACACTGAAGGGGTCGAATAACTATGTAGTAATGTTATATTATTGTTATCTAACCGTCGAATGCCTTAAGTAACTCCATATAACTGTTTACAGAACTTTATCTAGGGCCGTACACATCGAACAACTCAGTCCTAGTGTTATATGAACGTTATCTAGGGATCAAACATCTTAGTATAAGTGTTATATGAACGTTATTAAATGATCATACACCTCGAGGAACTAAGTATATCTGTTGTAGAAAAGGAGTCTGCAACCTCGGGATCATTTTATCAGTGTAATATGAACGTTTTCTGCAGATCATAGACCCAAAGGAACACAGTACCACTGTTGTATGTGCGTTATCAAAGAGTCATACACCTCGAGGAGGTCAGGATAACTTACATGAACGTTATCTAGGGTCTTTAACTCGAGTATCTCAGTACGAGTGTCGATCGTATGAACGCTGTCATGAGGTCAATCACCTCGAAGACTCCGTATCACTGTTATATGATCGTCATCTGAGGTAATACGCCTCAAGACATTCTTTATCACTGATCCATGAAATGAGGTCGAGGTCAGGTGAACCCTGTCTGACGGACATGTAGGCGTTGCAAAGAACCCATATACCTAATATAGTTATCCTACTACTTATAATAAGTGAGAAACTCACATGACAAAAAACTGTATTTTTTCAAGCAGTCGCTGAACCATGCAAATGATGTCAGGACAATGGACATATGACAGACAGAAACTTCGTAACATAAGGTATCTGCATACAATGTATGAAGCATCCTTCTGAAATATAAAGCTTTATACAAATAGTTTACATCGCCGCCGCTGGATAGTGATACCTATGGCTCGCATACTGCGACTTTCATCGCAGGCGAGACAAAAACCCATTCTAGTTCATCATGATAGCTTGGTGAATTTATCTCAATAACATTGAGTTATATAATGCATCTCGAAATGTCCACACTTCCAAGAAAATCATTATTCTTCACAAAATTACTCCGCGCAAAAGGTTAATAGTTCAAGTATGACTCAAGAAACGACCAGGCCAGGTCACCAATTATTGTTTGTGATTGTCAATGTCCAACTCCGATAAAAATGATACTACCGTATTTTGTTATGTATGTTAGTCTGGTATCTTAAGAAGGATGTAAGCTGTGATTCAATGTGATTCAAAGTAAGGTTGGATTATGAAAAGTCCTATATTTGTACTACAATGGATGTTACTATGGATTTTACCATGTACTTAGGTTTACTTAGGAATATATAAATACCAACTTCAATGATCAAGCCAAATTACAGTAATGTAATTTTGGTGGATTAAATAAAATTACACAATTTCAGTTAAATTATGTACAAGGCTTGAGCATGTCTTCAATATCACCACTAGATTTATGGATTATAACATTGAATTTTCCATACCGGCCAGAGTATCAACTCGAGACTCCATATATAGCCCAAGAGCTGTGCGCGAGGGCTGATATGGGTCAGGTGTGATGCGAGGGACGATATGGTTTCATATTGCCCTTGTTATCAGCCCTCAACTGATATCGTCCCTCGGACTAAAGCCCTCGGGTCCGAATTCAATGTCTTGGGCTGATAACAAGGGCAATATGAAAAGGCAAGTATTAATCTATTAATGCAAAGTCATTACTTTTTATCACATATTTTCAATGAAAGTGCAGTCTCATACGGACTACGTCAAAGCGTTTTCATTCGAATTCATTCATTTATATACACTTTTTCAGATTTCTAGTAAGAACGTTGTTTTCCTTAACCGATGACATTACAATTGACGATGGGCTGGTATCGATAACGTGGCTATTATCGACGGACCGATAACCGGTTATCAACCGGGGTGATATCGGCATGCAATTTCTGGTCTATAACATGGGCAATACATCCATTTTAAATAAACTGATATTACATGCTGATAAAAACGTTTTTAACACTGATACTGAGTTCCTATAGACGTATAACCCTTCATAACATTCATATAACACTGGCACTATAATGTTCGACTCGCCTGATCCTAGATAAGGTTTTATATCTGTTATACGGTGTTTCTCGAGGTGTTTGAACCACAGACATCCTTCATATAAAACTGGTACTGAGACCTTTGTGGTGCCAAACTCTAGATAACGTTCATATAACAGAAATATTTGTGTTCCTGAAGATGATTGATCCCCGACAACGTCCATATAAGACTGATAAAGAATGTCTTGAGGCGTATTACCTCAAATGACGATCATATAACAGTGATACGGAGTCTTCGAGGTGATTGACCTCATGACAGCGTTCATACGATCGACACTCGTACTGAGATACTCGAGTTAAAGACCCTAGATAACGTTCATGTAAGTTATCCTGACCTCCTCGAGGTGTATGACTCTTTGATAACGCACATACAACAGTGGTACTGTGTTCCTTTGGGTCTATGATCTGCAGAAAACGTTCATATTACACTGATAAAATGATCCCCGAGGTTGCAGACTCCTTTTCTACAACAGATATACTTAGTTCCTCGAGGTGTATGATCATTTAATAACGTTCATATAACACTTATACTAAGATGTTTGATCCTAGATAACGTTCATATAACACTTGGACTGAGTTGTTCGATGTGTACGGCCGTAGATAAAGTTCTGTAAACAGTTATATGGAGTTACTTAAGGCATTCGACGGTTAGATAACAATAATATAACATTACTACATAGTTATTCGACCCCTTCAGTGTACCATTCACATATATTAACCATGGTACTAAAATGTTCGAAGTAGGATCCTAGATATAAACATGTTACGTTCAGCTAACAGTGGCACTGAGGCAACAGGCACATACGGTTAAATGGAGACTTTTTCAAACTGAGGACATTTTACACTGAGGACATCTGTCACAATCGGAAAAATATACATTTTGTACATTGGTTGAGCGAATTTGGTAAGACGACTCGAACGACCCCTGCTTTTAAGCAATGAAATTTATGGCTCAAATATAGGTCCAATGCACTGACAAAATATGTCATAAAACCCATATCAGTATTCCGAAGGTCCGATAGACAATGTTCATATAACACAGGTACATAGTTCCTCGAGGTGTACGACCCTAGATAACGTTCATACAAGACTTATATTGTGTTCAAAGTGGTGTATGACCCTCGGTAACGTTCATATTAAACTGCTACACAGTTGTTCAAGGCGTGTGACTTTACCAGATATCTTTCATACAGCAAAATACTTACAATTTAGTTCCAACAGGTCTATGACTCCTGGGTCACGTTCATATAACACTGGTACACAGTTGCTCGAGCAATATCACCACTAGATTTATGGATTATAACATTGAATTTTCCATACCGGCCAGAGTATCAACTCGAGACTCCATATATAGCCCGAGAGCTGTGCGCGAGGGCTGATATGGGTCAAGGTGTGATGCGAGGGACGATATAGCCTTTCATATTGCCCTTGTTATCAACCCTCAACTGATATCATCCTCGGACTAAAGCCCTCGGGTCCGAATTCAATGTCTTGGGCTGATAACAAGGGCAATATGGAAAAACCAAGTATTAATCTATTAATGCAAAGTCATTACTTTTTATCACATATTTTCAATGAAAGTGCAGTCTCATACGGACTACGTCAAAGCGTTTTGATTCGAATTCATTCATTTATATACACTTTTCAGATTTCTAGTAAGAACGTTGTTTTCCTTAACCGATGACATTACAATTGACGATGGGCTGGTATCGATAACGTGGCTATTATCGACGGACCGATAACCGGTTATCAACCCGGGTGATATCGGCATGCAATTTCTGGTCTATAACATGGGCAATACATCCATTTTAAATAAACTGATATTACATGCTGATAAAAACGTTTTTTAACACTGATACTGAGTTCCTATAGACGTATAACCCTTCATAACATTCATATAACACTGGCACTATAATGTTCGACTCGCCTGATCCCTAGATAAGGTTTTTATATCTGTTATACGGTGTTTCTCGAGGTGTTTGAACCACAGACATCCTTCATTTAAAACTGGTACTGAGACCTTTGTGGTGCCAAACTCTAGATAACGTTCATATAACAGAAATATTTGTGTTCCTGAAGATGATTGATCCCCCGACAACGTCCATATAAGACTGATAAAGAATGTCTTGAGGCGTATTACCTCAGATGACGATCATATAACAGTGATACGGAGTCTTCGAGGTGATTGACCTCATGACAGCGTTCATACGATCGACACTCGTACTGAGATACTCGAGTTAAAGACCCTAGATAACGTTCATGTAAGTTATCCTGACCTCCTCGAGGTGTATGACTCTTTGATAACGCACATACAACAGTGGTACTGTGTTCCTTTGGGTCTATGATCTGCAGAAAACGTTCATATTACACTGATAAAATGATCCCCGAGGTTGCAGACTCTTTTCTACAACAGATATACTTAGTTCCTCGAGGTGTATGATCATTTAATAACGTTCATATAACACTTATACTAAGATGTTTGATCCTAGATAACGTTCATATAACACTAGGACTGAGTTGTTCGATGTGTACGGCCCTAGATAAAGTTCTGTAAACAGTTATATGGAGTTACTTAAGGCATTCGACGGTTAGATAACAATAATATAACATTACTACATAGTTATTCGACCCCTTCAGTGTACCATTCACATATATTAACCATGGTACTAAAATGTTCGAAGTAGGATCCTAGATATAAACATGTTACGTTCAGCTAACAGTGGCACTGAGGGCAACAGGCACATACGGTTAAATGGAGACTTTTTTTCAAACTGAGGACATTTTACACACTGAGGACATCTGTCACAATCGGAAAAAAATATACATTTTGTACATTGGTTGAGCAATTTGGTAAGACGACTCGAACGACCCTGCTTTTAAGCAATGAAATTTATGGCTCAAATATAGGTCCAATGCACTGACAAAATATGTCATAAAACCCATATCAGTATTCCGAAGGTCCGATAGACAATGTTCATATAACACAGGTACATAGTTCCTCGAGGTGTACGACCCCTAGATAACGTTCATACAAGACTTATATTGTGTTCAAAGTGGTGTATGACCCCTCGGTAACGTTCATATTAAACTGCTACACAGTTGTTCAAGGCGTGTGACTTTACCAGATATCTTTCATACAGCAAAAATACTTACAATTTAGTTCCAACAGGTCTATGACTCCTGGGTCACGTTCATATAACACTGGTACACAGTTGCTCGAGCAATATCACCACTAGATTTATGGATTATAACATTGAATTTTCCATACCGGCCAGAGTATCAACTCGAGACTCCCATATATAGCCCGAGAGCTGTGCGCGAGGGCTGATATGGGTCAAGGTGAATACATTTTGTTTACAAAGTTGCTTTATATATTATAGTTCAAGTAAAATACAAAAATGTTTTTAAAAATAAGCCTTTTCTTATTCAAGAAAAATAATCTCGAAACTGAATTGTGACTTTTGTCCTGTGACTTTTTGTTCGTGACTTTTGTCTGTGACTTTTATCCTGTGACTTTCTGTCCTACATTCGAGACCGTGACTCATGTGTATAGTCATAGTAGTTAAATCTCCCTAGTAGTAGTTTATATATAATTTTGTCATATGACTCCTTTAAATTACTCAATATTGAATACAAAATATATCTAGTTTGAAAAGGGATTGAACGAGGGCTTAAACGGAAAAACTCACAGAGAAACAAAATAAGATTTTATTCGTTAAACATGTCGTCAGATATCTTCATGTTCGCTCATTGTCGAAATAAAAGGAGATTTTCTGACATTAGCGGATAACAACCTAATCCACATAATTTATTTCCATTTTTCATGCATGCTTATATATCAAAGTCGCTTATTTATCTTTTAGGTACATCTTCTATTTTTTTAATCTTTAAAAATTCTATAGATAAAATAAATTATGTGTCATATGGTTGAGCTTTTGTGAATTATAACAACGCTATATTTCCGAACCATATAATATTGCGAATTTTAAATGCAAAAAAGTGTATCAGAGTAGAAATATTTGGTTTAAAATTTGCTGTGAAAATTTATAACTAAAATTAGATATATTCAGAATATTCAAAGGATTAACGAAAAAATAAGTCACGCATATATGATATATGTGGGGAAAAAAAGGGGTTGTGCTAAAATGAGAAACGAAATAGAAACGCAATGAACGAAACGAAACGAAACGCAACGCAACGAAACGAAAAACTGACGAAACGAAATGAAAAATAACGAAACGAAACAAAAAATTGACAAAACGAAACGAAACGAAACGAAAAATTGACAAAACGAAACGAAACGAAATGAAACGAAATAAAAATCTTTTTATATTATTTAAAAACGTAATTTTTTAATATTTATGCGGAAATAATAGTTAGACGAAAAACAGGTGTGGCAAAAGCAGGAGTTGTGTCTAATTGTCCCTATTATCCGTGGGAACTGTGTGACATATATTACAATGGAAAACTTCAAAAGAATAAAATAAGGGAAAACAACATCAAAACCTCGTTTATCTTTTTCGGGCAAAATTTCCTTCTGTTGAGTGTTCCCAGCATCCAAATATAGTTAATTTCAAAGGATAAAACCAACTTCATCAACTTCAAAGAATGCGAGGTCAAAGGCGGTAATTCCTTTCAAGTTCTTTTTTGCGCCATGCATATGTTGTTCATCAACGGGTACTATATATATAAGCCGGGGTATACTGGTTCCAATTTAATACATCGTTTGAAACTCCACCAAAATGGAGCCTGAAAATACGAAAACTCGCAATCTCATGATATTTATTGTAGTTTGTCTGTTCCATTTTGTCATTTCTAAATTAGTCATTGGGTATGTTTTCCTTCAAGTTTCAAGTTACTAACGAGCGTACATGTAAATAACTTCAGCGCACGAGTTTCAGAGCACGTAAAAACACTTATCTTTTGATATAAAATATTGCTGATATATGTCTATGTCCAATAAATACACTTCCAAGCTACTAGTATATGGGGATCAGACTGTCCGTATTTTTCGTTTGTCTAGGGACCTTGTTTCCAAGCGCAACTCAGCAAAATCGTTTAATGGATTGCAATAAAGCAGTGGCACCTAATAAGAAATAAAGAGGGGCAGAAGTTCTATTGTTGTCACCTGGATCAATATTTAAAGCCCTGGATTCGATGGATACTTCGTGCAACACTTTTTAAATGTAGGTACATTAAGTGACAACTCAGTTAACTGGAAAAGTAACATGTTATGACTGTATGACCTATAAATCAATGAAAATGTGTGTTCATGCCCTTTGTGCTGCCCAGACGAAATGCATTTTAGACAAATTCTTAAAATGGAGACAAAAATCAAAGCATGAAGTTAATCTTACTTCGTTGGTTATGGGTGGAATCCAATCTGGACACAAAGGTAAAGTAGCAAAGCCCAGAAAAGCATAGTCGTACACCACTTAACAAGGAGATCCAAGTTGAACAGGAAGTATCGAGGCAGCCGTTGGTACCAGATAGTTCCATCAAAAAACACTAGATTCTCACGCTAGATTCTCTAGGTTTTGACGAAGATCATCCATTTGAAATAATATATCTTTACCAGACAAAAGCATCGCTATGCTATGGATGTGGTATAAAATTTTCCGTGAAATTGAACAAAATCATTTCATTGTAAGATATTACTGCGAGAGAATATCTTGTAAAGGGAAACAAAACCTAAGCCGCAATTTGCATATTTTCATCTTAAGAGTTCATGTGAACGTAAAAATTTTCTAACTTCAAAAAGCAATGTTGAAAGCATCGGCTGAATGTAAAACAATCATACAAGCAGAGGTTAAAACGGACTTGCACAAGTGGGAGTAATAATATGATTTCATTGAGAGTTCATGCATCGTATTGTATTGTATTCTAGTGCATTTTGTATGTACACATGATTAAAGTATACATAAGTTTGTATATTCTTTCATTTTGACAGATTTGCTAATGAAAATTCCTAAACTGAAAATACTGTTGATGGCCTAATCGGAGTCAGAAAAATGGTTTCATTTGTTAATGATTATTGCTTGTTTTACGTCCAGTGGGAAATATTTCATGCAAATTAAGTATACGGAATAAATAAACAATGAAGATGCAGAACGAGGCAACTGGATATTTCAAGAATAATCGTATTCAGCATCCGTATCAATTAAATGATTAAGTTTCTTAAATTTGTGACCCCACTAATAAAAATAAAGCAGAGGCGTATTGGGGGGGGGGCTTATGGATCTACATTTATGGTTAATCCAGACTTTTTACCTATACCACCCCAAATTTTGTCTAGTTTTTCAGAATCCTGGATCCGCATCTGTAAAGAGATGTAGTATGGTTGCAAATGAGATTATCCACCAGAGTTCAAAGGTCATGGATGTAAGCAAATAAAGGTAACCGTTCGGCCTTCAATAATGAGCAAAACCAAGACTGTATAGTAAGTTGTCAAAGGCCCCGACATGCCAAAATTTACAAAAATTCAAACGAGTAAACAAAGGACCTGATATCATATGTATGTAAACATATATGCTAAAACAATAAACGAAAAACAAATATGACAGACAGCTACGATCGACAACAACTGAGTTAAAAGCTCCCGATTAGGGACAAGCACATAAATAATGCGACAAGATTAAACATGTTTGCATAATTGTCCGATTTTGAAATATTTACACATTTAGAGCAGGAACTGCTAACCCTTCCGGAGCACATAGGATCAAGCATGATTTTTTTGGTAGGATTCGTGTTGATCAGTCTTTAGTTTACTATGTAGTGTTTGTGAACTTATTTGTTTTTCATGGTTTTCGTTTATTGCCATGGTATTGTAAGTCTCTCTTCGACTTTTGAGTTTTGAAGTGTCCTCTGCCTCTTTTTACCACTTTGTGGTATACTCAATACTAAATTACAGCTAGTATCGCAAACCAAATAGCAACTTTGGCATTTTATAGGCTCTTAGTCTAACATACAGTTCTGACCAGTCCCTTTTATTTAGTGCATGTGTAGTGCTTGCTGTTCCAGTGCACGGCTGCTGTTTGTTGTATCGCATCTTTGTAATGCAAATTGCCTTTGGTTTCAGTAGAACTCGCTAAGTCTTATGAAACCCCGGTTAAAAATCTCTAATGCAGTATGATTGCCAATGAGATAACTCTCCATCAGAGACTAATATAAAGTAGAAGGTTAGCAACTATAGGTCACTGTACAATCTTCAACAATGAGCAAAATCAATACTGCGTTGTCCGCTTTAAAAGGCATCGAAGTGAAAAATGTAAAGCAATTCAAACGAGAAAACTAACGGCCTGATTTATGTTCAAAACAATAAACGGAAAACAAATATGATATAAGCAACAAACGACAATCACTGAATTACAGGCTTCTGACTTTAAACGGGCACATACAGAATGTAGCGAGGTTAAGCATGTTAACGTGCGCCCAAAATCTAAATTAGCTTGTTTCGTTTTATCTTTATTTTTTGTATTCTTTTTTGTAACCAAATGTGCTCATTGCATTCCATGCACTGTATACAGATCATATACATGAATTATAACCAGATAACGACAGTTATGTTCTTACAATACAATATCCGAAAATAAGACATATTTAACTGATCTTTAACTCAAACTAGGGAAAGATATATAAACTATTGGCATCACTTTGCATTCACATTTCTAGTAAACATGTTTTTGTCTAATAAACGTGAAATAGAATAAATCATGACAGACGGAGAATCTTACAAATTAATTTTATATGCCTTATGGTCTAAAACTAAGTTTCATGTTATTCAGATAGATGGAATTGACATTTCTGTTTTATTCTCCAATCTTGTTGTTTGTCACGTGAAAAGGTCTTCCAAATTCTTGGAATTTTGCGATCTTCATAACTTAAACGAGCGTAAATTTTATCCATCACTGAATGTCATGTCCCAAATATTTCTAATATTTTCAAGTGTAGGTGTCTTGATTAAACTTTACATTGAAGTCAGATGCGGATCCAGGATTTTGAAAAGGGGCCCTAAACTAGGCAACGTTTGGAGTGGAACAAGTAAAAGTCTATGCATTAACCATACATTTGGGCCATATCCAGGCTATTTTTATCAAAATATTAAACCTCTTAAATCTGAAAAAGAGTAAAACATGGCTAAGGTGGCAATGAAAAATTCGTGTAATTAGACAAAAAACCACAAACAGATAAACAATAGTCCACCAAAATAACAGTGGAAAATAATAATTGAGCAACACGAATCCACCGAAAAACAAGAGGCGGATTTCTATTTTTCCTGCAGGATCAGCAGTTCCTAATCCAATAGTGACACCCATTAGCTTTAACTAAGGCATACCAAATGCATTAACCGTCGGTACAAGTCCGAAATTCTTAGTACAAATGTATCCATGAAACTTGACGGAGCGCGAAATATCGATATTGTTTACTACAAACCGCCCCTCTCCCCGCCACGGAATAAACTGTGATATATGGTATTGTGTTCATTTAGTATGATGGGGTGTTATGTGGAACTCTTGCCCCCAAAAGTAGAGCAAAAACAATAGGAACCCCTTTACAACAAATAAAGGGATGAACTCAGGTGCCTTCGTAAGGATAAGCAGTTCCTGCTTAGTGCAATCCGTAAGGAAAGCAACGTTCTTACTAGAAATCTGAAAAAGTGTATATAAATGAATGAATTCGAATCAAAAACGCTTTGACGTAGTCCGTATGAGACTGCATTTTCATTGAAAATATGTGATAAAAAGTAATGACTTTGCATTAATAGATTAATACATGGCCCTTTTTCATATTGCCCTTGTTATCAGCCCAAGACATTGAATTCGGACCCGAGGGCTTTAGTCGAGGACGATATCAGTTGAGGGCTGATAACAAGGGCAATAAAACCATATCGTCCCTCGCATCACACCTTGACCCATATCAGCCCTCGCGCACAGCTCTCGGGCTATATATGGGAGTCTCGAGTTGATACTCTGGCCGGTATGGAAAATTCAATGTTATAATCTATAAATCTAGTGGTGATATTGCTCGAGCAACTGTGTACCAGTGTTATATGAACGTGACTCAGGGGTCATAGACCTGTTGGAACTAAATTGTAAGTATTTTTGCTGTATGAAAGATTTCTGGTCAAGTCACACGCCTTGAAAAACTGTGTAGCAGTTTAATATGAACGTTACCGAGGGGTCATACACCAATTTGAACACAATATAAGTCTTGTATGAACGTTATCTAGGGGTCATACACCTCGAGGAACTATGTACCTGTGTTATATGAACATTGTCTATCGGACCTTCGGAATACTGATATGGTTTTTATGACATATTTTGTCAGTGCATTGGACCTATATTTGAGCCATAAATTTCATTGCTTAAAAAGCAGGGTCGTTCAGTCGTCTTACCAAATTTGCTCAACCAATGTACAATAATGTATATTTTTCCGATTGTGACAGATGTCCTCAGTGTGTAAAATGTCCTCAGTTTGAAAAAGTCTCCATTTAACCGTATGTGCCTGTTGCCCTCAGTGCCACTGTTAGCTGAACGTAACATATTTATATCTAGGATCCTACTTCTCGAACATTTTAGTACCATGGTTAATATATGTGAATGGTACACTGAAGGGTCGAATAACTATGTAGTAATGTTATATTATTGTTATCTAACCGTCGAATGCCTTAAGTAACTCCATATAACTGTTTACAGAACATTATCTAGGGGCCGTACACATCGAACAACTCAGTCCTAGTGTTATATGAACGTTATCTAGGGATCAAACATCTTAGTATAAGTGTTATATGAACGTTATTAAATGATCATACACCTCGAGGAACTAAGTATATCTGTTGTAGAAAAGAGTCTGCAACCTCGGGGATCATTTTATCAGTGTAATATGAACGTTTTCTGCAGATCATAGACCAAAAGGAACACAGTACCACTGTTGTATGTGCGTTATCAAGAGTCATACACCTCGAGGAGGTCAGGATAACTTACATGAACGTTATCTAGGGGTCTTTTAACTCTCAGTACGAGTGTCGATCGTATGAACGCTGTCATGAGGTCAATCACCTCGAAGACTCCGTATCACTGTTATATGATCGTCATCTGAGGTAATACGCCTCAAGACATTCTTTATCAGTCTTATATGGACGTTGTCGGGGGATCAATCATCTTCAGGAACACAATATTTCTGTTATATGAACGTTATCTAGAGTCTGGCACCACAAAGTTCTCAGTACCAGTTTTAAATGAAGGATGTCTGTGGTTCAAACACCTCGAGAAACACCGTATAACAGATATAAAACCTTATCTAGGGATCAGGCGAGTCGAACATTATAGTGCCAGTGTTATATGAATGTTATGAAGGGTTATACGTCTATAGGGACTCAGTATCAGTGTTAAAAACGTTTTATCAGCATGTAATATCAGTTTATTAAAATGGATGTATTGCCCATGTTATAGACCAGAAATTGCATGCCGATATCACCCCGGGTTGATAACCGGTTATCGGTCCGTCGATAATAGCCACGTTATCGATATCAGCCCATCGTCAATTGTAATGTCATCGGTTAAGGAAAACAACGTTCTTACTAGAAATCTGAAAAAGTGTATATAAATGAATGAATTCGAATGAAAAACGCTTTGACATAGTCCATATGAGACTGCACTTTCATTGAAAATATGTGATAAAAAGTAATGACTTTGCATTAATAGATTAATACATGGCCTTTTCATATTGCCCTTGTTATCAGCCCAAGACATTGAATTCGGACCCGAGGGCTTTAGTCCGAGGGACGATATCAGTTGAGGGCTGATAACAAGGGCAATATGAAACCATATCATCCTCGCATCACACCTTGACCCATATCAGCCCTCGCGCAGCTCTCGGGCTATATGAGTCTCGAGTTGATACTCTGGCCGGTATGGAAAATTCAATGTTATAATCCATAAATCTAGTGGTGATATTGCTCGAGCAACTGTGTACCAGTGTTATATGAACGTGACCCAGGAGTCATAGACCTGTTGGAACTAAATTGTAAGTATTTTTGCTGTATGAAAGATATCTGGTAAAGTCACACGCCTTGAACAACTGTGTAGCAGTTTAATATGAACGTTACCGAGGGGTCATACACCACTTTGAACACAATATAAGTCTTGTATGAACGTTATCTAGGGGTCGTACACCTCGAGGAACTATGTACCTGTGTTATATGAACATTGTCTATCGGACCTTCGGAATACTGATATGGGTTTTATGACATATTTTGTCAGTGCATTGGACCTATATTTGAGCCATAAATTTCATTGCTTAAAAAGCAGGGGTCGTTCGAGTCGTCTTACCAAATTCGCTCAACCAATGTACAAAAATGTATATTTTTTTCCGATTGTGACAGATGTCCTCAGTGTGTAAAATGTCCTCAGTTTGAAAAAAAGTCTCCATTTAACCGTATGTGCCTGTTGCCCTCAGTGCCACTGTTAGCTGAACGTAACATGTTTATATCTAGGGATCCTACTTCTCGAACATTTTAGTACCATGGTTAATATATGTGAATGGTACACTGAAGGTCGAATAACTATGTAGTAATGTTATATTATTGTTATCTAACCGTCGAATGCCTTAAGTAACTCCATATAACTGTTTACAGAACTTTATCTAGGGGCCGTACACATCGAACAACTCAGTCCTAGTGTTATATGAACGTTATCTAGGGATCAAACATCTTAGTATAAGTGTTATATGAACGTTATTAAATGATCATACACCTCGAGGAACTAAGTATATCTGTTGTAGAAAAGGAGTCTGCAACCTCGGGGATCATTTATCAGTGTAATATGAACGTTTTCTGCAGATCATAGACCCAAAGGAACACAGTACCACTGTTGTATGTGCGTTATCAAGAGTCATACACCTCGAGGAGGTCAGGATAACTTACATGAACGTTATCTAGGGTCTTTAACTCGAGTATCTCAGTACGAGTGTCGATCGTATGAACGCTGTCATGAGGTCAATCACCTCGAAGACTCCGTATCACTGTTATATGATCGTCATCTGAGTAATACGCCTCAAGACATTCTTTATCAGTCTTATATGGACGTTGTCGGGGATCAATCATCTTCAGGAACACAATATTTCTGTTATATGAACGTTATCTAGAGTCTGGCACCACAAAGTTCTCAGTACCAGTTTTAAATGAAGGATGTCTGTGGTTCAAACACCTCGAGAAACACCGTATAACAGATATAAAACCTTATCTAGGGATCAGGCGAGTCGAACATTATAGTGCCAGTGTTATATGAATGTTATGAAGGGTTATACGTCTATAGGGACTCAGTATCAGTGTTAAAAACGTTTTATCAGCATGTAATATCAGTTTATTAAAATGGATGTATTGCCCATGTTATAGACCAGAAATTGCATGCCGATATCACCCAGGTTGATAACCGGTTATCGGTCCGTCGATAATAACCACGTTATCGATATCAGCCCATCGTCAATTGTAATGTCATCGGTTAAGGAAAACAACGTTCTTACTAGAAATCTGAAAAGTGTATATAAATGAATGAATTCGAATGAAAAACGCTTTGACATAGTCCGTATGAGACTGCACTTTCATTGAAATATATGATAAAAAGTAATGACTTTGCATTAATAGATTAATACATGGCCTTTTCATATTGCCTTGTTATCAGCCCAAGACATTGAATTCGGACCCGAGGGCTTTAGTCCGAGGACGATATCAGTTGAGGGCTGATAACAAGGGCAATATAACCATATCGTCCATCATCACACCTTGACCCATATCAGCCCTCGCGCACAGCTCTCAGGCTATATATGGAAGTCTCGAGTTGATACTCTGGCCGGTATGGAAAATTCAATGTTATAATCCATAAATCTAGTGGTGA
Source organism: Mytilus coruscus (assembly GCA_017311375.1). Lineage (NCBI taxonomy): Eukaryota > Metazoa > Mollusca > Bivalvia > Mytilida > Mytilidae > Mytilus > Mytilus coruscus. The sequence goes on along the minus strand of CM029608.1, from coordinate 29,389,301 downwards.
TATTGCTCGAGCAACTGTGTACCAGTGTTATATGAACGTGACCCAGGAGTCATAGACCTGTTGGAACTAAATTGTAAGTATTTTTGCTGTATGAAAGATATCTGGTAAAGTCACACGCCTTGAACAACTGTGTAGCAGTTTAATATGAACGTTACCGAGGGGTCATACACCACTTTGAACACAATAAAAGTCTTGTATGAACGTTATCTAGGGGTCGTACACCTCGAGGAACTATGTACCTGTGTTATATGAACATTGTCTATCGGACCTTCGGAATACTGATATGGGTTTTATGACATATTTTGTCAGTGCATTGGACCTATATTTGAGCCATAAATTTCATTGCTTAAAAAGCAGGGGTCGTTCGAGTCGTCTTACCAAATTCGCTCAACCAATGTACAAAAATGTATATTTTTCCGATTGTGACAGATGTCCTCAGTGTGTAAAATGTCCTCAGTTTGAAAAAAGTCTCCATTTAACCGTATGTGCCTGTTGCCCTCAGTGCCACTGTTAGCTGAACGTAACATGTTTATATCTAGGGATCCTACTTCTCGAACATTTTAGTACCATGGTTAATATATGTGAATGGTACACTGAAGGGGTCGAATAACTATGTAGTAATGTTATATTATTGTTATCTAACCGTCGAATGCCTTAAGTAACTCCATATAACTGTTTACAGAACTTTATCTAGGGCCGCACACATCGAACAACTCAGTCCTAGTGTTATATGAACGTTATCTAGGGATCAAACATCTTAGTATAAGTGTTATATGAACGTTATTAAATGATCATACACCTCGAGGAACTAAGTATATCTGTTGTAGAAAAGGAGTCTGCAACCTCAGGCGTCATTTTATCAGTGTAATATGAACGTTTTCTGCAGATCATAGACCCAAAGGAACACAGTACCACTGTTGTATGTGCGTTATCAAAGAGTCATACACCTCGAGGAGGTCAGGATAACTTACATGAACGTTATCTAGGGTCTTTTAACTCGAGTATCTCAGTACGAGTGTCGATCGTATGAACGCTGTCATGAGGTCAATCACCTCGAAGACTCCGTATCACTGTTATATGATCGTCATCTGAGATAATACGCCTCAAGACATTCTTTATCAGTCTTATATGGACGTTGTTGGGGATCAATCATCTTCAGGAACACAATATTTCTGTTATATGAACGTTATCTAGAGTCTGGCACCACAAAGTTCTCAGTACCAGTTTTAAATGAAGGATGTCTGTGGTTCAAACACCTCGAGAAACACTGTATAACAGGTATGAAAACCTTATCTAGGGATCAGGCGAGTTCGAACATTATAGTGCCAGTGTTATATGAATGTTATGAAGGGTTATACGTCTATAGGAACTCAGTATCAGTGTTAAAAACGTTTTTCAGGATGTAATATCAGTTTATTTAAAATGGATGTATTGCCCATGTTATAGACCAGAAATTGCATGCCGATATCACCCGGGTTGATAACCGGTTATCGGTCCGTCGATAATAGCCACGTTATCGATATCAGCCCATCGTCAATTGTAATGTCATCGGTTAAGGAAAGCAACGTTCTTACTAGAAATCTGAAAAGTGTATATAAATGAATGAATTCGAATGAAAACGCTTTGACGTAGTCCGTATGAGACTGCATTTATATATTTATGCTGTTGTTTGTATCAGTGTTTCCATATTTGATTAAAATAAAACCTCAAAATAATACATCATGCACTTCAAACATTACAATACTTTTATGCTCGTCAATGCGAATAGTCTGCGTGTACTGCTTATAGTATCTGAGAAACGGACCTAATCACGTAACTTTAATCTTGATCACTGATCCATGAAATGAGGTCGAGGTCAGGTGAACCCTGTCTGACGGACATGTAGGCGTTGCAAAGAACCCATATACCTAATATAGTTATCCTACTACTTATAATAAGTGAGAAACTCACATGACAAAAAAACTGTATTTTTTTTCAAGCAGTCGCTGAACCATGCAAATGATGTCAAGGACAATGGACATATGACAGACAGAAACTTCGTAACATAAGGTATCTGCATACAATGTATGAAGCATCCTTCTGAAATATAAAGCTTTATACAAATAGTTTACATCGCCGCCGCTGGATAGTGATACCTATGGCTCGCATACTGCGACTTTCATCGCAGGCGAGACAAAAACCCATTCTAGTTCATCATGATAGCTTGGTGCGAATTTATCTCAATAACATTGAGTTATATAATGCATCTCGAAATGTCCACACTTCCAAGAAAATCATTATTCTTCACAAAATTACTCCGCGCAAAAGGTTAATAGTTCCAAGTATGACTCCAAAAAACGACCAGGCCAGGTCACCAATTATTGTTTGTGATTGTCAATGTCCAACTCCGATAAAAATGATACTACCGTATTTTGTTATGTATGTTAGTCTGGTATCTTAAGAAGGATGTAAGCTGTGATTCAATGTGATTCAAAGTAAGGTTGGATTATGAAAAGTCCTATATTTGTACTACAATGGATGTGTTACTATGGATTTTACCATGTACTTAGGTTTACTTAGGAATATATAATACCAACTTCAATGATCAAGCCAAATTACAGTAATGTAATTTTGGTGGATTAAATAAAATTACACAATTTCAGTTAAATTATGTACAAGGCTTGAGCATGTCTTCAGAAATATTTACTTTATTTGAAAGATCAAGGTTAATGTGCACGAATTGAATGCGGGACAACTAGGCCGGAGATTACTCGGACCGAGTCAAATCGGACCGACTAATAAGTCAACTGGGACCGTTTATAATGACAACTCTGACAAAGTATTAAAAGAGGATTTGAATTAAATGATTATAAATTATTAAATGTCAGTTATATTTTACATGACATTAGCTGAATAGCATTTGCATGTTGCTAAATTTGCATAATAAAAGATGTGAATATCACCACTGGAATTATGAATTATAACATTGAATTTTCCATATCAGCCAGAGTATTAACTCGAGACTCCATATAGAGCCCGAGAGCTGTGCGCGAGGACTGATATAGGTCATGGTGCGATGCAGGGACGATATGGTTTTTCATATTGTCTTGTTATCAGCCCTCAACTGATATCGTCCCTCGGACTAAAGCCCTCGGGTCCGAATTCAATGACTTGGGCTGATAACAAGGGCAATATGAAGAAGGCCATGTATTAATCTATTTATTAATGCAAAGTCATTACTTTTAATCACATATTTTCAATGAAAATGCAGTCTCATACGGACTACGTCAAAGCGTTTTTCATTCGAATTCATTCATTTATATACACTTTTTTCAGTTTTCTAGTCAGAAAGTTGCTTTCTTTAACCGATGACATTACAATTGACGATGGGCTGATATCGATAACGTGGCTATTGTCGACGGACCGATAACCAGTTATCAACCTGGGCTGATATCGGCATGCAATTTCTGGTCTATCACATGGGCAATACATCCATTTCAAATAAACTGATATTACATGCTGATAAAAACGTTTTTTAACACTGATACTGAGTTCCTATAGACGTATAACCCTTCATAACATTCACATAACACTGGCACTATTATGTTCGACTCGCCTGACCCCTAGATAAGGCTTTAATACCTGTTATACGGTGTTTCTCGAGGTGTTTGAACCACAGACATCCTTCATATAAAACTGGTACTGAGACCTTTGTGGTGCCAGACTCTAGATAACGTTCATATAACAGAAATATTGTGTTCCTGAAGATGATTGATCCCCCGATAACGTCCATATAAGACTGATAAAGAATGTCTTGAGGCGTATTTCCTATATAACGTTCAATATAACACTAGGACTGAGTTGTTCGATGTGTACGGCCCCTGTAAACAGTTATATGGAGTTACGTAAGGCATTCGACGGTTAGATAACAATAATATAACATTACTACATAGTTATTCGACCCCTTCAGTGTACCATTCACATATTAACCATGGTACTAAAATGTTCGAGAAGTAGGATCCTAGATATAAACATGTTACGTTCAGCTAACAGTGGCACTGAGGGCAACAGGCACATACGGTTAAATGGAGACTTTTTCAAACTGAGGACATTTTACACACTGAGGACATCTGTCACAATCGGAAAAAAATATACATTTTTGTACATTGGTTGAGCGAATTTGGTAAGACGACTCGAACGACCCCTGCTTTTTAAGCAATGAAATTTATGGCTCAAATATAGGTCCAATGCACTGACAAAATATGTCATAAAACCCATATCAGTATTCCGAAGGTCCGATAGACAATGTTCATATAACACAGGTACATAGTTCCTCGAGGTGTACGACCCCTAGATAACGTTCATACAAGACTTATATTGTGTTCAAAGTGGTGTATGACCCCTCGGTAACGTTCATATTAAACTGCTACACAGTTGTTCAAGGCGTGTGACTTTACCAGATATCTTTCATACAGCAAAAATACTTACAATTTAGTTCCAACAGGTCTATGACTCCTGGGTCACGTTCATATAACACTGGTACACAGTTGCTCGAGCAATATCACCACTAGATTTATGGATTATAACATTGAATTTTCCATACCGGCCAGAGTATCAACTCGAGACTCCCATATATAGCCCGAGAGCTGTGCGCGAGGGCTGATATGGGTCAAGGTGTGATGCGAGGGACGATATGTGCCTTTCATATTGCCCCTTGTTATCAGCCCTCAACTGATATCGTCCCTCGGACTAAAGCCCTCGGGTCCGAATTCAATGTCTTGGGCTGATAACAAGGGCAATATGAAAAAAGGCCAAGTATTAATCTATTAATGCAAAGTCATTACTTTTTATCACATATTTTCAATGAAAGTGCAGTCTCATACGGACTACGTCAAAGCGTTTTGATTCGAATTCATTCATTAATATACACTTTTTCAGATTTCTAGTAAGAACGTTGTTTTCCTTAACCGATGACATTACAATTGACGATGGGCTGGTATCGATAACGTGGCTATTATCGACGGACCGATAACCGGTTATCAACCTGGGGTGATATCGGCATGCAATTTCTGGTCTATAACATGGGCAATACATCCATTTTAAATAAACTGATATTACATGCTGATAAAAACGTTTTTTAACACTGATACTGAGTTCCTATAGACGTATAACCCTTCATAACATTCATATAACACTGGCACTATAATGTTCGACTCGCCTGATCCCTAGATAAGGTTTTATATCTGTTATACGGTGTTTCTCGAGGTGTTTGAACCACAGACATCCTTCATTTAAAACTGGTACTGAGACCTTTGTGGTGCCAAACTCTAGATAACGTTCATATAACAGAAATATTTGTGTTCCTGAAGATGATTGATCCCCCGACAACGTCCATATAAGACTGATAAAGAATGTCTTGAGGCGTATTACCTCAGATGACGATCATATAACAGTGATACGGAGTCTTCGAGGTGATTGACCTCATGACAGCGTTCATACGATCGACACTGTACTGAGATACTCGAGTTAAAGACCCCTAGATAACGTTCATGTAAGTTATCCTGACCTCCTCGAGGTGTATGACTCTTTGATAACGCACATACAACAGTGGTACTGTGTTCCTTTGGGTCTATGATCTGCAGAAAACGTTCATATTACACTGATAAAATGATCCCCGAGGTTGCAGACTCTTTTCTACAACAGATATACTTAGTTCCTCGAGGTGTATGATCATTTAATAACGTTCATATAACACTTATACTAAGATGTTTGATCCCTAGATAACGTTCATATAACACTAGGACTGAGTTGTTCGATGTACGGCCCCTAGATAAAGTTCTGTAAACAGTTATATGGAGTTACTTAAGGCATTCGACGGTTAGATAACAATAATATAACATTACTACATAGTTATTCGACCCTTCAGTGTACCATTCACATATATTAACCATGGTACTAAAATGTTCGAGAAGTAGGATCCCTAGATATAAACATGTTACGTTCAGCTAACAGTGGCACTGAGGGCAACAGGCACATACGGTTAAATGGAGACTTTTTTCAAACTGAGGACATTTTTACACTGAGGACATCTGTCACAATCGGAAAAATATACATTTTGTACATTGGTTGAGCGAATTTGGTAAGACGACTCGAACGACCCCTGCTTTTAAGCAATGAAATTTATGGCTCAAATATAGGTCCAATGCACTGACAAAATATGTCATAAAACCCATATCAGTATTCCGAAGGTCCGATAGACAATGTTCATATAACACAGGTACATAGTTCCTCGAGGTGTACGACCTAGATAACGTTCATACAAGACTTATATTGTGTTCAAAGTGGTGTATGACCCTCGGTAACGTTCATATTAAACTGCTACACAGTTGTTCAAGGCGTGTGACTTTACCAGATATCTTTCATACAGCAAAAATACTTACAATTTAGTTCCAACAGGTCTATGACTGGGTCACGTTCATATAACACTGGTACACAGTTGCTCGAGCAATATCACCACTAGATTTATGGATTATAACATTGAATTTTCCATACCGGCCAGAGTATCAACTCGAGACTCCCATATATAGCGCGAGAGCTGCGCGAGGGCTGATATGGGTCAAGGTGAATACATTTTGTTTACAAAGTTGCTTTATATATTATAGTTCAAGTAAAATACAATGTTTTTAAAATAAGCCTTTTCTTATTCAAAGAAAAATAATCTCGAAACTGAATTGTGACTTTTGTCCTGTGACTTTTGTTCGTGACTTTTGTCTGTGACTTTTATCCTGTGACTTTCTGTCCTACATTCGAGACCGTGACTCATGTGTATAGTCATAGTAGTTAAATCTCCCCTAGTAGTAGTTTATATATAATTTTGTCATATGACTCCTTTAAAATTACTCCAATATTGAATACAAAATATATCTAGTTTGAAAAGGGATTGAACGAGGGCTTAAACGGAAAAACTCACAGAGAAACAAAATAAGATTTTATTCGTTAAACATGTCGTCAGATATCTTCATGTTCGCTCATTGTCGAAATAAAAGGAGATTTTCTGACATTAGCGGATAACAACCTAATCCACATAATTTATTTCCATTTTTCATGCATGCTTATATATCAAAGTCGCTTATTTATCTTTTAGGTACATCTTCTATTTTTTTAATCTTTAAAAATTCTATAGATAAAATAAATTATGTGTCATATGGTTGAGCTTTTGTGAATTATAACAACGCTATATTTCCGAACCATATAATATTGCGAATTTTAAATGCAAAAGTGTATCAGAGTAGAAATATTTGGTTTAAAATTTGCTGTGAAAATTTATAACTAAAATTAGATATATTCAGAATATTCAAAGGATTAACGAAAAATAAGTCACGCATATATGATATATGTGGGAAAAAGGGTTGTGCTAAAATGAGAAACGAAATAGAAACGCAATGAACGAAACGAAACGAAACGCAACGCAACGAAACGAAAACTGACGAAACGAAATGAAAATAACGAAACGAAACAAAAATTGACAAAACGAAACGAAACGAAACGAAAAATTGACAAAACGAAATGAAACGAAATAAAAATCTTTTATATTATTTTAAAACGTAATTTTTAATATTTATGCGGAAATAATAGTTAGACGAAAAACAGGTGTGGCAAAAGCAGGAGTTGTGTCTAATTGTCCCTATTATCCGTGGGAACTGTGTGACATATATTACAATGGAAAACTTCAAAAGAATAAAATAAGGGAAAACAACATCAAAACCTCGTTTATCTTTTTCGGGCAAAATTTCCTTCTGTTGAGTGTTCCCAGCATCCAAATATAGTTAATTTCAAAGGATAAAACCAACTTCATCAACTTCAAAGAATGCGAGGTCAAAGGCGGTAATTCCTTTCAAGTTCTTTTTTGCGCCATGCATATGTTGTTCATCAACGGGTACTATATATATATAAGCCCGGGGTATACTGGTTCCAATTTAATACATCGTTTGAAACTCCACCAAAATGGAGCCTGAAAATACGAAAACTCGCAATCTCATGATATTTATTGTAGTTTGTCTGTTCCATTTTTGTCATTTCTAAATTAGTCATTGGGTATGTTTTCCTTCAAGTTTCAAGTTACTAACGAGCGTACATGTAAATAACTTCAGCGCACGAGTTTCAGAGCACGTAAAAAACACTTATCTTTTGATATAAAATATTGCTGATATATGTCTATGTCCAATAAATACACTTCCAAGCTACTAGTATATGGGGATCAGACTGTCCGTATTTTTTCGTTTGTCTAGGGACCTTGTTTCCAAGCGCAACTCGGCAAAATCGTTTAATGGATTGCAACAAAGCAGTGGCACCTAATAAGAAATAAAGAGGGGGAGCAGAAGTTCTATTGTTGTCACCTGGATCAATATTTAAAGCCCCTGGATTCGATGGATACTTGTGCAACACTTTTAAATGTAGGTACATTAAGTGACAACTCAGTTAACTGGAAAAGTAACATGTTATGACTGTATGACCTATAAATCAATGAAAATGTGTGTTCATGCCCTTTGTGCTGCCCAGACGAAGTGCATTTTAGACAAATTCTTAAAATGGAGACAAAAATCAAAGCATGAAGTTAATCTTACTTCGTTGGTTATGGGTGGAATCCAATCTGGACACAAAGGTAAAGTAGCAAAGCCCAGAAAAGCATAGTCGTACACCACTTAACAAGGAGATCCAAGTTGAACAGGAAGTATCGAGGCAGCCGTTGGTACCAGATAGTTCCATCAAAGAAACACTAGATTCTCACGCTAGATTCTCTAGGTTTTGACGAAGATCATCCATTTGAAATAATATATCTTTACCAGACAAAAGCATCGCTATGCTATGGATGTGGTATAAAATTTTCCGTGAAATTGAACAAAATCATTTCATTGTAAGATATTACTGCGAGAGGGAATATCTTGTAAAAGGGGAAACAAAACCTAAGCGGCAATTTGCATATTTTCATCTTAAGAGTTCATGTGAACGTAAAAAATTTTCTAACTTCAAAAAAGCAATGTTGAAAGCATCGGCTGAATGTAAAACAATCATACAAGCAGAGGTTAAAAACGGACTTGCACAAGTGGGAGTAATAATATGATTTCATTGAGAGTTCATGCATCGTATTGTATTGTATTCTAGTACATTTTTGTATGTACACATGATTAAAGTATACATAAGTTTGTATATTCTTTCATTTTGACAGATTTGCTAATAAAAATTCCTAAACTGAAAATACTGTTGATGGCCTAATCGGAGTCAGAAAAATGGTTTCATTTGTTAATGATTATTGCTTGTTTTACGTCCAGTGGGAAATATTTCATGCAAATTAAGTATACGGGAATAAATAAACAATGAAGATGCAGAACGAGGCAACCGGATATTTCAAGAATAATCGTATTCAGCATCCGTATCAATTAAATGATTAAGTTTCTTAAATTTGTGACCCCACTAATAAAAATAAAGCAGAGGCGTATTGGGGGCTTATGGATCTACATTTATGGTTAATCCAGACTTTTTACCTATACCACCCCAAATTTTGTCTAGTTTTTCAGAATCCTGGATCCGCATCTGTAAAGAGATGTAGTATGGTTGCAAATGAGATTATCCACCAGAGTTCAAAGGTCATGGATGTAAGCAAATAAAGGTAACTGTTCGGCCTTCAATAATGAGCAAAACCAAGACTGTATAGTAAGTTGTCAAAGGCCCTGACATGCCAAAATTTACAAAAATTCAAACGAGTAAACAAAGGACCTGATATCATATGTATGTAAACATATATGCTAAAACAATAAACGAAAACAAATATGACAGACAGCTACGATCGACAACAACTGAGTTAAAAGCTCCTGATTAGGGACAAGCACATAAATAATGCGACAAGATTAAACATGTTTGCACAATTGTCCGATTTTGAAATATTTACACATTTAGAGCAGGAACTGCTAACCTTCCGGAGCACATAGGATCAAGCATGATTTTTGGTAGGATTCGTGTTGATCAGTCTTTAGTTTACTATGTAGTGTTTTGTGAACTTATTTGTTTTTTCATGGTTTTTCGTTTATTGCCATGGTATTGTAAGTCTCTCTTCGACTTTTGAGTTTTGAAGTGTCCTCTGCCTCTTTTTTACCACTTTGTGGTATACTCAATACTAGAATTACAGCTAGTATCGCAAACCAAATAGCAACTTTGGCATTTTATAGTCTATTAGTCTAACATACAGTTCTAACCGGTCCCGTTTATTTAGTGCCTGTGAGGTGCTTGCTATTTCAGTGCACCGTTGTTGTTTGTTGTCTCACATCTTTGTAATGCAATTGCCTTTGGTTTCAGTAGAACTCGCTAAGTCTTATGAAACCCCAGTAAAAATATCCAATTTGTAACTTATTGGTAATATAAAATAAGAAGATGTAGTATGATTGCCAATGAGACAACTCTCCATCAGAGACTAAAATGAAGTAGAAGGTTAGCAACTATAGTACGGTCTTCAACAATGAGCAAAACGCTTACCGTATAAAAGGCATCGAAATGAAAAATATGTAAAACAATTCAAACGAGAAAACTAACACCTGATTTATGTACAAAACAATGAACGAAAACAAATATGATATAAGCAACAAACGACAACCACTGAATTACAGGCTCCTGACTTGAGACAGGCACCTACTGTACAGAATGTGGCGAGGTTAAACATGTTAGCGTGCGCCCAACCCTCAAAATTAGCTTGTTCCGTTTTTTTTTTTTTTTTGTGGGTGTATCCAGATGTGGTCACTGCATTCCATGCACTGTATACAGCTCATGAACATGAATTATTACGACATTTATGTTCTTACAAAACAATATCCGAAACTAAGACAAATTTAGCTTATCTTTAACTCAAACTAGTGAAAGATGTATAAACTATTGGCATCACTTTGCATTCACATTTCTAGTAAACATGTTTTTTGTCTAATATGGGATAAACGTGAAATAGAATAAATCATGACAGACGGAGAATCTTACAAATTAATTTTATATGCCTTATGGTCTAAAACTAAGTTTCATGTTATTCAGATAGATGGAATTGACATTTCTGTTTTTATTCTCCAATCTTGTTGTTTGTCACGTGAAAAGGTCTTCCAAATTCTTGGAATTTTGCGATCTTCATAACTTAAACGAGCGTAAATTTTATCCATCACTGAATGTCATGTCCCAAATATTTCTAATATTTTCAAGTGTAGGTGTCTTGATTAAACTTTACATTGAAGTCAGATGCGGATCCAGGATTTTGAAAAAGGGGGGCCCCAAACTAGGCAACGTTTGGAGTGGAACAAGTAAAAGTCTATGCATTAACCATACATTTGGGCCATATCCAGGCTATTTTTTATCAAAATATTAAACCTCTTAAATCTGAAAAAAGAGTAAAACATGGCTAAGGTGGCAATGAAAAATTCGTGTAATTAGACAAAAAAACCACAAACAGATAAACAATAGTCCACCAAAAATAACAGTGGAAAAATAATAATTGAGCAACACGAATCCCACCGAAAAACAAGAGGCGGATTTCTATTTTTCCTGCAGGATCAGCAGTTCCTAATCCAATAGTGACACCCATTGTGTAACTCTTGCGTGAAATAAGCTTTAACTAAGGCATACCAAATGCATTAACCGTCGGTACAAGTCCGAAATTCTTAGTACAAATGTATCCATGAAACTTGACGGAGCGCGAAATATCGATATTGTTTACTACAAACCGCCCCCTCTCCCCCCCGCCACGGAATAAACTGTGATATATGGTATTGTGTTCATTTAGTATGATGGGGTGTTATGTGGAACTCTTGCCCCCAAAAGTAGAGCAAAAACAATAGGAACCCCTTTACAACAAATAAAGGGATGAACTCAGGTGCCTTCGTAAGGATAAGCAGTTCCTGCTTAGTGCAATCCGTAAGGAAAGCAACGTTCTTACTAGAAATCTGAAAAGTGTATATAAATGAATGAATTCGAATCAAAACGCTTTGACGTAGTCCGTATGAGACTGCATTTTCATTGAAAATATGTGATAAAAAGTAATGACTTTGCATTAATAGATTAATACTTGGCCTTTTTCATATTGCCCTTGTTATCAGCCCAAGACATTGAATTCGGACCCGAGGGCTTTAGTCCGAGGGACGATATCAGTTGAGGCTGATAACAAGGGCAATATGAAAAGGTTATCGTCCCTCGCATCACACCTGACTCCATATCAGCCCTCGCGCACAGCTCTCGGCTATATATGGGAGTCTCGAGTTGATACTCTGGCCGGTATGGAAAATTCAATGTTATAATCTATAAATCTAGTGGTGATATTGCTCGAGCAACTGTGTACCAGTGTTATATGAACGTGACTCAGGGTCATAGACCTGTTGGAACTAAATTGTAAGTATTTTGCTGTATGAAAGATATCTGGTAAAGTCACACGCCTTGAAAAACTGTGTAGCAGTTTAATATGAACGTTACCGAGGGTCATACACCACTTTGAACACAATATAAGTCTTGTATGAACGTTATCTAGGGTCGTACACCTCGAGGAACTATGTACCTGTGTTATATGAACATTGTCTATCGGACCTTCGGAATACTGATATGGTTTTTATGACATATTTTGTCAGTGCATTGGACCTATATTTGAGCCATAAATTTCATTGCTTAAAAAGCAGGGGTCGTTCGAGTCGTCTTACCAAATTTGCTCAACCAATGTACAATAATGTATATTTTTTTCCGATTGTGACAGATGTCCTCAGTGTGTAAAATGTCCTCAGTTTGAAAAAGTCTCCATTTAACCGTATGTGCCTGTTGCCCTCAGTGCCACTGTTAGCTGAACGTAACATGTTTATATCTAGGGATCCTACTTCTCGAACATTTTAGTACCATGGTTAATATATGTGAATGGTACACTGAAGGGGTCGAATAACTATGTAGTAATGTTATATTATTGTTATCTAACCGTCGAATGCCTTAAGTAACTCCATATAACTGTTTACAGAACTTTATCTAGGGGCCGTACACATCGAACAACTCAGTCCTAGTGTTATATGAACGTTATCTAGGGATCAAACATCTTAGTATAAGTGTTATATGAACGTTATTAAATGATCATACACCTCGAGGAACTAAGTATATCTGTTGTAGAAAAGGAGTCTGCAACCTCGGGGATCATTTTATCAGTGTAATATGAACGTTTTCTGCAGATCATAGACCCAAAGGAACACAGTACCACTGTTGTATGTGCGTTATCAAAGAGTCATACACCTCGAGGAGGTCAGGATAACTTACATGAACGTTATCTAGGGGTCTTTTAACTCGAGTATCTCAGTACGAGTGTCGATCGTATGAACGCTGTCATGAGGTCAATCACCTCGAAGACCCGTATCACTGTTATATGATCGTCATCTGAGGTAATACGCCTCAAGACATTCTTTATCAGTCTTATATGGACGTTGTCGGGGGATCAATCATCTTCAGGAACACAATATTTCTGTTATATGAACGTTATCTAGAGTCTGGCACCACAAAGTTCTCAGTACCAGTTTTAAATGAAGGATGTCTGTGGTTCAAACACCTCGAGAAACACCGTATAACAGATATAAAAACCTTATCTAGGGATCAGGCAGGTCGAACATTATAGTGCCAGTGTTATATGAATGTTATGAAGGGTTATACGTCTATAGGAACTCAGTATCAGTGTTAAAAACGTTTTTATCAGCATGTAATATCAGTTTATTTAAAATGGATGTATTGCCCATGTTATAGACCAGAAATTGCATGCCGATATCACCCGGGTTGATAACCGGTTATCGGTCCGTCGATAATAGCCACGTTATCGATATCAGCCATCGTCAATTGTAATGTCATCGAATAAGGAAAGCAACGTTCTTACTAGAAATCTGAAAAAGTGCATATAAATGAATGAATTCGAATCAAAAACGCTTTGACGTAGTCCGTATGAGACTGCATTTTCATTGAAAATATGTGATAAAAAAGTAATGACTTTGCATTAATAGATTAATACATGGCCTTTTTCATATTGCCCTTGTTATCAGCCCAAGACATTGAATTCGGACCCGAGGGCTTTAGTCCGAGGGACGATATCAGTTGAGGGCTGATAACAAGGGCAATATGAAAAAGGCCATATCGTCCTCGCATCACACCTTGACTCCATATCAGCCCTCGCGCACAGCTCGGCTATATGGGCGTCTGAATTGATACTCCGGTATGGAAAATTCAATGCTATAATCTATAAATCTAGTGGTGATATTGCTCGAACAACTGTGTACCAGTGTTATATGAACGTGACCGAGGGGTCATAGACCTGTTGGAACTAAATTGTAAGTATTTTTGCTGTATGAAAGATTTCTGGTAAAGTCACACGCCTTGAACAACTGTGTAGCAGTTTAATATGAACGTTACCGAGGGGTCATACACCACTTTGAACACAATATAAGTCTTGTATGAACGTTATCTAGGGGTCGTACACCTCGAGGAACTATGTACCTGTGTTATATGAACATTGTCTATCGGACCTTCGGAATACTGATATGGGTTTTATGACATATTTTGTCAGTGCATTGGACCTATATTTGAGCCATAAATTTCATTGCTTAAAAAGCAGGGGTCGTTCGAGTCGTCTTACCAAATTCGCTCAACCAATGTACAAAAATGTATATTTTTTTCCGATTGTGACAGATGTCCTCAGTGTGTAAAATGTCCTCAGTTTGAAAAAAAGTCTCCATTTAACCGTATGTGCCTGTTGCCCTCAGTGCCACTGTTAGCTGAACGTAACATGTTTATATCTAGGGATCCTACTTCTCGAACATTTTAGTACCATGGTTAATATATGTGAATGGTACACTGAAGGGGTCGAATAACTATGTAGTAATGTTATATTATTGTTATCTAACCGTCGAATGCCTTAAGTAACTCCATATAACTGTTTACAGAACTTTATCTAGGGGCCGTACACATCGAACAACTCAGTCCTAGTGTTATATGAACGTTATCTAGGATCAAACATCTTAGTATAAGTGTTATATGAACGTTATTAAATGATCATACACCTCGAGGAACTAAGTATATCTGTTGTGAAAAGGAGTCTGCAACCTCGGGCATCATTTTATCAGTGTAATATGAACGTTTTCTGCAGATCATAGACCCAAAGGAACACAGTACCACTGTTGTATGTGCGTTATCAAAGAGTCATACACCTCGATGAGGTCAGGATAACTTACATGAACGTTATCTAGGGTCTTTAACTCGAGTATCTCAGTACGAGTGTCGATCGTATGAACACTGTCATGAGGTCAATCACCTCGAAGACTCCGTATCACTGTTATATGATCGTCATCTGAGGTAATACGCCTCAAGACATTCTTTATCAGTCTTATATGGACGTTGTCGGGGGATCAATCATCTTCAGGAACACAATATTTCTGTTATATGAACGTTATCTAGAGTCTGGCACCAGAAAGTTCTCAGTACCAGTTTTAAATGAAGGATGTCTGTGGTTCAAACACCTCGAGAAACACCGTATAACAGATATAAAAACCTTATCTAGGATCAGGCGAGTCGAACATTATAGTGCCAGTGTTATATGAATGTTATGAAGGGTTATACGTCTATAGGAACTCAGTATCAGTGTTAAAAAACGTTTTTATCAGCATGTAATATCAGTTTATTTAAAATGGATGTATTGCCCATGTTATAGACCAGAAATTGCATGCCGATATCACCCCGGGTTGATAACCGGTTATCGGTCCGTCGATAATAGCCACGTTATCGATATCAGCCCATCGTCAATTGTAATGTCATCGAATAAGGAAAGCAACGTTCTTACTAGAAATCTGAAAAAGTGCATATAAATGAATGAATTCGAATCAAAAACGCTTTGACGTAGTCCGTATGAGACTGCATTTTCATTGAAAATATGTGATAAAAAAGTAATGACTTTGCATTAATAGATTAATACATGGCCTTTTTCATATTGCCCTTGTTATCAGCCCAAGACATTGAATTCGGACCCGAGGGCTTTAGTCCGAGGGACGATATCAGTTGAGGCTGATAACAAGGGCAATATGATAGGCCATATCGTCCTCGCATCACACCTTGACCCATATCAGCCCTCGCGCACAGCTCTCGGCTATATATGGGCGTCTCGAGTTGATACTCTGGCCGGTATGGAAAATTCAATGTTATAATCTATAAATCTAGTGGTGATATTGCTCGAACAACTGTGTACCAGTGTTATATGAACGTGACCGAGGGTCATAGACCTGTTGGAACTAAATTGTAAGTATTTTTGCTGTATGAAAGATTTCTGGTAAAGTCACACGCCTTGAACAACTGTGTAGCAGTTTAATATGAACGTTACCGAGGGGTCATACACCACTTTGAACACAATATAAGTCTTGTATGAACGTTATCTAGGGGTCGTACACCTCGAGGAACTATGTACCTGTGTTATATGAACATTGTCTATCGGACCTTCGGAATACTGATATGGGTTTTATGACATATTTTGTCAGTGCATTGGACCTATATTTGAGCTATAAATTTCATTGCTTTAAAAGCAGGGGTCGTTCGAGTCGTCTTACCAAATTCGCTCAACCAATGTACAAAATGTATATTTTTTCCGATTGTGACAGATGTCCTCTAGTGTAAAATGTCCTCAGTTTGAAAAAAAGTCTCCATTTAACCGTATGTGCCTGTTGCCCTCAGTGCCACTGTTAGCTGAACGTAACATGTTTATATCTAGGGATCCTACTTCTCGAACATTTTAGTACCATGGTTAATATATGTGAATGGTACACTGAAGGGTCGAATAACTATGTAGTAATGTTATATTATTGTTATCTAACCGTCGAATGCCTGAAGTAACTCCATATAACTGTTTACAGAACTTTATCTAGGGCCGTACACATCGAACAACTCAGTCCTAGTGTTATATGAACGTTATCTAGGATCAAACATCTTAGTATAAGTGTTATATGAACGTTATTAAATGATCATACACCTCGAGGAACTAAGTATATCTGTTGTAGAAAAGGAGTCTGCAACCTCGGGCATCATTTTATCAGTGTAATATGAACGTTTTCTGCAGATCATAGACCCAAAGGAACACAGTACCACTGTCGTATGTGCGTTATCAAAGAGTCATACACCTCGATGAGGTCAGGATAACTTACATGAACGTTATCTAGGGTCTTTAACTCGAGTATCTCAGTACGAGTGTCGATCGTATGAACACTGTCATGAGGTCAATCACCTCGAAGACTCCGTATCACTGTTATATGATCGTCATCTGAGGTAATACGCCTCAAGACATTCTTTATCAGTCTTATATGGACGTTGTCGGGGGATCAATCATCTTCAGGAACACAAATATTTCTGTTATATGAACGTTATCTAGAGTTTGGCACCACAAAGGTCTCAGTACCAGTTTTAAATGAAGGATGTCTGTGGTTCAAACACCTCGAGAAACACCGTATAACAGATATAAAAACCTTATCTAGGGATCAGGCGAGTCGAACATTATAGTGCCAGTGTTATATGAATGTTATGAAGGGTTATACGTCTATAGGGACTCAGTATCAGTGTTAAAAAAACGTTTTTATCAGCATGTAATATCAGTTTATTTAAAATGGATGTATTGCCCATGTTATAGACCAGAAATTGCATGCCGATATCACCCGGGTTGATAACCGGAAAACATTGACACTTCATTGAATCAGCGTGCTAAAACCTATTATACGATCCCCACCTCACTGATTTTAATTTCTTGAAATGACTAAAATAAATGTAATTTGCATACAGTGGGGTATCAGTGGGTTACAAATAAAACATTTTATAATTTTATTACTTTCCTATGGTCCATGTATGTTTATTTTAAGCAAAATACAGGATGGACATTGTATTCGTCGACCAGATTTGAAAGCCATTTTTATACTTCTCGAATGTTAAACAAGTTCATTATGAAATAGTAATTTCAATATGGAAAAGTTTTAAGGCTAAATAATCTAAAAACAAAAAAAATAAATAAAAAGCAAAACCAGAAACTCAATATAAAAAGCCTTTGGTGCAGAACTTTACCACACAGTGTAATTATTCATGTTTTATAAAATAAAAAGTGACAATTATAGTAGAAGAATGCTCAAAATCCAGCATTTGTACTAAGATTTATCCATAATCATTGAGGTAAGGAAGTCTAGATCTGGTTATGACATAAAAATAACTTTTGATTTGTCAGCTGTGGTAAAAATCTATTTGATACCCCTCTCCCAAGTTAATCAAAAGATAAGTTGACTGCTCCCTTATATAACTGAGACTACTATATGTAAATACAGTACCATTCAAGAGGACCAACTCTCCCACACCCTACACCAAGGAAAATGTCGGAGTCACTCCGAAAAACTCCGATATTCCTCCCAAAATGTTTGGAGGAATTTAGGAGTAATCTCTCCCAAAATCGCGTAAATGTTTATTGTTATAGCGAGCTCACTCCCTACACCGAGGAATTAATTGCCCTTATCCTACTTTGATCTCTACCGGCACACGACTGATAGGGTAATTGGATTACCTGACAGGTAAAGGTTGACGTAATAAAGAATTATATTTCTGGTCTACTGTACCAGTTTAAGTGTCAAAACAGGTGTATAATTTTAAATGTCTTTTTATACTGGTTAAGTTTAATTTTTGTGGTAGTAATAAGTTAAAATATTTTCGTATTTCTTGCTTGCCAATCTAAAAATATCTTTACCTTAATGTACTTGCTTTAAAAAAACAAGGATTATAAAATATAGTGGAAAATGTGAAAAAACGCAATATTCTACTTCAAAGTTAAAGTCTTTATTTGAAAATTATGTGTCTCAAAGTTTTGTATATGCAAGTAAAAAGGAAAATTTATTCACCATTCGTTAGGCATAATAATTATGTAGTCTACAGCATTTTCTTTTTACGATTATCTCATTGCTTGAATGAATAAAAGATTTAAAAGCGAAATGTTGTTAATTCTTTCAATTGCATTAAAATTTTATAAAAAATAAAAACTGTACTTAATTTTGACCTCGATGTTTTCACCAGTAAATTAATATTTTATTTACGAAATGGACATACTTGTGTAAAATAACCAGAAACTTCCGCTAAATTAATGAGAGCAGTTTAAAGAAAATCATAAAATTACGTGTAACAAAGTTTTGTATATGCAAGTAAAAGAAAATATTATTCACCATTCGTTATGCTTAATATTTACGGCATTTTCGTTTACGATTTGTTGGCATTACTTTAGGATAATAATACATTTCGGTTACAACAGGAATACTTCCACAGCTGCATTAACTCGTCTTTGTATAATATTTATTTTCGCACAATGAATGTAAATTTGTGTATTTTGAACAGTGATCTTAAAAGATTTAAAAAAAATTATTTGCCGTGCGAAGACAATTCCACGATACACATGTCAGTTATCAACAGTTTGGGTTGAACTTGAACTTGACTTACTTAACAATGTTAAACGCTAAAAATAGTTAACATTAATTTTATCCACAGCACGAGATTTTTAAAGGGCGGGAAATAATATCACGCACCAGTAAACTCAGGTGACCTTTCTGGACGACCGTGGGAAAATTCATTCAGGTTTTAAAAAAAGATGCAGAACGAAATTTTTGTGCGTACTTATTGAGGCTCTAGAAGGTCCTTTACAATTGATTAACCGGAATCTAAAATATAATTTTTTCCGAATAAACGAGAACACATCTTCTTTAGCTATTTGATTTTTATGTTTTATCAGTCAAAACAGGACGTAGACCTGAACATTAGTTATCGTCCATGGTCAATAATATAAATTTATGGTTGGTGAAATATTGAAATTATGATGGAAATTGTCCGGGGATCAATTGTATTCAAATGACAAAAATACGATAAAGAACTGCCAATTGTGGGCGGTTGAGAAATTTTGAAAATGAAATTCTGACTGATTTAACTGGAATAGAATATTATGATGGGCAATTGAGGTTCAATAATAATTAAAGGATTAGTGACCTATCGGATGGCGATAAGCGGATTACTTATCATCACAACTTTTAACATCGTTTGTAAACGTTAAATGGCTGAGCGTCATAAACTTGTCAAAACATGTAGACAGATAGAATTATAGTAATTTAATGCGAAAATATTTTACACTTTCCAAATTTAAATGACGAAATTGATATTAAATACTTTCGTCAATTTGAAAACCGTTCAGTAAAATACGAAAATGACGAGCGCAAGCAAAATCACTTGAAGTTATTCCTTTGTTCAACAGAGTTGTCACTTTACAGTTTCTTTTCGTAATTTAAATTATTCAAGTCTGTATAAATGTACCGAGGTGGTGAAACATAATATTTTACATTGCTCAATAAATTGAGTTTACTTGTTGATCCGATAAATAGATTGGATGATCTAGTTACCGTAAAAACTATAGCCAGTTGATTTTATATAATGAACAATTAATGTACGGATATTGCTTATTGAGTAAGTCATAAAAGATTCTAATTGTGGCAAAATCGTCTTTGTTGAAAGAACACAATGTATGACCTGACCGGACTGTAATAGAAACACAAAATAACAAGTTTTTTCTTCATATTTTTTTTTTTTGTAAGTTATTTCAAAGATAAAAATTTTAATACCGTGATTTTAAAGCACACCTGTGCAATCAAGATCGATTAAATGTACATAGGTAAATTATCTGGCTAATCCGATGATGTTGTCACGCGTTGTTAATTTTTAGTACATCCGATGGGCAATAAACCAATTAACAGCCACGCGGTGTTGGGAGAGAATCTTTGGAGGAATTTGGGAGTGAAATCCGCGATACTCGGTGTGGCTCCGAAAAACACGGAAATCGGAAAAAAACGATAGCGAATCGATTCGTTTAAATGGTACTGTAGTAATTTAAATTGTCAAGTTACCAGTTATGGATAAAAATAATGTACATAAGTACATACATTTAGTAAGTGCACTTGGAATAATATCTTTTAATAATTATGTATGAAAAAGACGGTGAGTCCCAAATTAGGTCACTCTCCAAGCTGGCAAGTGGAATTTCAATTTGGCGAGTTGAAATGAAAAGCTGCTCGCCAATTTGGCGAGTAAGAAAAACAAAAGGTTTCACACACTGCATTTGTACAATCATTTATTCCAAGTAACTTCAATATAACATTTATTGAACCATACCATGATGTTTTATTCAGTTGGTGTAGTGTTTTAAATTGTTCATATGCCTCTTTTAATAGAGGAAAATTACTTCCTAAATTGTCTAATCGATACCAATACAATAGCATCGCTTTAATTATATTAAAATAAATTGGAGATCTACCGCAACATTTGTTGTTTTTGTGCACACCAAGTATAAATTTGTTAAATTTAATGTGAAGTTTCTCATCGGTAAACCTGAATATAATTTTCAAGAGATACATCTTCCTTCTTATATTTAGAGGAAGAGAATTAAACATTCCCATACTTCACTACCATATAATAAAATAGGTTTCACAGTGTGATCAAAAACATGAATACTTGTTTTGATGTTAGGATTTAGTGATAAAAAATCTTTCCGCAATTGATAATAAGCTTTTAAGGATTTCTTGTACAGTTCACTTTGAGCATAACTAAATGAGCCAGATGAGCTTAAATATAAACCCAGGTACTTGTATTTTGAAAGACATTCCAGGTTTATATTCTGGAGTGTGTATTTACCTGTGACCCAACCTTCAAGCCTACCAATGGGTCTCAACAAGCGAGAGAATCCACACCTGGAGGCAGGCTTCAGCTGGCCCCTAAACAATAATGTACAATAGTTCAGCGAATTTTTTTTCATTATATTTTATAAAATAATATTCTCAAAGTGAAAACAAAATTAGTAAAAGAACTGTATATACAATGTAAGACAATATAGTCGTATATTATAACGTGCATGATAGAGTTATTTATGGTCTTTTCTGAGCCCTGCATCGAACAAGGGTTGGTCTTTGTTACTTGAATTGGACAGAAAATTTCTACAAACATAAAACAATGCATGCATAATCGGATCCTGTTCCTTATATTTAAGCCTTGTAATGTATGCAGCATTCTCAGTGATGGATTTCGTAAGACATTCCCGCTGCTTACTTCTGGAAACCTTTTTTACAACATGTATATTTTTTATCATTGTAATCATCCATCGTGGACTTTGAATGAAAAAACTTTTCTCAAACATAGATCAAACACTGGTCATACTCCGTGATCAGACAAATCCTTTTTACTAAATGGAAATAGAAGGCTATAACTGCAAACTGCTCATCAAATGAGGTCCATGCATTCTTAAAATAAAAGAGCCACAGTGACTGACCACATATTTTCATTAAATCGCTTTCATACTTCTAGAGTTGAGAATGGGAAATTATGTAAGGGTAGCAAATTCATTCATATTTCAAGCTAATCCTGAACACAAATTTAAAAAATTTCTGCTATTTATATAGCTATACAAATTTGGGGAAAAATAGCAAGCCCTGTTTGAAAGTTACCAGCCTTGCATCCTCAGGCAGGCTGGTAAATTTACCAACTCTGGTATAGGGCATACTCCCTCCCTCTTTTGATCTGAAACAGTATCATTTTTGCATAAAATGACATAAAATCGTCCAAATTTTGTTGCATCACTCCACTCGGCTGAAAATCTACCAATTTTATAGGCATTTCATGGAATTACGCCCCTTTGGCTTTGATAAAAGCTGAATCCATCATCCGCCCCTGCCTGGGACTGTAGTTATGGTCGATCGGCAGCTCATGCTAAATTTTAGGGCATTGCCCTTCCTAAATAAAAAAAACATGAATGATAATGAAAGGAAAACGTGATAAAATGTTGAAAAAACAAGTACCTTGCTCCTCCAGATGCCGCCATCTTGTTCCGATTTTGAAGCATGCGCACTGGTGATATTGTATACATAGCACGACCACAAAATGGCGTTTAATAGTTGATGTACACACATAGTTCACACTTACTCATAATAGACGGCGAGTGAGACTTGCTTATTTTTTCTTTTTATTTTATGTTTCATTGAAAATTAAAGCAATTTAGCGATAATCATACAATTTACTTCTGAGGACGTCCTTAGTTGTGAGTGAAGTCCTCACTTACTGGTGTGTATACTTACGCATGTCCTCATTGACATACGTACACACACACACACACACACACACACACACACACACACACACACACACACACACACACACACACACACACACACACACACACACACACACACACACACACACACACACACACACACACACACACACACACACACACACACACACACACACACACACACACACACACACACACACATATATATATATTTAATAACAGTAAATAGTCTAGAGTCCCCTGTAGTTCTAATGACTTTTTAATGTAGGACCCCAATTTATTTATTTGTGATGGTGTTGTTGGATTGAGTATAAAAATCACATTTTCTTCATCAGACACATCTTTCACAGAAAAGTTTATTTCCAAATTATCAAAAAAGTTGTTTCTAAGTTCCCTAGTTAATTCATAATCTAATAAAAAATGTTTTTCCTTTTCTAATATGTTACATTTAAGGCATAATATCTGCTCTCTAGGAATGTCTTCCATCAATATCATCACGGATGACTGATACAAAACGATTGCCATTGATTGTATTGCACATAAAATTAACTTGTATTTGATACTAATTATATAATAAATCTTCATATTTCAGCTATTGTTTCCTCGATGATTAACATCGAATGTTTCCCAGTGGGAAATGAAAGACGGAAACATCCTTGTGGATCATCTACGTTACGTCCGCCTCTACCTCCACAGTCTGAAATAATATCTGATCTGATCATCAGACTTCGTGAAGCAGACGACATAGCAAGCAATCTGAGAAATAAATACGTATGTATTATTATCTATTATTTCTTTAATAAGAGTCAGATGTTACCCGTGAAAAAAGACGTAGTCCGACTCATTATTTGTATGACATTTTTCAGTAAACATATATTATACAAATGTGCTGGAAATTGTAATGCTTTACAACATGGCAGCCTAAGTTCAAACTTTGTCAAAAAATAAAGTTTTAAGGTTTTGGATTCACTAGGTTACTGATTTTTTTAATTCATTTTCTTAATGTAATTGAGGATTTCCTTCTCATATTGTAACTATTGTTTATTCTTCCTTTTTTAGTTCATGACGGTTTTATAAGATCAGTGTTTATTTGAAACCTCCTATTTAAATGGAATACAAAATAAAAAAGCATTTACAAGGGTCTGTATGGGGTGGTAATTTCTTTATTCTTTAATTCTTTGTTATTTCTCTCTATATTTTATTTATTTTCTCCATTATTCTCTTTTCTTTATATGTCAGCACGCTATAATAATCTTTTCTTTTATTTTTTTGGCCTTTTTTTTTTATTCTTTATTTTTTTTTTCATTTTTCTGTACACTTGGTACATAATTCTGAATTCTGTGAACCCCATCCAGACCCTCATCAACAAAGGCACAGAAAGCCAAAACATAAGATGTTACAAAATGTCTCAAAACATGATACTAGCCAGATTGATACTGCTTGCTTTTTAGTGCGCTTGAAACATCTTTAGGAATAGTATGAATAATTTTAAATAGTACACTTCAAGAGACAAAGATTCGAGCAAAGTGTTTAAAAATAAACCAAGCCCCCGCCCTCCCCCAAAAACACAGAAAAAAATAAAAAGATAAATGGTCAACGTCTTAGATATGTACTTCAAAGAGTGCTACAGTAATGTTGGCAGTAAGGGGCGTTTTGGTCTCGCTGTGGGGTGTGAGCAGCAACTCATAGTTGAAGGCGTTTTAGTTACCCTTAAAATAGGGACAGCAATTGAAAAGTTGTTACTTTAAAATATTGCCTTTGTAGAGTATATTCTCAGCTAGTTGCCATGTATTTAGTCACCTCTTTTTACAGTTCAAGTGAATTTTGCAAAAAATGCAAGCACGTGTGTGTTTTCCTTACTATTGATTGTAAACAACCAACATTAATATGTTTTTTTGTCTTTTTTCTTCTTTCTTGTTAGGCAAATGAGAGAATCATCATTAAAGCAATTAGAAGTCGGTTAGATCAAGTGCATTTGGATGGTTTCCGAGTTGAAGATGTGACAGAAAAGAACGTTTCATTGGCTATCAAAAATGTAAGTTTTGTTTCATTATGTTCATTTGCAGTTGAAACTGTGACTTCTAATTTCAGTTAGATAATAGTAACGATATTTTGTCAAATCCTTACATTGAGTATAAGAATACCATTTGTAAAGTTCATTATCCGAATACAGATTTGTACTTTTATCTTTCAATTTAAACAAGATGTATAACATACTCGGGTGTAGATCTATGCATGCAAATGGCAGAAGATGCTTTATTGAAAGGCTTCACGAACTATCATGTTGCATAGCAACAGTTATCAGTAATTTGTTAAATATAAAAATTGGTTTTTATTTTTCGATACCTTTAAAGTATGTAAATTTTCTCATTTCTATATTAAGAGTACTATGTATAAAAAGATTGAACTCATATCAAACAAAATCACGACGAAAAGTTAAACAACAGTCTTCAAAACGCTATCAATTATATAAGATTTCTCCTTTTTATATTAATTGTAAGTCTCTTTGTCGTGTAAACTGCAGTTTTTAAAATTTATATTCTTTTACAGGTAACCGTTACGCACTTGGAATCGTACACACAATTATCAACAGCTGCAATTTTCCTGGAGCAGATTAAAAACAATGAAAAAAATCACGCCCACGGTGCTTTTTCAACGGATATAATTGACATTGAAAACAAACTGTACGATGTTCTCTGTCATGTTCATATGGCCATCGACCAATCAGATGCTGTCATAGAAAAATATCAATCACGTGATATCCTGTCTATCCAGTTGCCGATCATGGACAGAAGATACAGATATTCATGTGATTACGTCATAATCAAGGATATCGTTTTAACATTCAAATCTTTACTTGTTTCTTACGAAGCCATAAAAGCCAGTATGTAGTGAACAATTTATTAACTATTATAAACTCTCCGAGTTACGGAATATTTTAGTAGATTATGTTAATCGAATATAAAATAACTGTATAATGTGTAAATAAAAAAAAAATGTTTTGTAAATTAGACCAATATGTATTAGTCCCAGATTGTAATGATAAAAATAAATGGTAAAAAGAAGTCACCAGTGTTTTTAGATCTGATTGGAGTTTTTTTCGTTGCTAGATCAAAGGTACATATATATATATGTAGAATTATCAAAAATACGGTAATATAAGAGGGTCTGGTTGGGGGACCTTCATTTCTTTATTCTTTAATCTTTTAAACAATTTTTCATGCCAGAAAAGCGCTTCGGACACACGAAATTTAAAAAGTGTTATTTTCATTGACAAGAAATACGGAAGTTCATAAAAATGAGATAATAACAAGAGTGCACGCGCTGAAATGTCTCGCCTGCATTATCAACCTTGATTGATTTTATGTTGATACTCCTAAAGATAAAGTTTTATTACAAGCATCACATAAACTTAACATTATCAATGATCCATATAAATGAGACCAAGCTTAAAAAAAAACCAGACAGACATGTACATCCTACAATCATTACATACACCAGCTATCGTTGACCTATTGCTTATAGAAAACAAGAAACAGACCAAACCATGAAAAGTTAACATTGACAAATCATTAACCATGAAAATCAGTTCAAGGACACATGATACCTGCCAGACAAACATGTACACCTTACAAACATTCTATAACCCAAATGTAATTGATCTACAGTAACTGCTTATAGTATTAGAAAAACAGACCAAAACACAAAACTTAACAGTGACCAATGAACTGTGAAAATGAGGTCAAGGTCAGATGAAACCTGCCATACTGACTTGTACACCTTACAATCATTCCATACACTAAACATAGGTGACCTACTGCTTACATTATAAGAAGAAACGGACCTAATCACCTAACTTTAACCTTGATCACTGATCCATGAAATGGGGTCGAGGTCAGGTGAAAATTTATGTAGATGTACATTTGTGCCTTAGTTTATGGGAATTTTTTTTGTATTGAATTTTGTATTTGGACTACAGCCATTGTTTCATTAGTTTAATCATTTGAAATTGCAACATTGTTACTATATATTATAGAGTAAAAATTTCGTAATAGATTTATTATATTTATAAACATAAATATGTAATCATGCTTTGAAAAATTGAGGTTCAGTAACACCTACTACATGTAATAGAAACTTTTCATATGTAAGAATAAAAAGAGATATGGGTAATTGTCAACGAGACAGCAACCCAATGACAAAAATCTCCAACAGACATCCGGAGGGTAAGATACATTGTAGTCTCAGATTACTTCAAAAATGAACATGTGTTTATACAATATGGCAAGCTCTATAAAAGTTGTAAATAAATTTACTTGTGTCCACTATAACATAAATAGTCAGTTTGATCCTTAAAAGCAACTTCAACTTTAATATGATTTGTAAGAATGAATACTTTTTAATATTTTGGAATAAAGTTTTATATTTATATATTTATATAATATTTTATATATGAAATATCAAATTATACATTTAGCTCTGCCAAATGTACAAATTACAATGTATCCTCAGTGGACAAAACTTGCATATTCACAAGTCAGCATTAAGAGATTTTTTTTTTAGATTGCTAAATTTAAAATATTAGAAAATACTATGAAATATGAAAACAAGAGATGTATATCAACTGGCATTGGAATTTTCTTCAATGCCATATGAATGTATGCATTATTTTTAAAATACAGCCACATTTACTTATAAAATTACATATGTGCTGTTCTTTTAGGAAAATGTATGAACTAGTGATTCAATGGTTTACAACTACCAGAATATAATGAGAGATGTCAAGTAATGAACAAACGAAGTAACATGAAGTTTGACAATACAACTTGAGATGCTAGATTTTGTGCTATTGTTATTTGCAGATATATTGATGGATTTTCTCAAAATGTGAACTGTAAACACACTGGGATCAAATGTTATTTTGTAGAAAAGATCCAGCTGACATTTGTTCCATTATTTCCCAAAAATGGTGAATTTAAGAATTAAACTTTCATATCTATTTACTGAGTTTATTGCTGCCCAAAAAGGGGGTTTTGTGCTTCTTTACAACACATTTTGTCATAAATAGATTTTATATTTTTTGTGACAGTTAATTAAATTGAGAATGGAAACGGGGAATGTGTCAAAGAGACAACAACCCGACCAAAGAGCAGAAAACAGCCCAAAGCCATCAATGGGTCTTCAACACAGCGAGAAAATCCCGCACCTAGAGGTGGGCTTCAGCTGGACCCTAAACAAAAATGTGTACTAGTTCAGCGAAAATGGACGTCACACTAAACTCCAAAACATATAAATGAACCAAAATTTAAAAAACATATTGTTGATTATTAGGGCCCAGTTGTTGACATGTGCCCTTTACAGGAATCTCTCTGTTCATCAGTCTGTCAACACTTCTATGTCATACGATAAGTCAAGATTGCCTCAACCGATTCAAAAAATTAATATGCAAAGTGGAAATAAATATAAAAGGAAGGTCCCTTGTGTATTGTAAAATTTGGGGAAAAAAATGGTGGTAGAAAACTTGATATTTGTAAAAAAAGTCTCAAATTTTGAGAAAACATTTCTTTGGCTAAAATTTCCCCAAAATTTGATATCGAAGTTATGATATGCTTATCAAAATTGATTCCCAATGTTAAATATTGATTTGTGTTATAATTTGGGGACTTAATGTTTTGTCTTGCATGCAATGCTAGTCATGAGATTACAATCCAGTGACAGTGTAAACTATTTGCATACAACTTTATATTTCCACGAGTTTGATATTTCCACGACTTTGATGCTTCATACAGTATACCAATACTTTATGTTACAAAGTTTCCCTCTGTCATATGTCCATTGTCCTTGACGTTATTTTCATGGTTCAGAGACATTTTAAAATTTTTTTATGGTTTTTATACGACTGCAAACTTTTTGTAGTCATATAATCATGATAATGGAATGACATTGTCGTCGTCGTCCGAAGCTAGACATTTGGTTTCCAGACAATAACTTGACTATAAGTGTATGCATCTCTATGAAATTGTACTGCAAACAGATCCATACCACAAAAGGAATGTTGGGACTGATTTTGGGGGTTATTGTCCTAACTGTTTAGGAATTATGGGCTAAAGACAAGCATTTTCTTGTTTGAGGACAATAACTTGTGTTTAAGTGTGTGGATCTCTATGAAATTGTACCACAAGGTTCCATACCTCACGAGGAAGGTTGGAATTGATTTTGGCGGTTATGGCCCAAACCGAATTAGGGGCCAAAAACAAGGATTTTTCTGGTTTCCGGACAATAACTTGAGTCTATGGATCTCTATGAAAATGTACCAAAAGGTTCCATACCAAAAAAGGAAAGTTGGGATAAATTTTGGGCGTTATGGCCCTTACTGCTTAGGAAAAAAGGGGCCAAAAAACAATACTTTTCTAATACTTTTTATAAATTGCTTATTTCTTGGCCAATTATACTGGTGTTTAATTCAAAGTTTTGAATTCTTTGGGTTCTTTAATATGCTGAATCTAACAGTATATTTATGTGTTTGGTTCTGGACCCCATTTTAAAATTGGTCCATATTGAGGTCCAAAGGGTCCACATTGAACGTTGTTTCATTTCATCAAAAATTGAGTAATTGGGGTTTTTTGATATGCCGAATCTAACAGTGTATATAGATTTTTTTTATTTTTGGGCCCCGTTTTCAAATTGGTCCACATAAAGGTCCGAATGGTCCAAAATTAAACTAAGTTGGTGTTTAACCAAAATTGAATTCTTTGGGTTCTTTGATATGCTGAATCTAAACATGTATTTAGATTTTTTATTTTGTGCCCAGTTTTCAAGTTGGTCAAAATCAGGTTCCAAAAATAAACTTTGTTTGATTTCAACAAAAAATGAATATATGGGGTTCTCTGAATCTAGTCGTATATTTAGGGACCCGTTATCAAATTGGTCCACATTGAGGTCCAAAGGGTCCAAAATTAAACTTTGTTTGATTTCATCAAAAATTGAATTATTGGGGTTCTTGGTATATGCTGAATCTAACAATGTATTCATATTTTTGGATATTGGACACAATAGGTAAATGTCAAAAAGATCGTGAGATAAAAAACCTAAAAATGAACATACATAGTAGATCAAAGTTTTTAAACAAACCATTTTTCCAAATAACTTACATAGTACACAAATCTGTATCATGTATATTGAGTACTAAAATATTCAGAAGACTAAAACATTTAGCTGATAGAAATATGGTTGCCTGCACAACTCCAGCTCATTAGAAAATACGACGAGTTATTGCAGGAGGGTGCCTCCTATTCTCATACAATACACAATACACGATCATTAGAATATAATGTGGGCAATCAATGAATAAACATTTGCCTATCAGGTTATAAAGATGATCTGCTACACCACTGTTATACATACATTGATAATTATGATAAAAAGCAGCAATCCAGATTATAATGATAGTCAGATGATGCATATAAGTGAATTATCACAACAGCAAGATTAAAATCCCTATCATTTATTCCTCAACCAACAGATCTTGAGGTCATCCGACTTCAGTACTTTGATTATTGTTTGTTCTTTATTGTATAATTTTTAATATACTGATCAAGATGAATAAATGGGAGGGTTGAGATCTGAAAAAGCTTGTTGCCAAAACGATGTCTTTTTGTTATTTTTATCATTTGGTTGCCATCTAAGTGACATATACCCCACATCTATTAATACCTATGCTCATTTTAACACAGGTAGGCATTTATATAATAGTTATTGAAGAACTGGTCATTATCGTGATATATGGACTGCCCACAGGACAGTGGTATTGACTAAGACAGCGATAATGACTGAGCCTTAGGCGAGGTCATTATCGCTGTCGCAGTCAATACCACTGTCCTACGGGCAGTCCATGTATTACGATAATGACCAGTTCTTCAATAACTATTATGTTTATTTCATTGAGGAACCATGTTTTTAAAAATTCTCATAAATTCAAATTGTTCAAAGCAAACTTGAGTTATTGTACGATTTCTATAGGAAAGAGTGAAGACCAGTCATAGTGATAACTATAGGTCACTGCCATTCATTTAAATTAAGTGCACTTTTCAGTTTATGAATACAAAATTAAGTTTTCTATAATTCTTTAAATCTTGTTGCTGAGTAGTTTGTCTCTATCAGCATCGGAAAGTACGGCAAAACGATCATTTGAGTTGTCTGTAGCAGACGTGCCTTCCAGTTTAGCCATATTCCAAACGTCTGAATCGCGATTGCGTTTTATTAAAGGGACATCACTCTAAACAGAGAAACCACGCCCCACTGGCCATTAACATGTAAAAGTCCGTTAACGACCGGTTTTCTGGTCCGTTTTTTTCTGTTAAAGACCGATGGAGTTTTTTACTAAAGAATAGAGAATGTAATGTGGCCCCTTGTTATCCAATAAGAGAAGCTAATTCTTAAACGATATGAAATAATAAAATTTATCATTATTTTTACTTAAACAAGATACAAAAAAAGACATATGATTTTTTTTCTGTTCAATCATTAATTAAAGTTGAAATAATAATTCGCTTTTAGCAGCCAGTTTGGTTCAATTTTGTCAAAATAAGCTAAGAACCATTGCTGATGATTTATTCACTTGCAAGTCAATAATTTGGCCTCATTGAATCTGTATTCATGTGAACTTCAATTTAACCTCTTTGCTAGAGATGGGTTACGCATAAACTAGGCATGTTCAGATATTAAAAGGAAAAGAATGTCAACATTGAAAGTGAAACAAGGGTAAACCATTTGGTTGACGGATTTGATTCTATAAAAACTCATTCTTATACAGGCAAAAACTATGATTGACATATTTTTGAACCTATAATATGAAATCAAACAGACCTAGAAAAATCCAATTGCCCGTGTTCGCTTTCTATTTATATCTATATTTATGTTCATATCGGGTTATATGACCATTGGCAGTCTTCGGAGTTCACCTACATGGTTTATTAGATCATACATTTATTTTAAAAATTAAAACAGTTAAGTAAATGAATTAATTTTAACTTGATTTTCTCATCATTCTGAAATCATGACAATACTCATTAAATGGCGTCTAGACTAAAATACACACGAAATGCTGATACATATTATCCCCTGCATCGTGAATTGTTTCTCTTAGACTTTTTATAATTTGGATATATGTTTTATTATGTTATAAATCAAATATGAGAATTTGAGTCAAATCGGTGAACATGAATTTGACAGCTAATGCCCCTTTTACATCAACTGTTGGTATTAAAGGAGTAAAATATTGAAAAATCTTATGCCTACTGGTGTTAAAATGAGCTTACAGCATGACATGAAAGAAATGAATCATATTGAAAAATTTAGATTTTTTTGTATTAATACTGCTTTACATGGTGTCGGGTAGCACTCCGGCTTCCTCCACCAATAAAAAATGATCGCCACGAAACAACACAATAGTGTTGAAAGTGGCGTTAAACACCAATTAATCAATAAACCTGGCAGCCATTATGATTTGATGAACCAAAACATTCTAAGCTGACAAACAGACGTGAGACAGCACATAACTCACTTAAAATTCAAATTCAAAAGTTTAATCTTGAAGAATAAAGATAATCTATAATAGCATAACAATATCACAATATGGTTTCATAAATAATGTAGATGACACTGATCAACAATCACAGATGCAAAGTACACAATCTTGTTAACTGATTAATTTTTTTTTAAAGAATGAGCATACTAACATAAGTTTTATTTTTTTACAAAATTAAAAAAAAAATCCAATTTTGAAGTTTTTTTTTGCAATAGTTCAGCCTCCCTGTTTCTGCACAACAGTCACAATTTCAGTACTATCATTTTTTTATCATACACATTTCTAATGGTTGCTAAATGAAGATAAAAATAGCATTTTTTTTTTTATAATCTCACATTTTGTTGATCAATTCACTGAAAATTCCAGGAACGAAATTGATTTTGATTGATTTTTGGTGTTTTAACGCCACTTTTAAGCACCGCTTTTGGGCTATTTCGTGGCGGCCAGTTTTTATTGGTGGAGGAAGCCGGAGTGCCCGGAGAAAACCACCGACCTTCGATAGGAAAACTGACAATCCTAGTCAATTAAGATTGGAGTCGAGTGCACCCGCCCGAGCGGGGTTCGAACTCACAACCTCAGTGTTGACTGGCTAGTGATTACAGTAGTAACTACTTAGACCACTCGGCCACCGAGGCCCCAGGAACGAAATTAAATGCAGTTAATCAAGCAAAACGTTTGATACAGGTTTGTCTGATGTTGTGACTTCCGGTATGTCCTCCAACTTGACAGTTTAAAATAAAAGATTCCGGCTTTGTGGCTGAACTATGGTCTAGTATGAAACACCCTCCTTATATAATGCAATCGTATTCTCATGAGGACAAAATTCTCTATTCAACAGTTTACACTGGCGAACATAAAATGTATAACGGTGACAACATCTTTACAATTTCATATGTTTTCTGTGAAGTGTTGCCCATCTGTTTTTCAAATCTTCACTTGTTTTCTCTTTAGAAAAAGTTAACGATCCTAAAATTGTTTTCCAATTATATCCATTTTGCTTCACACCACGTAATAATCTACGATCTTCACACATTGAAAATGGTTTTCCTCTTCCTGGCTTTTGGACAGCTCTTTTTTACCAGATTTTTTCTGTAAAAACATGAACAAAAGACCAAATTCAATTAATGTTTGTTTTTTTGATGAACGTTTAAAAATACCTTTCGTTCTAAAAATTCATCAAGAGGGTCTGAATGAGGGGTCCTTCATTTCTGTATTTTTTTAATTTTTGAGTCCATTTTTCTCTATTTTCAATCACCCCTCCGTCCCCCCAATTATTCTCTATTCTTTTATATTTCAGTGCGTGCCCTATTATTCTCTATTCTTTATTTATGTGGCCTATTTTTCTCTATTCTTTATTTTTAAGCCTATTCTTCTCTATTTTTTATACTCTGCACTTTTTGCCCATTATTTTCTATTCTGTAAACCCCATCTAGAACCTCATACAATACCTGTACAAAATAATCAAACACAACTTCAATCATGTAAGCTTGATGCATTTTTATGCAAACTGTAGGAGAATTTTACATTCACAAATTTGTTAAATGCAGAAAAGTCTATGTTTTGCTGAAGGAAATCTAGAAAATTATTCAGATCTCAAAATAAGATAGGGGTGAATGCTATTAGATGTAAAAAAAATTAAAAAAATTGAGAGTTCCTTTGAAATCAAGTATTTAGTTTAGTAGTTGCTGATAAAAAGTGACAGTGGTTGTGGTTAACGTCCTGGTCTACCAAAAATAAGTCCATACAAAATTTGCGGGACTAACAAACAAATGAATCGGCAGACAAATCCAAATAAAACCTTCAGTAAAGTGGAGTATAAACATATACTTGAAACATACATGATGATTATTTCCCGTCATACCTTGAGTAAAATTCAAGTTTTAGCAATTTATGAGGCCATAACTCCTAATAGGGGAGGGTTAAAAAAAATTGTTCAAGGTTATTGCCAAACACAAAAACTGTGCCAATTTCAAATATATTGACTTGCGTGCTGATATAATTGTTGCTGTTTGCATTTCTCTAATATAGCATTATAGTTTTCTTATACATAATGCCAATAATACCATCCCCCAAAAGTTCGTCACGAGAGGTGTAAGGGTAATAAGTCCTATAAAGAGTCGATTGAAAATTTTGGTTATGCTGACTTATTTGCAGATCCTTTTTTGACTGATCAGTTTGGCTGTTTACATTTTCTTTTTATCTTTTATAGTTTTCAAGATGATTGACAAAATTAAATTATAACAATGGGTTAAAATAAAAATAGTTATCTAAGGGCAATAACTCCTTATAGGAGTAAATTGACCAATCATTTAGTTAGATCTTGATATGCTTATCATTTTGTGATTAACAGTTTCTATTTATGTACTATAGTTTTTAAGATAATTGCAAAAAAAAAAAGAAACCAGCTGTTTAAAAATCGTCATTTAGCCTTAGGTGAAATAACGCCTATAAGAAGTCATCTGATCATTTTGATAGAAAAAAGCTATCAGTGTTTATATTGAACAGATTTAAAACATATTATTGATATTGAATAAATACTTTTTTTTTTATTCAACGCGATATTGAATAAATACAACACCACATGCAGTTTTGTGAGATGATATGTGTATTTTCATCTACTTAGATGATATTTTTTTCTTCAGGTTAATTAATCAATGAGTGATGGATTAGATTAAATTAAAAGGTCACAGCGAATAAACTACACAGAAAACAATAGCTATAATTGTATTTATTCAATGGGACAAAAGAATTGACAAATGTTTAAATACCTTGACCAAGAGAAAGTGATTCTGTGAAAAAGTTTCATTTCTTTCGCAATAATGTGATATGGATATGAACCTTGCTTTGTACGATACCGACACACTGCTACTTTACAGAGTAGCAATCCGCAGAAAGACATTTTACACTACCCGAATACATTATTCTGATTTCGAGCCGACCAGTATTTAACCTTACTCATAAATGCCGCGTGTGTAGTAGGATAGCAGAAAATACCAATTTTCAAGTTTTATCATTCACCCGGACGAGAACTGAAACAATAACCTCGAGCACTCGAGGCGAGCAAGATTCCTTGAAACCTCAGAGACGATTACCATGGGCGGATCCAGGGACAAAGGAAATGACATGATTTTCAAAAATGGTAAAATAGCACTGAGCGTAGCGTGACAAAAATAAATTTGGACGATTTAAAGTAAAAAAGATATTTTTCTGTACGCCTTCTACGCACTCGCCAACGCCCCCTCCCTACCCCCATTGAGTCCGCCACTGGTTACTCTGACTAACGGAAAACTATTATTCTATAGTGATGCAATCGCATATAGCTATTACATAAGTGGGAAACAGGACTCATATAACTTATAAATACTATTATCAAATAGGATATTGACCGCAATGACAAAGTAAAGTATATTTCCGAAAGGATGTCCGATTAAAATTTCTCCTTTTATTGTTTTAAGATTTCATTTGATGATAATGACGTCAAAATGATCTTCCGTCAAAATGTATTGTTGTTTACGGCTACAACCAGAGATGATTTGTTACAGTAAGTTCCTAGTCAGTTGTATCTTAGTAATTTCTTAATTTCAGTCCCTTTTATTTTTTTCATCAGTGAAAGTTTTCTGGTATGATTATATATTACGAGTTCGTTATAATTTTTTCAATTACTTTAACGTTATAAAACAATAATAAAAAGAAAAACAATAATGCACCTTCAGTTTAGAATTTTAGCGGTTTTGGTATGTATTTATTTATTATTGAAAAGCATATAAAACCGATCCCCGTGCACAATGACATGACGTGTGTTCTGGAGAAACCCATTTTAAATCGAGACTAGTTTATGAAATAAACGAACCTAAAGGGAGTATGGATGGGGTTTATTGAATAGAAAAGAATAATTACAAAAAAAACCCTAAAGATTAGAGAAAATGGGTTGCTTAAATATAAAAGAAAGATAATAAATATTAAGTGTATTAAGAATACAGAAAAATGTCCTAAAAAATAAAGAAAACAGAAATAAGGGGTTCTAGACCCTCAACTTTTCCTGAGGATAGATGAAACATGAATTTTAGTGCCATAACATAATTTAGAGGGAAAAAAACCACAAATACTGTTTTTGATGCTTGAAGGCTTAAAACAGCGATGACATAATTGACAACTTGTAAGCTAGAGTAAAGACCAAGACCTATAACACGACTTCGGAATTTCTCGGAAATCAAAACTTGTCATATTACGTTTTAAATATCTTGCTACGAACGTCGAAACACATATCAACTTAGGCTTTCATAGTTTTATCACTATCAGCTGTGTTCATATATTTTATCTCTATTGTTTCTATAGAGAACATTATATGGCATTTTCAATATCACACCCGTATAAAGCCGAAACACCAATATAGTCCACAGAGCCGTCTGTTCGAGGTATTATATACTATTGGTTGAGGGTTAATACGGTGTGTGATATTGAAAAATGTCATATCGTATACCTTCTTATATACTCAAAACAGGTGTTTTTTTTATTCTGTAGGCGTTTGATAATGCCGCTATAACCGTGATTTATATCAAATTAAAATTAAAATTCAAACATGTATTGCCTTATACTTTGTTATAAACTTTAAGTTTGTGACAAATACAAAATTAGGACTTAGTATAGTCTAGAGTCCCTGTAGTTCTAATGACTTTTAATGTAGGACCCCAATTTATTTACTTGTGATGGTGTTGTTGGATTGAGTATAAAATCACATTTTCTTCATCAGACACATCTTTCACAGAAAAGTTTATTTCAAATTATCAAAAAGTTGTTTCTAAGTTCCCTAGTTAATTCATAATCTAATAAAAATGTTTTCCTTTTCTAATATGTTAAGGCATAATATCTGCTCTCTAGGAATATTTGAATGTCTTCCATCAATATCATCACGGATGACTGATACAAAACGATTGCCATTGATTGTATTGCACATAAAATTAACTTGTATTTGATACTAATTATGTAATAAATCTTCATATTTCAGCTATTGTTTCCTCGATGATTAACATCGAATGTTTCCCAGTGGAAATGAAAGATGGAAACATCCTTGTGGATCATCTACGTTACGTCCGCCTCTACCTCCACAGTCTGAAATAATATCTGATCTGATCATCAGACTTCGTGAAGCAGACGACATAGCAAGCAATCTGAGAAATAAATACGTATGTATTATTATCTATTATTTCTTTAATAAGAGTCAGATGTTACCCGTGAAAAAAGACGTAGTCCGACTCATTATTTGTATGACATTTTCAGTAAACATATATTATACAAACTAGAACACACCCGTGACATCGTGGGTCCGTGACTGAATTAAAGTATCTACGCCTTATTTTTCAGTTCAATGAGTTCGACTTAAAAAGTTTTTCCAGAACGTTCAACTTACATGTTATTTTGTGAAGCGACCGGAAGCTATATGTTACATATACTATTGGTATCGGTGTCGGACTTGACCCGGAACTTCTTAATTATTGGCAATATTAATTACGTGGAAAACAAATGGGCCTGGAGTGGTGTAATTTTAATCAACACCATTGTACTATATTAGTTATATATAAAGTTGAATTCTTTGATTCATCGTTTTACGCCATGACGGCTGACAAATTGGACCTCGTTATTTTAGTATTATAGATGTGCTGGAAATTGTATTGCTTTACAACATGGCAGCCTGCGTTCAAACTTTGTCAAAAATAAAGTTTTAAGATTTTGGATTCACTAGGTTATTGATTTTTGTAATTCATTTTCTTAATGTTATTGAGGATTTCCTTCTCATATTGTAACTATTGTTTATTCTTCCTATTTTAGTTCATGACGGTTTTATAAGATCAGTGTTTATTTGAAACCTCCTATTTAAATGGAATACAAAATAAAAAGCATTTACAAGGGTCTGTATGGGGTGGTCATTTCTTTATTCTTTAATTCTTTATGTTATTTCTCTCTATATTTTATTTATTTTCTCCATTATTCTCTTTTCTTTATATGTCAGCACGCTATAATAATCTTTTCTTTTATTTTTTGGCCTCTTTTTTATTCTTTATCTTTTTTTTCATTTTTCTGTACACTTGGTACATAATTCTGAATTCTGTGAACCCATTCCAGACCCTCATTAACAAAGGCACAGAAATCCAACACATAAGATGTTACAAAATGTCTCAAAACATGATACTAGCCAGATTGATACTGCTTGCTTTTAGTGCGCTTGAAACATCTTTAGGAATAGTATGAATAATTTTAAATAGTACACTTCAAGAGACAAAGATTCGAGCAAAGTGTTTAAAATAAACCAAGCCCCGCCCTCCCCAAAAACACAGAAAAAATAAACATAAATGGTCAACGTCTTAGATATGTACTTCAAAGAGTGCTACAGTAATGTTGGCAGTAAGGGGCGTTTTGGTCTCGCTGTGGGGTGTGAGCAGCAACTCATAGTTGAAGGCGTTTTAGTTACCCTTAAAATAGGGACAGCAATTGAAAAGTTG
This sequence comes from Mytilus coruscus, assembly GCA_017311375.1. Lineage (NCBI taxonomy): Eukaryota > Metazoa > Mollusca > Bivalvia > Mytilida > Mytilidae > Mytilus > Mytilus coruscus. Next base: position 29,350,054 of record CM029608.1, on the reverse strand, counting down.
TTACTTTAAAATATTGCCTTTGTAGAGTATATTCTCAGTTAGTTGCCATGTATTAAGTCACCTCTTTTACAGTTCAAGTGAATTTTGCAAAAATGCAAGCACGTGTGTGTTTTCCTTACTATTGATTGTAAACAACCAACATTAATATGTTTTTTTGTCTTTTTTCTTCTTTCTTGTTAGGCAAATGAGAGAATCATCATTAAAGCAATTAGAAGTCGGTTAGATCAAGTGCATTTGGATGGTTTCCGATTTGAAGATGTGACAGAAAAGAACGTTTCATTGGCTATCAAAAATGTAAGTTTTGTTTCATTATGTTCATTTGCAGTTGAAACTGTGACTTCTAATTTCAGTTAGATAATAGTAACGATATTTTGTCAAATCCTTACATTGAGTATAAGAATACCATTTGTAAAGTTCATTATCCGAATACAGATTTGTACTTTTATCTTTCAATTTAAACAAGATGTATAACATACTCGGGTGTAGATCTATGCATGCAAATGGCAGAAGATGCTTTATTGAAAGGCTTCACGAACTATCATGTTGCATAGCAACAGTTATCAGTAATTTGTTAAATATAAAAATTGGTTTTTATTTTTCGATACCTTTAAAGTATGTAAATTTTCTCATTTCTATATTAAGAGTACTATGTATAAAAAGATTGAACTCATATCAAACAAAATCACGACGAAAAGTTAAACAACAGTCTTCAAAACGCTATCAATTATATAAGATTTCTCCTTTTATATTAATTGTAAGTCTCTTTGTCGTGTAAACTGCAATTTTTAAATTTATATTCTTTACAGGTAACCGTTACGCACTTGGAATCGTACACACAATTATCAACAGCTGCAATTTTCCTGGAGCAGATTAAAAACAATGAAAAAAATCACGCCCACGGTGCTTTTTCAACGGATATAATTGACATTGAAAACAAACTGTACGATGTTCTCTGTCATGTTCATATGGCCATCGACCAATCAGATGCTGTCATAGAAAATATCAATCACGTGATATCCTGTCTATCCAGTTGCCGATCATGGACAGAAGATACAGATATTCATGTGATTACGTCATAATCAAGGATATCGTTTTAACATTCAAATCTTTACTTGTTTCTTACGAAGCCATAAAAGCCAGTATGTAGTGAACAATTTATTAACTATTATAAACTCTCCGAGTTACGGAATATTTTAGTAGATTATGTTAATCGAATATAAAATAACTGTATAATGTGTAAATAAAAAAAAAATGTTTTGTAAATTAGACCAATATGTATTAGTCCCAGATTGTAATGATAAAAATAAATGGTAAAAAGAAGTCACCAGTGTTTTTAGATCTGATTGGAGTTTTTTTCGTTGCTAGATCAAAGGTACATATATATATATGTAGAATTATCAAAAATACGGTAATATAAGAGGGTCTGGTTGGGGGACCTTCATTTCTTTATTCTTTAATCTTTTAAACAATTTTTCATGCCAGAAAAGCGCTTCGGACACACGAAATTTAAAAGTGTTATTTTCATTGACAAGAAGTACGGAAGTTCATAAAATGAGATAATAACAAGAGTGCACGCACTGAAATGTCTCGCCTGCATTATCAACCTTGATTGATTTTATGTTGATACTCCTAAAGATAAAGTTTTATTACAAGCATCACATAAACTTAACATTATCAATGATCCATATAAATGAGATCAAGCTTAAAAAACCAGACAGACATGTACATCCTACAATCATTACATACACCAGCTATCGTTGACCTATTGCTTATAGAAAACAAGAAACAGACCAAACCATGAAAAGTTAACATTGACAAATCATTAACCATGAAAATCAGTTCAAGGACACATGATACCTGCCAAACAAAAATGTACACCTTACAAACATTCTATAACCCAAATGTAATTGATCTACAGTAACTGCTTATAGTATTAGAAAACAGACCAAAACACAAAACATAACAGTGACCAATGAACTGTGAAAATGAGGTCAAGGTCAGATGAAACCTGCCATACTGACTTGTACACCTTACAATCATTCCATACACTAAACATAGGTGACTTACTGCTTACATTATAAGAAGAAACGGACCTAATCACCTAACTTTAACCTTGATCACTGATCCATGAAATGGGGTCGAGGTCAGGTGAAAATTTATGTAGATGTACATTTGTGCCTTAGTTTATGGGAATTTTTTTTATTGAATTTTGTATTTGGACTACAGCCATTGTTTCATTAGTTTAATCATTTGAGATTGCAACATTGTTACTATATATTATAGAGTAAAATTTCGTAATAGATTTATTATATTTATAAACATAAATATGTAATCATGCTTTGAAAAATTGAGGTTCAGTAACACCTTCTAAATGTAATAGAAACTTTTCATATGTAAGAATAAAAAGAGATATGGGTAATTGTCAACGAGACAGCAACCCAATGACAAAAATCTCCAACAGACATCCGGAGGGTAAGATACATTGTAGTCTCAGATTACTTCAAAAATGAACATGTGTTTATACAATATGGCAAGCTCTATAAAAGTTGTAAATAAATTTACTTGAGTCCACTATAACATAAATAGTCAGTTTGATCCTTAAAAGCAACTTCAACTTTAATATGATTTGTAAGAATGAATACTTTTAATATTTTGGAATAAAGTTTTATATTTATATATTTATATAATATTTTATATATGAAATATCAAATTATACATTTAGCTCTGCCAAATGTACAAATTACAATGTATTCTCAGTGGACAAAACTTGCATATTCACAAGTCAGCATTAAGAGATTTTCGTTAGATTGCTAAATTTAAAATATTAGAAAATACTATGAAATATGAAAACAAGAGATGTACATCAACTGGAATTGGAATTTTCTTCAATGCCATATGAATGTATGCATTATTTTTAAAATACAGCCACATTTACTTACAAAATTACATATGTGCTGTTCTTTTAGGAAAATGTATGAACTAGTGATTCAATGGTTTACAACTACCAGAATATAATGAGAGATGTCAAGTAATGAACAAACGAAGTAACATGAAGTTTGACAATACAACTTGAGATGCTAGATTTTGTGCTATTGTTATTTGCAGATATATTGATGGATTTTCTCAAAATGTGAACTGTAAACACACTGGGATCAAATGTTATTTTGTAGAAAAGATCCAGCTGACATTTGTTCCATTATTTCCCAAAAATGGTGAATTTAAGAATTAAACTTTCATATCTATTTACTGAGTTTATTGCTGCCCAAAAAGGGGGTTTTGTGCTTCTTTACAACACATTTTGTCATAAATAGATTTTATATTTTTTGTGACAGTTAATTAAATTGAGAATGGAAACGGGGAATGTGTCAAAGAGACAACAACCCGACCAAAGAGCAGAAAACAGCCCAAAGCCATCAATGGGTCTTCAACACAGCGAGAAAATCCCGCACCTAGAGGTGGGCTTCAGCTGGACCCTAAACAAAAATGTGTACTAGTTCAGCGAAAATGGACGTCACACTAAATTCCGAAACATATAAATGAACCAAAATTTAAAAAAACATATTGTTGATTATTAGGGCCCAGTTGTTGACATGTGCCCTTTACAGGAATCTCTCTGTTCATCAGTCTGTCAACACTTCTATGTCATACGATAAGTCAAGATTGCCTCAACCGATTCAAAAATTAATATGCAAAGTGGAAATAAATATAAAAGGAAGGTCCCTTGTGTATTGTAAAATTTGGGGAAAAAATGGAGGTAGAAAACTTGATATTTGTAAAAAGTCTCAAATTTTGAGAAAACATTTCTTTGGCTAAAATTTCCCAAAATTTGATATCGAAGTTATGATATGCTTATCAAAATTGATTCCCAATATTAAATATTGATTTGTGTTATAATTTGGGGACTTAATGTTTTGTCTTGCATGCAATGTTAGTCATGAGATTACAATCCAGTGACAGTGTAAACTATTTGTATACAACTTTATATTTCCACGAGTTTGAGAAGACTTTGATGCTTCATACAGTATACCAATACTTTATGTTACAAAGTTTCCTCTGTCATATGTCCATTGTCCTTGACGTATTTTCATGGTTCAGAGACTTTTTAAAAATTTTATGGTTTTATACGACTGCAAACTTTTGTAGTCATATAATCATGATAATGGAATGACATTGTCGTCGTCGTCCGAAGCTAGATATTTGGTTTCCAGACAAAAACTTGACTATAAGTGTATGCATCTCTATGAAATTGTACTGCAAACAGATCCATACCACAAAAGGAATGTTGGGACTGATTTTGGGGGTTATTGTCCTAACTGTTTAGGAATTATGGGCTAAAGACAAGCATTTTCTTGTTTGAGGACAATAACTTGTGTATAAGTGTGTGGATCTCTATGAAATTGTACCACAAGGTTCCATACCTCACGAGGAAGGTTGGAATTGATTTTGACGGTTATGGCCCAAACCGAATTAGGGGCCAAAAACAAGGATTTTTCTGGTTTCCGGACAATAACTTGAGTCTATGGATCTCTATGAAAATGTACCAAAAGGTTCCATACCAAAAAAGGAAAGTTGGGATAAATTTTGGGCGTTATGGCCCTTACTGTTTAGGAAAAAGGGGCCAAAAACAATACTTTTCTAATACTTTTATAAATTGTTTAATTCTTGGCCAATTATACTGGTGTTTAATTCAAAGTTTTGAATTCTTTGGGTTCTTTAATATGCTGAATCTAACAGTATATTTATGTGTTTGGTTTTGGACCCCTTTTAAAATTGGTCCACATTGAGGTCCAAAGGGTCCACATTGAGCTTTGTTTTATTTCATCTAAAATTGATTTATTGGAGTTCTTTGATATGCCGAATCTAACAGTGTATATAGATTTTTGGACCCCGTTTTCAAATTAGTCCACACTAAGGTCCAAATGGTTCAAAATTAAAGTTAGTTTGAGTTTAACCAAAATTGAATTCTTTGGGTTCTTTGATTATGCTGAATCTAAACATGTAGTTATATTTTTGATTTTGGGCCCAGTTGGTCTTAATCAGGTTCCAAAATTAAACTTGTTTGATTTCAACAAAAAATGAATATATGGGGTTCTTTGATACGCTGAATCTAGTCGTATATTTAGGGACCCGTTATCAAATTGGTCCACATTGAGGTCCAAAGGGTCCAAAATTAAACTTTGTTTGATTTCATCAAAAATTAAATTATTGGGGTTCTTGGGATATGCTGAATCTAACAATGTATTCATATTTTTGGATATTGGACACAATAGGTAAATGTCAAAAAGATCGTGAGATAAAAACCTAAAATGAACATACATAGTAGATCAAAGTTTTAAACAAACCATTTTTCCAAATAACTTACATTGTACACACATCTGTATCATGTATATTGAGTACTAAAATATTCAGAAGACTAAAACATTTATCTGATAAAGTATAGAAATATGGTTGCCTGCACAACTCCAGCTCATTAGAAAATACGACGAGTTATTGCAGGAGGGTGCCTGCTATTCTCATACAATACACAATACACGATCATTAGAATATAATGTGGGCAATCAATGAATAAACATTTGCCTATCAGGTTATAAAGATGATCTGCTACACCACTGTTATACATACATTGATAATTATGATAAAAAGCAGCAATCCAGATTATAATGATAGTCAGATGATGCATATAAGTGAATTATCACAACAGCAAGATTAAAATCCCTATCATTTATTCCTCAACCAACAGATCTTGAGGTCATCAGAGTAGACAGTACTTCAGTACTTTGATTATTGTTTGTTCTTTATTGTATAATTTTTAATCTACTGGTCAAGATGGAGAAGTGAAAGCAGGTTGAGATCTCAAAAGCTAGTTTCCAAAACGATGTCTTTTTGTTATTTTTGTCATTTGGTTGCCATCTCGTTGACCTAATACCCCACATCTATTAATACCTATGGTCATTTTAACACAGGTAGGCATTAAAATTTATCATTATTTTTGCTTAAACAAGATAAAAATTTAAAAAAAAAATAAAATATGATTTTTTTCTGTTCAATCATTAATTCAAGTTAAATAATGATTCGCTTTTAGCAGCCAGTTTAGTTCAATTTTGTCAAAATAAGGTAAGAAACATCATGAACATTGCTGATGATTTATTGACTTGCAAGTCAATAATTTGGCCTCATTGAATCTGTATTCATGTGAACTTCAATTTAACCTCTTTGCTGGAGATGGGTTACGCATAAACTAGGCATGTTCAGATATTAAAAGAAAAGAATGTCAACATTGAAAGTGAAACAAAGGTAAACCATTTGGTTGACGGATTTGATTCACAAAAATCATTCTTATACAGGTAAAACTATGATTAACATATTGTTTAACCTATAATATGAAATCAAACAGACCTAGAAAATCCAATTTCCGTGTTCTCTTTCTATTTATATCTTTAGTTATGTTAATACCGGGTTATATGATCATTGGCAGTCTTCGGAGTTCACCTACATGGTTTATTATATCATACATTTATTTAAGAAAATTAAAACAGTTAAGAAAACGAATTAATTCTAACTTGATTTTCTCATCATTCTAAAATCATGACAATGCTCATTATATGGCGTCTAGACTAAAATACACACGAAATGCTGATACATATTATCCCCTGCATCGTGAATTGTTTCTCTTAGACTTTTTATAATTTGGATATATGTTTTATTATGTTATAAATCAAATATGAGAATTTGAGTCAAATCGGTGAACATGAATTTGACAGATAATGCCCCTTTAACATCAACTGTTGGTATTAAAGGAGTAAAATATTGAAAAATCTTATGCCTAATGAGGTTAAAATGAGCTTACAGCATGACATGAAAGAAATGAATCATATTGAAAAATAATTTAGATTTTTTTGTATTAATACTGCTTTACATGGTGTCGGGTAGCACTCCGGCTTCCTCCACCAATAAAAAATGATCGCCACGAAATAGCACAATAGTGTTGAATGTGGCGTTAAACACCAATTAATCAATAAATCTGGCAACCATTTTGATTTGATGAACCAAAACATTCTAAGCCGACAAACAGACGCGAGACAGCAAATAACTCACTTTAAAATTCAAATTCAAAAGTTTAATCTTGAAGAATAAAGATAATCTATAATAGCATAACAATATCACAATATGGTTTAACAAAACCTCTAAGAATGGATTTATAAATAATGTAGATGACACTGATCAACAATCACAGATGCAAAGTACACAATCTTGTTAACTGATTAAAAATGTGTTTTTTTAATGAACATACTAACATAGTTTTATTTTTTACCAAATTAGAAAAAATCCAATTTTGAAGTTTCATTTGCAATAGTTCAGCCTTCCTGTTTCTGCACAACAGTCACAATTTCAGTACTATCATTTTTTATTATACACATTTCTAATGGTTGCTAAATGTAGATAAAATAGCCTTTTTTATTATCTCACATTTTGTTGATCAATTCACTGGAAACTCCAGGAACGAAAGTGAATGCAGTTAATCAAACAAAACGTTTGATACAGCAGGTTTGTTTGATGTTGTGACTTCCGGTATGTCCTTCCACTTGACAGTTTAAAATAAAAGATTCCGGCTTTCTAATCCCAAAAAATGACCAAAATTTATTACAAAATTTTTGTTACTGTTTCTAGTCTGAAAATAGTTTCTGCTTTGTGACTGAACTATGGTCTAGTATGAAACACCCTCCTTATATCATGCAATCGTATTCTCATGAGGACAAAATTCTCTATTCAACAGTTTACATTGGCGAACATAAATGTATCACAGTGACAACATCTTTACAATTTAATATGTTTTCTGTGAAGTGTTGTCCATCTGTTTCTCAAATCTTCGCTTGTTCTCTCTTAAGAAAAAGTTAACGATCTTAAAATTGTTTTCCAATTATACCCATGCTGCTTCACACCACGTAATAATCTACGATCTTTACACATTCAAAATGGTTTCCTCTTCCTGGTTTTGGACAGCTCTTATTTTACTAGATTTTTTCTGTAAAAACATGAACAAAAGACCTAATTCAATTAATATTTTTTTAATTTTTTATGAACGTATTAAAAAACCTCTCATTCTAAAGATTCATCAAGAGGGTCTGAATGGGGGTTCTTCATTTCTCTATTCTTTGATTTTCTAGTCCATTTTTCTCTATTTTCAATTCCCCCCCCCAATTATTCTCTATTATTTTATATTTCAATGCGTGCCCTATTATTCTTTATTCTTTATTTTTTGGCCTATTTTTCTCTATTCTTTATTTTTTAATATAAATAAGAAGATGTGGTATGAGTGCCAATGAGACAACTCTCCATCCAAGTCACAATGTGTAAAAAGTAAACAATTATAGGTCAAAGTACGGCCTTCAACACGAGCCTTGGCTCAAACCGAGCAGCAAGCTATAAAGGGTCCCAAAATGACTAGTGTAAAACAATTCAAACAGGAAAACCAACGGTTTAATCTATATAAAAAACGAGAAAGGAGAAACACTTATGAACCACACCAACAAACGACAACCACTGAACAACAGGCTCCTGACTTAGGACAGGTGCATACAAATGCAGCAGGTTTAAACGTTTTAACAGGCGCCAACCTTCACCCTAACCTGAAACAGAAGTGTAACATTACAACATAAAAGAACACACTATAAAATATCAATTGAAATGGCTTTACTCGATCATTATTTTTTAAGCCTATTTATCTCTATTCTTTATACTCTGGAATTTTTGACCATTATTTTCTATTCTGTAAACCCCATCTTGAACCTCATACAATACCTCTACAAGATAATCAAACACAACTGCAATCATGTAAGCTTGATACATTTTTATGCAAACTGTAGGAGAATTTTGCATTTACAAATTTGTTAAATGCAGAAAAGTCAATGTTTTGCTCAGGAAAATCTAGAAAATTATTTAGATCTCAAAATAAAACAGGGGTGAATGCTATTTACTATACTATATATAAAATATTAGTTTTCGCGAACCATTTAGGTCACGGAAATTCCAAAATTACCAAGAGTAAGAAGAGTTGTACAAATATTGTGAGTACACAGAACCCCGATCCAATTCATCTTTTGATAAAAGTGTTCATCATTTTCTGTTTTGTATCTACTAACAATATTCCGTTTTTTAATCATTCCTATTTAAGTGTGCAAAAAACTGCATTAAAAATAGATATTCCCAAAGTTAAAATTCCGCTGATTGGTGGAATTACTGAGGTGATCCCTAAGATTCACACAACATAACTGTAAATATACAGTTCCTCCGCTAAAATGTAATTCCTCAGTGCAGCTACTCTAAAGGTAATATATTAATCCTAATGTAATCTTCAATTTTAAATGAAGTTGAAACTATATATCAGAATAAGAGAAAACACTGACAGATTGTTAAATGAACGTCTATATAATGTTGTTACATAAAATCCGATAGTGAGTAAGGATCTATCCCGCCATAAAAAATTCCATGAATGAGACTTCTTCGACGTTTGTTTTCAGAAATTCCGTTGAGCATGTTGAGCATTATTGACAATGGGTGCTGTTGACCTTTGTCATTGAGAGCGGTAGGCAACATTCCCATTTCTTAGAAATGTAGACAATTGACAAAAATGTGAACCTTGACGATATGGGTCACTGACATTTTTCTCTGATTTTAATATCTAACCATTTAATAATTTCTGAATTATCTGTATTTGCAATATCTTTGTATTTAACGTGTAACAATGAACATATCTTCAATTTGTTCAAGTTTATACAGGATAAATGGCTATGATGAGGAATTTGTATGCACGGTACACATAAAGATGGCGGATAATGAATCTGACATCATTGAATAATCACGTGACATTATTATTTGTAAACAAAAGTCGAAACGAACACGTGTCGGTACTTTCCATATCATTCCAAATTTTGGATTATTTTTAAAGATTTTGCAAAACTACTGGATTTTCACCTATTTGTCTAACCAAATTTTTGTCTCGAACTAATATGTCCATGAAATTTTTGAAGACAACATCATCATCCATATACATGTATGTAATATAGCTATAGTCTGCATGAAGCAACACATTGAAAATATACACCTTATTGCTATGTGGAAATCTGTCCCGGTTGACCCGAGAATCTGCCCGCTTGAACTTTTGACGTCGTACAACAATCACTTTTCGATTGTGGCGTCAGATATTTTGTATTATAACGTCAACATTTTACGGGAACCTTTGTGATGTCCAGTAATGGCAGACAAATAGCGATAAGGTGTATTATTTCATTAAACATGTTCAATACTTTGTAACCTAATCACTAATAATGGACTTATTTTTTTGACAGTCACTTTTACACATTAACACTGACAGCTGCAATTGTAGGTGAGGAACCCTTTCCCAATAGACCACTTTAGAGTTAACGTTATGTTTGCTGGAAAATTTTGTCAATTATACACACCTTTATGACGTCATTTACTAGATAGAGGGGACCGCCTGTATCCCTGCACTATTAAAGTTCATCAAGTGTCTTCGTAATCGCCAAGATGAACTAGAAATAATGTTTGTTCCAAAAGGTACATAATAACATTTCTCTAATGACAGATGTGCTGATTATCAATTATATAAATTTAATTTGCGAAAATGAATCGTGCAATAAAGCATTATTTTTTTTCAACCAATCGCTCAACATAGGAACGGAAGTGACGACGCCCCTAGACGCAGGAATGATGTTCACTAAAACCAAAGTTTTTGAGGGAAATGCAATTACATGTAACTCGAAAGTTGTCAAATTCTTTTGTCTTGCTGCAACAAAGTCTTCAAAGCTTAACTAAGGTACAAAAAGAATGTATGCTGTTTTTGGCATAGCCAATGACGTTAACCATTTTGTTAAAGATTATAATTACAATTTTGACTCAAATATAATCTTTATTGACTATGATTGTCAGTCATCCAACCAATGGTGACGACGCCCTAAACGCAGGAATGATATCCCTTACCAAGCGGTGCTAACATGTTGCACATAAGATGCTCACGTAAGAAACTAACATGATTGCACATGAGGTTTTAACATGCAAATTAGGTGAGCATTTTGTGAGCAAAAAATTGCACATATGCAACTAACCTAATTTGCATGTTAAAAACCTCACTTGCAAATGCTCATATGAGCTTTTGTTTCACATGTGCATTTTATCAGATTGCTCATATGAGCAGCTGCACACATGTTGCACACTTGAATATTAGTTGACCCATTTGATTTCGTTATCTAATTATTTCCAGATGATGATTAAATTGTATCTAAAGATCATAACAAAATGGCTGCTTCAAAATAGGAATATTTTTAAATTTAAACAAAAATCTTAAATAATGGAAAATAAAATAAATGACACATCATGTTAAGTGTTATTCTTTAATTACTGTCAGTTATGATTTTCATATTATTTTGTCTTTTTTGTTATTTAAACAATAATGACTAAAAACATAACATTACATTATAAAACTAGTGGAGGGACTTGCAAGTTTAGTACATAATGAATGTCTTTGATTAAGTACTGTATTTCAGAAAGTTTAAAAAGGAATTATCTATATACATGTAGTACTTATTTGAAGCAACATGCATACTCCAATAAAGGACTTAAAAATGTAATATATTTCAGAATCTGACACAAAAATGAACATGATGAAATAGAAATGATAACTTACAAATAATTAAGCACAGCCACACTGGTTTTTGTCGAGCATGCAACTTTTGTTGCAGAAAGCTCGACTTAGGGATAGTGGTCCGGCGGCGGCAACAGCTACGGCGGCGTTAGCTAACTTCTTAAAAGCTTTATATTTTAGAAGGTAGAAGACCTGGATGCTTCATACTTTGTATATAGATGCCTCATGTTACGAAGTTTCCGTCAGTCACATGTCCAATGTCCTTGACCTCATTTTCATGGTTCAATGACTACTTGAAAAAAAAGTTAAGATTTTTTGTAATGTTACATTCTCTCTTATTAGAAGTAATAGGATAACTATATTTGGTATGTGCGTACCTTGCAAGGTCCTCATGCCCGTCAGACAGTTTTCACTTGACCTCGACCTCATTTCATGAATCAGTGAACAAGGTTAAGTTTTGGTGGTCAAGTCCACATCTCAGATACTATAAGCAATAGGTCTAGTATATTCGGTGTATGGAAGGACTGTAAGGTGTACATGTCCAACGGGTAGGTGTCATCTGACCTTGACCTCATTTTCATGATTCAGTGGTAATAGTTAAGTTTTTGTGTTTTGGTCTGTTTTTCTTATACTGTATGCAATAGGTCTACTATATTTGGTGTATGGAATAATTGTAAGGTGTACATGTCTAGCTGGTAGGTGTCATCTGACCTTGACCTCATTTTCATGGTCCAGTGGTCAAAGTTAAGTTTTTGAGTTTTGGTCTTTTTTTCTAATACTATATGCAATAGGTCAACTATATTTGTTGTATGGAAATATTTTATGATCTATATGTTAATCGTGCAGGTTTTATTTGACCTTGACCTCATTTTCACGGTTCATTGCTCAGTGTTAATTTTTTGTGTTTTGGTCTGTTTATCTTTAACTATAAGCAATAGGTCAACTATATTTGTTGTATGGAAGAATTGTTAGCTGTACATGTCTGTCTGGCATGGTTCCTCCGACCTTGACCTCATTTGCATGGTCCATCGGTCAATGTTTAGTTTTCTTGGTTAATGTTAAGTTTATGTGACAGTTGTAATAAAGCTTTATATTTAGGACTATCAACATAATATCAATGATTAGTAAAGAAGGCGAGACATTTCAGTGTAAGCACTCTTGTAGATGTCAAAAAAAAAATAAATTGAGAGTTCCTTTGAAATCAAATATCTAGTTTAGTAGTTGCTGATAAAAAGTGACGGTGGTTGTAGTTAACGTCCTGGTCTACCAAAAATAAGTCCATACAAAATTTGCGGGACTAACAAACAAATGAATCGGCAGACAAATCCAAATAAAACCTTCAGTAAAGTGGAGTATAAACATATACTTGAAACATACATGGTGATTATTTCCCTTCATACCTTGACTGAAATTCAAGTTTGAGCAATTTATGAGGTCATAACTCAATTGACTGGAAATTCCAGGAACGAAATTGAATGCAGTTCATCAAGCAAAACGTTTGATACAGGTTTATTTGATGTTGTGACTTCCGGTATGTCCTTCAACTTGACAGTTTAAACATCTTAACAATTTCATATGTTTTCTGTGAAGTGTTGTCCATCGATTTCTCAAATCTTCACTTGCTCTCTCTTTAGAAAAAGTTAACGATCCTAAAATTGTTTTCCAATTATATCCATGTTGCTTTACTCCACGTAATATTTTACGATCTTCACACATTGAAAATGGTTTCCCTCTAATTCCTGGTTTTTGGACAGCTCTTATTTTACCAGATTTTTTTCTGTAAAAACCTGAATAAAAGGCCTAATTCAATTAATGTTTGTTTTTTGATGAACTACCAAAAATAAGTCCATACAAAATTTGCGGACTAACAAACAAATGAATGGGCAGACAAATCCCAAGAAAGCCTTCAGTAAAGTGGAGTATAAACATATACTTGAAACATACATGGTGGTTATTTCCCTTCATACCATGAGTGACATTCAATTTTGAGCAATTTATGAGGCCATAACTCCTAATAAGGGAGGTTAAAAAATTGTCCTGTCCCCAAGTACCTATGAGTTTTCAAGGTGATTGCCAAACACAAAAACTGTCATTTTTAAGTAAGTCGATAGACAATTTTAATTATATTGACTTGCGTGCTGATATAATTGTTGCTGTTTTCTTTTCTCTTATAGGAGTAAATTGACCAATCGTTTAGTAAGATCTTGATATGCTTATCATTTCGTGATTAACAGTTTCTCTTTATGTACTATAGTTTTTAAGATAATTGCCAAAAAAAAACCCAGCTGTTTAAAAATCGTCATTTAGGTGAAATAACGCCTATAAGAAGTCATCTGATCAATTTGGTAGAAAAAGGCTCAGTGTTTATATTGAACAGATTTAAAACATATTATTGATATTGAATAAATACAACATCACATGCAGTTTTGTGAGTTGATACGTGTATTTTCATTTACTTAGAAGATATTTTTTTCCTTCAGATAAATTAATCAATGAGTGATGGATTTCTCTTAGAAGAAATAAAAAGGTCCCAGTGAATAAACTAAACAGAGAACAATAGCTATAATTGTATTTATTCAATGGGACAAAAGAATTGACAAATGTTTAAATACCTTGACCAAGAGAAAGTGATTCTGTGGAAAAGTTTCATTTCTTTCTTAATAATGTGATATGGATATGAACCTTGCTTTGTACAATACTTTACAGAGTAGCAATCCGCAGAAAGACATTTTACCCTACCTGGATACATTATTCTGATTTCGAGCCGACCAGTATTTAACCTTAATCATAAATGCCGCGTGCGTAGTAGGATAGCAGCAAATACCAATTTTCAAGTTTTATCATTCACCCGGACGAGAATTGAAACAATAACCTCCAGCACTCGAGGCGAGCAAGATTCCTTGAAACTTCAGAGACGATTACCGCGGGCGAATCCAGGTACGAAGCATGATTGTCAAAATGGTAAAATAGCACTGAGCGTAGCGTGACAAAAATACCGTGATTTGGACGATTTAAGTAATAAAAGATTTTTTCTGTACGCCTTCTACGCAATCGCCCCCTTTCAGTCCACCACTGGTTACTCTGACTAACGTAAAACTATTATACTATAGTGATGCAATCGCATATAGCTATTACATAAGTGGGAAACAGGACTCATATAACTTATAAATACTATTATCAAAAGGACATTGAACTCAATGACAAAGTAAAGTATATTTCGAAAGGATGTCCGATTATAAATTTATTGTTTTAAGATTTCATTTGATGAGAATGGCGTCAAAATGATCTTCCGTCAAAATTGTATTGTTGTTTACGTCTACAACCAGATATGATTAGTTACAGTAAGTTCCTTGTCAGTTGTATCTTAGTAATTTCTTAAATTAATTCCCTTTTTAATTTTTTCATCAATGAAAGTTTTCTGGTATGATTATATATTACGAGTTCGTTATATCTTTTCAATTACTTTAAAGTTATAAAACAATAATAAAAAAAAAAAAAAAACAACAATAATGCACCTTCAGTTTAGAATTTTAGCGGTTTTGGTATGTATTTATTTATTATTGAAAAGCATATAAAACCGATCCCCGTGCACCATGACATGACGCGTGTTCTGGAGAAACCCAGCTTTAAGATCGAGACTAGGTTAGGAAATAAACGAACCCAAAGAAGAGTATGGATGGGGTTTATTGAATAGAAAAGAATAATTACAAAAAAAAAAAAAAACAACTAAAGATTAGAGAAAATGGGTTGCTAAAATATAAAGAAAGATAATATATATTAAGGGTATTAAGAATACAGAAAATGTCCTAAAAATAAAGAAAACAGAAATAAGGGGATCTAGACCCTCAACTCTTCCTGAAGATAGATGCAACATGAATTTTAGTGCCATGACATAATTTAGAGGAAAAAAACACAAATACTGTTTTTGATGCTTGAAGGTTTAAAACAGCGATGACATAATTGACAACTTGTAGGCTAGAGTAAAGACCAAGACCTATAACACGACTTCGGAATTTCTCGGAAATCAAAACTTGTCATATTACGTTTTAAATATCTTGCTACGAACGTCGAAATACATAGCAACTTAGGCTTTCATAGTTTATCACAATCAACTGTGTTGATATATTTTATCTCTATTGTTTCTATAGAGAACATTATATGGCTTTTTCAATATCACACCCGTATAAAACTGAAACACCAATATTCTCCAGAGCCGTCTGCTCGAGGTATTATATATCATTGGTTGAGGGTTAATACGGTGTGTGATATTGAACAGAGTCATATGATATACCTTCTTATATACTCAAAACAGATGGGATTTTTTTTTCTCTGTAGGTGTTTGATAATGCCGCTATAACCGTGACTTATATCAAATTCAAATTAAAATTCAAATATTTATTGCCTTATACATTATTATAAACTTTAAACAATCATTTAATAACAGTAAATAGTCCAGAGTCCCCTGTCCTTAGTTCAAAGACTTTTTAATGTAGGAGTCCAATTTATTTACTTGTGATGGTGTTGTTGGATTGAGTATAAAAATCACATTTTCTTCATCAGACACATCTTTCACAGAAAAGTTTATTTCCAAATTATCCAAAAAGTTGTTTCTTAGTTCCCTAGTTAATTCATAATCTAATGAAACATATTTTTCTTTTTCTAATATGTTACATTTAAGGCATAATATCTGCTCTCTAGGAATATTTGAATGTCTTCCATCAATATCATCACGGATGACTGATACAAAACGATTGCCATTGATTGTATTGCAAATAAAATAAACTTGTATTTGATACTTAGTATACGATAAATCTTGATATTTCAGCTATTGTTTCCTCGATGATTGACATCGAATGTTTCCCAGCAGGAAATGAAAGATAGAAACACCCTTGTGGATCTTCTACGTTACGTCCGCCTCTACCTCCACAGTCTGATAAAATTTCTGATCTGATCATCAGACTTCGTGAAGCAGACGACATAGCATGATTGTATTGCACATAAAATTAACTTGTATTTGATACTTAGTATATAATAAATCTTGATATTTCAGCTATTGTTCCCTCGATGATTTACATCGATTGTTTCCCAGCAGGAAATGAAAGATGGAAACATCCTTGTGGATCTTCTACGTTACGTCCGCCTCTACCACCACAGTCTGAAATAATATCTGATCTGATCATCAGACTTCGCGAAGCAGACGACATAGCAAGCAATCTGAGAAATAGATATGTATGTAGTATTATTTGTTAATTTCTTTAATAAGAGTCAGATGTGAAAAAGACGTTGTCATTATTTGTATGACACTTTTAAATAAACATATTATACAAATGTGCTGGAAATTGTATTGCTTTACAAATGTGCTGGAAATTGTATTGCTTTACAAATGTGCTGGAAATTGTATTGCTTTACAGCATGACAGGGTAACTCAAAGTTCAAATTTTGTAAAAAGAGCTTAAGATTTTGGATCCACTAGGTCATTGATTTTTTAATTGTTTTCTTAATGTTATTGAGGATTTCCTTCTCATATTATAACTATTGTTTATTCTTCCTATTTTAGTTGATGACGGTTTTATAAGATCAGTGTTTATTTGAAACCTCCTATTTAATTGTAATACAAAAAAAAGCATTTACAAGGGTCTGTATTAGGTGGTCATCATTTCTTTATTCTTTAATTATTTATGTTATTTTTCTCTATATTTTATTTATTCTTCCCGTTATACTCTTTTCTTCATACTTATGCACGCTATTATAATCTTTTCTTTATATTTTGCCTATCTTCCTCTTTTGATTTCTCTATTCCTTTTTTTTCACTTTTCTGTATACTTGGTCCATAATTCTTAATTTTGTGAACCCCTTCCAAACCCTCATTAACAAACGCACAGAAAGTCAACACATAAGTTGTTACAAAATGTCTCAAAACATGATACTAGCCAGACTGATATTGCTTGCTTTTGAGTGCGCTTGAAACATCTTTAGGAATAGTATGAATAATTTTAATTAGTACACTTCAAGACAAAGATTCGAGCAAAGTTTTTGAAAATAAACCAAGCCCCTCCTCCCTAAAACCACGGTCTCGCTGTGGGGTGTGAGCAGCAGCTCATAGTTGAAGGCGTTTTAGTTGCCCTTAAAATAAGGACAGCGATTGAAAAGTTGTTACTTTAAAATATTGCCTTTTGTAGAGTATATTCTCAGTTAGTTGTCATGTATATAGTGACCTCTTTTTATAATTCATCTGAATTCTGAAAAAATGCAATCACGTGTGTGTGAATACTATTGATTGTAAACAACCAACATTAACATGTTTTTTTTTGTGTTTTTCTTCTTCCTTGTTAGGCAAATGAGAGAATCATCATTAAAGCCATTAGAAGTCGGTTAGATCAAGTGCATTTGGATGGTTTCCGAGTTGAAGATGTGTCAGAAAAGTTCGTTTCATTGACTATTGAAAATGTAAGTTTTGTTTCATTATGTTCATTTGCAATTGAAGCTGTGACTTCTTATTTCAGTTAGATAATAGTATTAATTGTTAGTCTCTTTGTCGTGTAAACTGTACTTATTTAAATTGATATTCTTTTACAGGTAACCGTTACACTCTTGGAATCGTACACACAGTTATCAACAGCAGCAATTTTCCTTGAGCAGATTAAAAACAATGAAAAATTTACGACCACGGCGCTTTTCAGCTAATATAATTGACATTGAAAACAAACTGTACGATGTTCTCTGTCATGTTCATATGGTCATCGACCAATCAGATGCTGTCATAGAAAATATCAATCACGTGATATCATGTCTATCAATTGCCGATTATGGACAGAAGATACAGATATTCATGTGATTACGTCATAATCAAGGATATCGTTTTAACATTCAAATCTTTACTTGTTTCTTACGAAGCCATAAAAGCCAGTATGTAGTGAACAATTTATTAACTATAATAAACTCTCCGAGTTACGGAATATTTTAGTAGATTATGTTAATCGAATATAAAATAACTGTATAATGTGTAAATAAAAATGTATTGTAAATTAGACCAATATGTATTAGTCCCAGATTGTAATGATAAAAATAAAAGGTAAAAAAAAGTCACCAGTGTTATTAGATCTGATTAGAGTTTTTTTCGTTGCTAGATCAAAGGTACATGTATATGTAGAATGTTCAAAATAATGGTAATATAAGAGGGTCTGGATGGGGGTCCTTCATTTTTTTATTCTTTAATCTTTTAAACAATTTTTCATGCCAGAAAAGCGCTTCGGACACACGCAATTTAAAAAAGTGTAATTTCATTTACAAGAAATACCGAAGTTCATAAAAATGGAGACGAACAATACCAAAGAGATAATAACAAGAGTGCACACGCTGAAATGTTTCGCCTGCTTTATTAACCATGATTGATTTTATGTTGATACTCCTAAAGATAAAGTTTTACTACAAGCTTAGCATCACATAAACTTAACATTATCAATGATCCATATGCATGAGGTCAAGCTCAAATAAACAAAAACAGACAGACATGTACATCCTACAATCATTACATACACCAGATATAGTTGACCTATTGTTGATAGAATACAAGAAACAGACCAAACCATGAAAATTTAATATCGACTAATCATGAACCATGAAAATGAGTTCAAGGACAGATGATACCTGCCAGACAGACATGTACTCCCTACAAACATTCCATAAACCTATGTAATTGATCTACTGCTTATAGTATTAGAAAAACAGACCAAAACACAAAAACTTAACATTGACCAATGAACCGTGAAAATGTGGCCAAGGTCAGATGAAGCCTGCCAGACTGACATGTACACCTTACAATCATTCCATACACTAAACATAGTTGACCTACTGCTTACAGTACTTGAGAAACGGACCTAATAATGTAATTTTAACCTTGATCACTGATCCATGAGGGAGGGAGGGGGTTCTTCATTTATTTATCCTTTAATTTTTTACACCATTTTTTTAAATTCTTTATCTATTTTACACAATTTTCTCTATTCTTTATATATATTTTGCCTTTTATTCCGCGCTGTGTGCTAATTTTTCTCTATTCTGTGAACCCAATCCAGACAATCATAAGTCGAGGAGAAACCAACAACACAATGGCAAATGAACAAAAAACGAAAAATTGCAACAGTCTTCAAAACACTGCATAAAAAACTGAAGACTGAGCAACACGAACCAACCAAAAAAACATGGGTGATATTTGGTGCTACGGAATGGTAAGCAGATACTGCTGCACATGTGGCACCCTTAGTGTTGCTTATGGCAAGTACAAATTCGGTAATAGAATCATTCCGAATCGAGGAAAGTTAAATAGCAGATGCGGATCCAGAATTTTGAAAAGGGGGGCAAAAGTCTGGATTAACCATAAATAAAGCTCCATAAGGGGGGTCCGGGCACCCTGCCCCTGAATAGTATGCAGTCAGAACTCTCATATATTTTATTCACATGTCTACAGATTTCCTAAGTAAAATCCGATATTTTTCTTCTCCTATTCAGTTTACACCTTCAAGGTCTTTGCACTTTTGAACTTTTATAACACGAGGGATCACAATATTTTCATGATTGTGGCCCCTTGTTTTAAGATATTGTTGATTTTGATAATTTTGTTTGGACAAGCAATCGATTGTAAAACTATTGTTACAACACGATTTCACACAGGTTTTCATTCAAAAATAGCACATGTACTTTTACAGCGTCAATCAACTTTAAAGATGTCTTATTCAAAATCTCGTTCTTTCATGTTTGTAATTGCAGGAATAATGGGCCTTGATCAAAACTAAATAGTCTCAAGATAAAAATGTAATGGACCAGAATAAACATCCTTTAAAATATCTATGGTATAAACATATTGAATTTATATATATTATGTTAAAAATCTTTAAGATCAATGTCTTACTACAGGTATCACGTAAATGTTGATCAATGATACATAAAAAATGAGGTCATGGTTAGAAGAACCCTGTCAGACCTCGTACAATATGATAATGGAGACAAGGTGAGATGAAAACATATAGATTCAGAATTGTGCTATACAATGCAATAAGTTTTTTGGTGTCTGGTAAAGATTTTTTCCCTCTTTTGTTGATGAAGGTTATATATAGATTTTATTTCAAAATATCTTAGAACGCCAAAAAAAAAAAATCTACTCAAATTAAAATTTCGCTCTTTATTTTGGCACCGTGACTTTTGACGTGTTCTTTTTCCTCGGGGTATATTGAGCAGTTTTGTGCAGGTTTTACATATCATGGTTCAAAACCTCTGGGAACAAAATGTTTGCCCCAATTTTAGGCTATGCATTTATGTGACCTTGACCTATCACCTATTGACTTCAGAATAAAGTGGTCTCATTCTTTTTATTTCAAAGGCACATCATTTACAAACAAGAGTGCAAATGAGTTCAAGGCCCGATGAACCATGCTGCCAGAGAGACATGTACACCTTACAATCATTCCATACACCAGATATTGTTGACCTTTTGGTTATAGTATCTGATAAACAGACAAAAACACGAAAACTTTCAACATTGACCGATGATCCATAACAATGAGGTCAAGGTCATATAAAAACTGTCAGACAGACGTGTTCACCTTACAGTCATTCCATACATAAACTATAGTGGCCCCATTTCTTAAAATTGAGAAATAGACCAAACCACAAAACTAAACATTGTCCAATAACCAGGAAATGAGGTCAAGGTCAGATGAAACCTGCTAGTTGGACATGTACACCTTGCAATCATTCCATACACCAAATATAGAGCTCCAATTGCTTATAGTATCTGAGAAATAGGCCAAAACCACAAAAACTAAACATTGTCAACTGGAACATAATAATGAGGTCAAGGTCAGAAGAAACCTGAGTCAGACATGTACAGAATACAAACATTCAATTCGCCAAACTATAGTTGACCTATTTCTTATAGTATACAAGATAATGACTTGACCTTATAAACTTAACCTTGGCCACTGATCCATGTAATGAGGTGGAGGTCAGGTGTCCTTGCTCTGACAGACATGTAGACCTTGCAAGGAACCCATATACCATAAACTGTTGACACAGAGATATGTTTCGCCTGTCGGCATAAAATTCAGAAAAAGACAATCTGATTGACAGCAACATTGCTAATTAATTCAAAGTCGCTGGACCAACTAGTGGGTAGGGCCTTAAAATAGTGGTCAAACTGATATGTACTGATAGTAATCCAACTTTATAGAACATATCATTGATCTATCGCAAGTAGTTCATATCAAACGAACTTTAGCAGAAAACTTGTCATTGAAAATTGCTAATAAAATTGAAAGTCACTGAACCATGGCCTAAGGGGCTGGGCCTCAAAATAGTCGTTGAACTGATATATACTGATAGTAATGCAACTTCACACAAAATATCATTGATCATTTTTGCAATTTAAAGTTTCTCTCTATTATTTATAGTTTTCAAGATAATAAGCAAAATGAAAAAATAAACTGTTGACACAGAGATATGTCTCGCCTATCAGCATAAAATTCAGAAAAAGACAATCTGATGAACAGCAACATTGCTTATTTATTCAGTCATTGGACCATGACCTAGTGGGCAGGGCCAGAAAATGGTCGACAACTGAGATGTATAGACAGTAATGTAACTTTATAGAAAATATCGTTGTTAAATTGTAAGTAGTTCTTATCAATATAACTTAGAATACAAACTTAACATCGAACATTGCTAATTAATTCAAAGTCACTGGATCATGACCTACGGGACAGGGCCTCAAAATAGTCATCAAACTGATAGTAATGCAACTTCATACAAAATATCATTGATCTATCAAAAGTAGATCCTATCAAACTAACTTAAGTAGAAAACTTAACATTAAAAATTTCTAATTAATTCAAAGTCGCTGGACCATGTCCTAGGGAGCAGGCCTAAAAATAGTCGTCAAACTGATATGTACTGATAGTAATGCAATTTCATACAAAATATCATTGATCTATCGCAAGTTGATCCTATCAAGGTCAAGGACAATGGACATATGACAGATGGAAGCTTCACAACATACGGCATCTTCATGCAAGGTATGAATCACCCAGGTCTTCTACCTTCTGATATATAAATACAAATAGTTTACACTGTCACCGGCGGATTGTAATCCCAATTTCAGCTTAATAATTGCAGGTGTAACCTTGACCTTTGACCTAGTGACTTTAAAAGCAGTAAGTTGAAGCTTATTTGGTATCAACTGAACTTATGGTTCAAAATATATCATTCAGATAGCAACTAAAAACCTAGCAAGTCTATAAATAGCTACTGGACTTCGGTGGAACCACAATCAATAGGTGTCTCATTCACCTCATATTTTGGTAATATTGTTTATGGCTCAAAATATTGTGTCCAGATACCAACATGAAGATGTCCAGACAACTTGATGGCCTTCATTATATGAGTGTCTGCATGGAAGGTTCCTTCTTTTCTGTATTCTTTAATTTTTAAGTCATTTTCTCTATTCTTCATATTTTTGCCCATTGTTCTCTATTCTTTATATTTTAGCCCCCACCCCAATTGTTCTTTATTATTTATTTTTTTCACCCAATTATTCTCTACTATTTCATTTTTGACTATTTTTCTCTATTCTTTATTTTTTTGCCTATTTTTTCTCTATTGTTTTTTTTCTGTCCATTTTTCTGTAGTACTGCCCCATTGTTCTCTATTCTGTAAACCCCCATTCAGACCCTCTTATATTATCAGCTGAGTATGTCCAACTCTGCTATGAAGTTACAAAAGCACTATGGTTTCACAAGTTGAGAGCTGATGAAGACTGTAGTCTGTAGATGTATGTGAAATGTTGGTAATTTTTTACAATAAAGTTTAGGGTAATTGAACTTATATAGGGCTTAAGATTTTAACCAATGAGAATCTTTTCCCAAAATTTTGTTGATAGTAAACTTGTGTGACTCTCAATATTACCAAATGTCAACTTTAAATCTTTTCAACAATGTCTGATAATATTCTTTAAGTTTTTTCTCTCTCAAAATTAGGTATATTTTTATAGCTCTTCATCTTTTTAATAAGCTTTGGATTTTTAAATAGTTTGGCCCCGAGCATCACTGAAGAGACATTTATTGTCGAAATGCGCATTGGTGCAGAAAAACTTGTACCGTTAATGTTATTAATAATCTGGATTGATTAATTGATAGCTTAATCTCTTGTCAGCATAAAAGGCTACATATAGTGACATGATATAATATAAGTAATTTAATGCAGAAATGGCACCTGTGATGTAACTATGTCATTTCCATATGGAAATTGACAAACTTGGCCTAAAATGACCATTTTACTCAAAAGTTTTTTTTTGCCAAATTAAATATGAGCCAAGGCTATACCCCAAAATATATTATACCCACATTATAAAACATCTAAACTTATCAAATCTAATATACCATTATTTAAAACGTTTTTTTCTGTACTGGTTTTTATTGTATGTTCTTCAATGTATAATTCTTAATCTACTAATCAAGGTACAGAAGTGAGATCTCAAAAATCTAGTTGCCAAAAAGATTTCTTTTTGTTATTCTTGTCATTTGGTTGCCATCTTGTTGACATATACCCTACATCTATTAATACCTGAGCTCATTTTAACACAGGTAGGCATTAAAATTTGTCATTATTTTTACTTAAAGAGGCATTAGCTACGAGATAAAAAAAAAAATTAAAACATGTTCAATCATTAATGAAAGTGAAATAGTGAAATAATAATTCGCTTTTAGTAGCCAGTTTGGTTCAATTTTGTCAAAGTAAGCTAAAAACATCGCTGATGAATTATTCACTTGCAAGTGAAAACTCAACCTCATTGAATCAGTATTCATGTGACCTTCAATTTAACCCCTTTGCTAGAGATGGGTTACACGTAAACTAGGCATGTTCACCTACTAAAAGGAAAAGAATGTCAACATTGAAAGTGAAACAAGGGTAAACCATTCGGTTGATCCACAAAAACTCATTCTTATACAGGTAAAAATGATGATTAACATATTTTTTTAACCTACAATATGAAATAAAACAGACCTAGAAAAATCCAATTGCCCGTGTTTGCTATCTATTTATATCTATGGCTAATTAGATCATACATTTATTTAAGAAAATTAAAAGTTAAATGAATCAATTTTAACTTGATTTTTTTATCATTCTAAAATCATGACAATACTCATTAAATGGTGTCTAAAACTAAAACACACATGAAATCCTGGTACATATAATCGAGTCCATGCATCATAAATTGTTTATTTTAGACTTTTATAAATTGGATATATGTTTTGGTATGTTATAAATCAAATATGAGAATTTGAGTCAAATCGATGAACATGAATTTGACAGATAATGCCCTTTAACATCAACTGTTGGTATTAAAGGGTAAAATATTGAAAAATATTATGCCTAATGAGGTTAAAATGAGCTTACAGCATGACATGAAAGAAATGAATCATATTGAAAAATAATTTAGATTTTTTCATTCAATACTGCTTTAGGAGCAACCATTTAACTTCAAGGGGGTTATGTTTTTATTTTAGTTTTCAACGCTATCAATCAAATTATTTTTTCAAAATTTAACACTATAAGGTATGGGGAAAATCTGGATTCAGAATATTTTTTTGTCATCTGCTTGACCACAATATTTTTTTTCCATCAAATTGGAGATCAGAATATTTTTAGGAAAACCATAACCCCTCCCCTTGAAGTTAAATGGTCGTTCCTTACAAGAAGTGTCTGGCAGCACTCCGGCTTCCGCAACCAATAAAAATGATCGCCACGAAATAGCACAATAGTGTTGAATGTGGCGTTAAACACCAATTAATCAATAAATCTGGCAACCATTTTGATTTAATGAACCAAAACATTCTAAGCCGACAAACAGACGCGAGACAGCAAATAACTCACTTTAAAATTCAAATTCAAAAGTTTAATCTTGAAGAATAAAGATAATCTATAATAGCATAACAATATCACAATATGGTTTAACAAAACCTCTAAGAATGGATTTATAAATAATGTAGATGACACTGATCAACAATCACAGATGCAAAGTACACAATCTTGTTAACTGATTAAAAATGTGTTTTTTTAATGAACATACTAACATAGTTTTATTTTTTACCAAATTAGAAAAAATCCAATTTTGAAGTTTCATTTGCAATAGTTCAGCCTTCCTGTTTCTGCACAACAGTCACAATTTCAGTACTATCATTTTTTATTATACACATTTCTAATGGTTGCTAAATGTAGATAAAAATAGCCTTTTTTATTATCTCACATTTTGTTGATCAATTCACTGGAAACTCCAGGAACGAAAGTGAATGCAGTTAATCAAACAAAACGTTTGATACAGCAGGTTTGTTTGATGTTGTGACTTCGGTATGTCCTTCCACTTGACAGTTTAAAATAAAAGATTCCGGCTTTCTAATCCCAAAAAATGACCAAAATTTATTACAATAATTTTTGTTACTGTTTCTAGTCTGAAAATAGTTTCTGCTTTGTGACTGAACTATGGTCTAGTATGAAACACCCTCCTTATATCATGCAATCGTATTCTCATGAGGACAAAATTCTCTATTCAACAGTTTACATTGGCGAACATAAATGTATCACAGTGACAACATCTTTACAATTTAATATGTTTTCTGTGAAGTGTTGTCCATCTGTTTCTCAAATCTTCGCTTGTTCTCTCTTAAGAAAAAGTTAACGATCTTAAAATTGTTTTCCAATTATACCCATGCTGCTTCACACCACGTAATAATCTACGATCTTTACACATTCAAAATGGTTTCCCTCTTCCTGGTTTTTGGACAGCTCTTATTTTACTAGATTTTTTCTGTAAAAACATGAACAAAAGACCTAATTCAATTAATATTTTTTTAATTTTTTATGAACGTATTAAAAAACCTCTCATTCTAAAGATTCATCAAGAGGGTCTGAATGGGGTTCTTCATTTCTCTATTCTTTGATTTTCTAGTCCATTTTCTCTATTTTCAATTCCCCCAATTATTCTCTATTATTTTATATTTCAATGCGTGCCGTATTATTCTTTATTCTTTATTTTTGACCTATTTTCTCTATTCTTTATTTTTAATATAAATAAGAAGATGTGGTATGAGTGCCAATGAGACAACTCTCCATCCAAGTCACAATGTGTAAAAAGTAAACAATTATAGGTCAAAGTACGGCCTTCAACACGAGCCTTGGCTCAAACCGAGCAGCAAGCTATAAAGGGTCCCAAAATGACTAGTGTAAAACAATTCAAACAGGAAAACCAACGGTTTAATCTATATAAAAAACGAGAAAGGAGAAACACTTATGAACCACACCAACAAACGACAACCACTGAACAACAGGCTCCTGACTTAGGACAGGTGCATACAAATGCAGCGGGTTTAAACGTTTTAACAGGCGCCAACCTTCACCCTAACCTGAAACAGAAGTGTAACATTACAACATAAAAGAACACACTATAAAATATCAATTGAAATGGCTTAACTCGATCATTATTTTTTAAGCCTATTTATCTCTATTCTTTATACTCTGGAATTTTTGACCATTATTTTCTATTCTGTAAACCCCATCTTGAACCTCATACAATACCTCTACAAGATAATCAAACACAACTGCAATCATGTAAGCTTGATACATTTTTATGCAAACTGTAGGAGAATTTTGCATTTACAAATTTGTTAAATGCAGAAAAGTCAATGTTTTGCTCAGGAAAATCTAGAAAATTATTTAGATCTCAAAATAAAACAGGGGGTGAATGCTATTTACTATACTATATATAAAAATATTAGTTTTCGCGAACCATTTAGGTCACGGAAATTCCAAAAATTACCAAGAGTAAGAAGAGTTGTACAAATATTGTGAGTACACAGAACCCCGATCCAATTCATCTTTTGATAAAAGTGTTCATCATTTTCTGTTTTGTATCTACTAACAATATTCCGTTTTTTAATCATTCCTATTTAAGTGTGCAAAAAACTGCATTAAAAATAGATATTCCCAAAGTTAAAATTCCGCTGATTGGTGGAATTACTGAGGTGATCCCTAAGATTCACACAACATAACTGTAAATATACAGTTCCTCCGCTAAAATGTAATTCCTCAGTGCAGCTACTCTAAAGGTAATATATTAATCCTAATGTAATCTTCAATTTTAAATGAAGTTGAAACTATATATCAGAATAAGAGAAAACACTGACAGATTGTTAAATGAACGTCTATATAATGTTGTTACATAAAATCCGATAGTGAGTAAGGATCTATCCCGCCATAAAAAATTCCATGAATGAGACTTCTTCGACGTTTGTTTTCAGAAATTCCGTTGAGCATGTTGAGCATTATTGACAATGGGTGCTGTTGACCTTTGTCATTGAGAGCGGTAGGCAACATTCCCATTTCTTAGAAATGTAGACAATTGACAAAAATGTGAACCTTGACGATATGGGTCACTGACATTTTTCTCTGATTTTAATATCTAACCATTTAATAATTTCTGAATTATCTGTATTTGCAATATCTTTGTATTTAACGTGTAACAATGAACATATCTTCAATTTGTTCAAGTTTATACAGGATAAATGGCTATGATGAGGAATTTGTATGCACGGTACACATAAAGATGGCGGATAATGAATCTGACATCATTGAATAATCACGTGACATTATTATTTGTAAACAAAAGTCGAAACGAACACGTGTCGGTACTTTCCATATCATTCCAAATTTTGGATTATTTTTAAAGATTTTGCAAAAACTACTGGATTTTCACCTATTTGTCTAACCAAATTTTTGTCTCGAACTAATATGTCCATGAAATTTTTTGAAGACAACATCATCATCCATATACATGTATGTAATATAGCTATAGTCTGCATGAAGCAACACATTGAAAATATACACCTTATTGCTATGTGGAAATCTGTCCCGGTTGACCCGAGAATCTGCCCCGCTTGAACTTTTGACGTCGTACAACAATCACTTTTCGATTGTGGCGTCAGATATTTTGTATTATAACGTCAACATTTTACGGGAACCTTTGTGATGTCCAGTAATGGCAGACAAATAGCGATAAGGTGTATTATTTCATTAAACATGTTCAATACTTTGTAACCTAATCACTAATAATGGACTTATTTTTTTGACAGTCACTTTTACACATTAACACTGACAGCTGCAATTGTAGGTGAGGAACCCTTTCCCAATAGACCACTTTAGAGTTAACGTTATGTTTGCTGGAAAATTTTGTCAATTATACACACCTTTATGACGTCATTTACTAGATAGAGGGGACCGCCTGTATCCCTGCACTATTAAAGTTCATCAAGTGTCTTCGTAATCGTCAAGATGAACTAGAAATAATGTTTGTTCCAAAAGGTACATAATAACATTTCTCTAATGACAGATGTGCTGATTATCAATTATAAGAATTTAATTTGCGAAAATGAATCGTGCAATAAAGCATTATTTTTTTTCAACCAATCGCTCAACATAGGAACGGAAGTGACGACGCCCCTAGACGCAGGAATGATGTTCACTAAAACCAAAGTTTTTGAGGGAAATGCAATTACATGTAACTCGAAAGTTGTCAAATTCTTTTGTCTTGCTGCAACAAAGTCTTCAAAGCTTAACTAAGGTACAAAAAGAATGTATGCTGTTTTTGGCATAGCCAATGACGTTAACCATTTTGTTAAAGATTATAATTACAATTTTTGACTCAAATATAATCTTTATTGACTATGATTGTCAGTCATCCAACCAATGGTGACGACGCCCCTAAACGCAGGAATGATATCCCTTACCAAGCGGTGCTAACATGTTGCACATAAGATGCTCACGTAAGAAACTAACATGATTGCACATGAGGTTTTTAACATGCAAATTAGGTGAGCATTTTGTGAGCAAAAAATTGCACATATGCAACTAACCTAATTTGCATGTTAAAAACCTCACTTGCAAATGCTCATATGAGCTTTTGTTTCACATGTGCATTTTATCAGATTGCTCATATGAGCAGCTGCACACATGTTGCACACTTGAATATTAGTTGACCCATTTGATTTCGTTATCTAATTATTTCCAGATGATGATTAAATTGTATCTAAAGATCATAACAAAATGGCTGCTTCAAAATAGGAATATTTTTAAATTTAAACAAAAATCTTAAATAATGGAAAATAAAATAAATGACACATCATTTTAAGTGTTATTCTTTAATTACTGTCAGTTATGATTTTCATATTATTTTGTCTTTTTGTTATTTAAACAATAATGACTAAAACATAACATTACATTATAAAACTAGTGGAGGGACTTGCAAGTTTAGTACATAATGAATGTCTTTGATTAAGTACTGTATTTCAGAAAGTTTAAAAGGAATTATCTATATACATGTAGTACTTATTTGAAGCAACATGCATACTCCAATAAAGGACTTAAAATGTAATATATTTCAGAATCTGACACAAAAATGAACATGATGAAATAGAAATGATAACTTACAAATAATTAAGCACAGCCACACTGGTTTTGTCGAGCATGCAACTTTTGTTGCAGAAAGCTCGACTTAGGGATAGTGGTCCGGCGGCGGCAACAGCTACGGCGGCGTTAGCTAACTTCTTAAAAGCTTTATATTTTAGAAGGTAGAAGACCTGGATGCTTCATACTTTGTATATAGATGCCTCATGTTACGAAGTTTCCGTCAGTTACATGTCCAATGTCCTTGACCTCATTTTCATGGTTCACTGACTACTTGAAAAAAAGTTAAGATTTTTTGTAATGTTACATTCTCTCTTATTAGAAGTAATAGGATAACTATATTTGGTATGTGCGTACCTTGCAAAGTCCTCATGCCCGTCAGACAGTTTTCACTTGACCTCGACCTCATTTCATGAATCAGTGAACAAGGTTAAGTTTTGGTGGTCAAGTCCACATCTCAGATACTATAAGCAATAGGTCTAGTATATTCGGTGTATGGAAGGACTGTAAGGTGTACATGTCCAACGGGTAGGTGTCATCTGACCTTGACCTCATTTTCATGATTCAGTGGTAATAGTTAAGTTTTTGTGTTTTGGTCTGTTTTTCTTATACTGTATGCAATAGGTCTACTATATTTGGTGTATGGAATAATTGTAAGGTGTATATGTCTAGCTGGTAGGTGTCATCTGACCTTGACCTCATTTTCATGGTCCAGTGGTCAAA
The DNA here is from genome assembly GCA_017311375.1 of Mytilus coruscus. Classification (NCBI taxonomy): domain Eukaryota; kingdom Metazoa; phylum Mollusca; class Bivalvia; order Mytilida; family Mytilidae; genus Mytilus; species Mytilus coruscus. The sequence continues at coordinate 29,319,168 of CM029608.1, read as the reverse complement.
GTTAAGTTTTTGAGTTTTGGTCTTTTTTTCTAATATTATATGCAATAGGTCAACTATATCTGTTGTATGGAAATATTTTATGATCTATATGTCAATCGTGCAGGTTTTATTTGACCTTGACCTCATTTTCACGGTTCATTGCTCAGTGTTAATTTTTTGTGTTTTGGTCTGTTTATCTTTAACTATAAGCAATATGTCAACTATATTTGTTGTATGGAAGAATTGTTAGCTGTACATGTCTGTCTGGCATGGTTCATCCGACCTTGACCTCATTTGCATGGTCCATCGGTCAATGTTTAGTTTTCTTGGTTAATGTTAAGTTTATGTGACAGTTGTAATAAAGCTTTATATTTAGGACTATCAACATAATATCAATGATTAGTAAAGAAGGCGAGACATTTCAGTGTGTGCACTCTTGTAGATGTCAAAAAAAAAAATAAATTGAGAGTTCCTTTGAAATCAAATATCTAGTTTAGTAGTTGCTGATAAAAAGTGACGGTGGTTGTAGTTAACGTCCTGGTCTACCAAAAATAAGTCCATACAAAATTTGCGGGACTAACAAACAAATGAATCGGCAGACAAATCCAAATAAAACCTTCAGTAAAGTGGAGTATAAACATATACTTGAAACATACATGGTGATTATTTCCCTTCATACCTTGACTGAAATTCAAGTTTGAGCAATTTATGAGGTCATAACTCAATTGACTGGAAATTCCAGGAACGAAATTGAATGCAGTTCATCAAGCAAAACGTTTGATACAGGTTTATTTGATGTTGTGACTTCCGGTATGTCCTTCAACTTGACAGTTTAAACATCTTAACAATTTCATATGTTTTCTGTGAAGTGTTGTCCATCGATTTCTCAAATCTTCACTTGCTCTCTCTTTAGAAAAAGTTAACGATCCTAAAATTGTTTTCCAATTATATCCATGTTGCTTTACTCCACGTAATATTTTACGATCTTCACACATTGAAAATGGTTTCCTCTAATTCCTGGTTTTGGACAGCTCTTATTTTACCAGATTTTTTCTGTAAAACCTGAATAAAAGGCCTAATTCAATTAATGTTTGTTTTTGATGAACTACCAAAATAAGTCCATACAAAATTTGCGGACTAACAAACAAATGAATGGGCAGACAAATCCCAAGAAAGCCTTCAGTAAAGTGGAGTATAAACATATACTTGAAACATACATGGTGGTTATTTCCCTTCATACCATGAGTGACATTCAATTTTGAGCAATTTATGAGGCCATAACTCCTAATAAGGGAGGTTAAAAAATTGTCCTGTCCCCAAGTACCTATGAGTTTTCAAGGTGATTGCCAAACACAAAAACTGTCATTTTTAAGTAAGTCGATAGACAATTTTAATTATATTGACTTGCGTGCTGATATAATTGTTGCTGTTTTCTTTTCTCTTATAGGAGTAAATTGACCAATCGTTTATTAAGATCTTGATATGCTTATCATTTCGTGATTAACAGTTTCTCTTTATGTACTATAGTTTTAAGATAATTGCCAAAAAAACCCAGTTGTTTAAAAATCGTCATTTAGGTGAAATAACGCCTATAAGAAGTCATCTGATCAATTTGGTAGAAAAGGCTCAGTGTTTATATTGAACAGATTTAAAACATATTATTGATATTGAATAAATACAACATCACATGCAGTTTTGTGAGTTGATACGTGTATTTTCATTTACTTAGAAGATATTTTTTTCCTTCAGATAAATTAATCAATGAGTGATGGATTTCTCTTAGAAGAAATAAAAAGGTCCCAGTGAATAAACTAAACAGAGAACAATAGCTATAATTGTATTTATTCAATGGGACAAAAGAATTGACAAATGTTTAAATACCTTGACCAAGAGAAAGTGATTCTGTGGAAAAGTTTCATTTCTTTCTTAATAATGTGATATGGATATGAACCTTGCTTTGTACAATACTTTACAGAGTAGCAATCCGCAGAAAGACATTTTACCCTACCTGGATACATTATTCTGATTTCGAGCCGACCAGTATTTAACCTTAATCATAAATGCCGCGTGCGGCAAATACCAATTTTCAAGTTTTATCATTCACCCGGACGAGAATTGAAACAATAACCTCCAGCACTCGAGGCGAGCAAGATTCCTTGAAACCTCAGAGACGATTACCGCGGGCGAATCCAGGTACGAAGCATGATTGTCAAAAATGGTAAAAATAGCACTGAGCGTAGCGTGACAAAAAATACCGTGATTTGGACGATTTAAGTAAAAAAAAAAATTTTTTTCTGTACGCCTTCTACGCAATCGCCCCCCCTTTCAGTCCACCACTGGTTACTCTGACTAACGTAAAACTATTATACTATAGTGATGCAATCGCATATAGCTATTACATAAGTGGGAAACAGGACTCATATAACTTATAAATACTATTATCAAAAAGGACATTGAACTCAATGACAAAGTAAAGTATATTTCCGAAAGGATGTCCGATTATAAATTTATTGTTTTAAGATTTCATTTGATGAGAATGGCGTCAAAATGATCTTCCGTCAAAATTGTATTGTTGTTTACGGCTACAACCAGATATGATTAGTTACAGTAAGTTCCTTGTCAGTTGTATCTTAGTAATTTCTTAAATTAATTCCCTTTTTTAATTTTTTCATCAATGAAAGTTTTCTGGTATGATTATATATTACGAGTTCGTTATATCTTTTTCAATTACTTTAAAGTTATAAAACAATAATAAAAAAAAAAAAAAAAACAACAATAATGCACCTTCAGTTTAGAATTTTAGCGGTTTTTGGTATGTATTTATTTATTATTGAAAAAGCATATAAAACCGATCCCCGTGCACCATGACATGACGCGTGTTCTGGAGAAACCCAGCTTTAAGATCGAGACTAGGTTAGGAAATAAACGAACCCAAAGAAGAGTATGGATGGGGTTTATTGAATAGAAAAGAATAATTACAAAAAAAAAAAAAAAAACAACTAAAGATTAGAGAAAAATGGGTTGCTAAAATATAAAAGAAAGATAATATATATTAAGGGTATTAAGAATACAGAAAAATGTCCTAAAAAATAAAGAAAACAGAAATAAGGGGATCTAGACCCTCAACTCTTCCTGAAGATAGATGCAACATGAATTTTAGTGCCATGACATAATTTAGAGGAAAAAAACACAAATACTGTTTTTGATGCTTGAAGGTTTAAAACAGCGATGACATAATTGACAACTTGTAGGCTAGAGTAAAGACCAAGACCTATAACACGACTTCGGAATTTCTCGAAATCAAAACTTGTCATATTACGTTTTAAATATCTTGCTACGAACGTCGAAATACATAGCAACTTAGGCTTTCATAGTTTATCACAATCAACTGTGTTGATATATTTTATCTCTATTGTTTCTATAGAGAACATTATATGGCTTTTCAATATCACACCCGTATAAAACTGAAACACCAATATTCTCCAGAGCCGTCTGCTCGAGGTATTATATATCATTGGTTGAGGGTTAATACGGTGTGTGATATTGAACAGAGTCATATGATATACCTTCTTATATACTCAAAACAGATGGGATTTTTTTTCTCTGTAGGTGTTTGATAATGCCGCTATAACCGTGACTTATATCAAATTCAAATTAAAATTCAAATATTTATTGCCTTATACATTATTATAAACTTTAAACAATCATTTAATAACAGTAAATAGTCCAGAGTCCCTGTCCTTAGTTCAAAGACTTTTTAATGTAGGAGTCCAATTTATTTACTTGTGATGGTGTTGTTGGATTGAGTATAAAAATCACATTTTCTTCATCAGACACATCTTTCACAGAAAAGTTTATTTCCAAATTATCCAAAAAGTTGTTTCTTAGTTCCCTAGTTAATTCATAATCTAATGAAACATATTTTCTTTTCTAATATGTTACATTTAAGGCATAATATCTGCTCTCTAGGAATATTTGAATGTCTTCCATCAATATCATCACGGATGACTGATACAAAACGATTGCCATTGATTGTATTGCAAATAAAATAAACTTGTATTTGATACTTAGTATACGATAAATCTTGATATTTCAGCTATTGTTTCCTCGATGATTGACATCGAATGTTTCCCAGCAGGAAATGAAAGATAGAAACACCCTTGTGGATCTTCTACGTTACGTCCGCCTCTACCTCCACAGTCTGATAAAATTTCTGATCTGATCATCAGACTTCGTGAAGCAGACGACATAGCATGATTGTATTGCACATAAAATTAACTTGTATTTGATACTTAGTATATAATAAATCTTGATATTTCAGCTATTGTTCCCTCGATGATTTACATCGATTGTTTCCCAGCAGGAAATGAAAGATGGAAACATCCTTGTGGATCTTCTACGTTACGTCTGCCTCTACCACCACAGTCTGAAATAATATCTGATCTGATCATCAGACTTCATGAAGCAGACGACATAGCAAGCAATCTGAGAAATAGATATGTATGTAGTATTATTTGTTAATTTCTTTAATAAGAGTCAGATGTGAAAAGACGTTGTCATTATTTGTATGACACTTTTAAATAAACATATTATACAAATGTGCTGGAAATTGTATTGCTTTACAAATGTGCTGGAAATTGTATTGCTTTACAAATGTGCTGGAAATTGTATTGCTTTACAGCATGATAGGGTAACTCAAAGTTCAAATTTTGTAAAAGAGCTTAAGATTTTGGATCCACTAGGTCATTGATTTTTAATTCGTTTTCTTAATGTTATTGAGGATTTCCTTCTCATATTATAACTATTGTTTATTCTTCCTATGTTAGTTGATGACGGTTTTATAAGATCAGTGTTTATTTGAAACCTCCTATTTAATTGTAATACAAAAAAAAGCATTTACAAGGGTCTGTATTAGGTGGTCATCATTTCTTTATTCTTTAATTATTTATGTTATTTTCTCTATATTTTATTTATTCTTCCCGTTATACTCTTTTCTTCATACTTATGCACGCTATTATAATCTTTTCTTTATATTTTGCCTATCTTCCTCTTTTGATTTCTCTATTCCTTTTTTTCACTTTTCTGTATACTTGGTCCATAATTCTTAATTTTGTGAACCCTTCCAAACCCTCATTAACAAACGCACAGAAAGTCAACACATAAGTTGTTACAAAATGTCTCAAAACATGATACTAGCCAGACTGATATTGCTTGCTTTTGAGTGCGCTTGAAACATCTTTAGGAATAGTATGAATAATTTTAATTAGTACACTTCAAGACAAAGATTCGAGCAAAGTTTTTGAAAATAAACCAAGCCCCTCCCTCCCCTAAAACCACGGTCTCGCTGTGGGGTGTGAGCAGCAGCTCATAGTTGAAGGCGTTTTAGTTACCCTTAAAATAAGGACAGCGATTGAAAAGTTGTTACTTTAAAATATTGCCTTTTGTAGAGTTTTCAGTTAGTTGCCATGTATATAGTCACCTCTTTTTATAGTTCATCTGAATTCTGAAAAATGCAATCACGTGTGTGTGAATACTATTGATTGTAAACAACCAACATTAACATGTTTTTTTTTGTCTTTTTCTTCTTCCTTGTTAGGCAAATGAGAGAATCATCATTAAAGCCATTAGAAGTCGGTTAGATCAAGTGCATTTGGATGGTTTCCGAGTTGAAGATGTGTCAGAAAAGTTCGTTTCATTGACTATTGAAAATGTAAGTTTTGTTTCATTATGTTCATTTGCAATTGAAGCTGTGACTTCTTATTTCAGTTAGACAATAGTATTAATTGTTAGTCTCTTTGTCGTGTAAACTGTACTTATTTAAATTGATATTCTTTTACAGGTAACCGTTACACTCTTGGAATCGTACACACAGTTATCAACAGCAGCAATTTTCCTTGAGCAGATTAAAAACAATGAAAAAATTTACGACCACGGCGCTTTTTCAGCTAATATAATTGACATTGAAAACAAACTGTACGATGTTCTCTGTCATGTTCATATGGTCATCGACCAATCAGATGCTGTCATAGAAAAATATCAATCACGTGATATCATGTCTATCCAATTGCCGATTATGGACAGAAGATACAGATATTCATGTGATTACGTCATAATCAAGGATATCGTTTTAACATTCAAATCTTTACTTGTTTCTTACGAAGCCATAAAAGCCAGTATGTAGTGAACAATTTATTAACTATAATAAACTCTCCGAGTTACGGAATATTTTAGTAGATTATGTTAATCGAATATAAAATAACTGTATAATGTGTAAATAAAAAATGTATTGTAAATTAGACCAATATGTATTAGTCCCAGATTGTAATGATAAAAATAAAAGGTAAAAAAAAGTCACCAGTGTTATTAGATCTGATTAGAGTTTTTTCGTTGCTAGATCTAGGTACATGTATATGTAGAATGTTCAAAATTACGGTAATATAAGAGGGTCTGGATGGGGGTCCTTCATTTTTTTATTCTTTAATCTTTTAAACAATTTTTCAGGCCATAAAAGCGCTTCGGACATACGCAATTTAAAAAAGTGTTATTTTCATTTACAAGAAATACCTAAGTTCATAAAAATGGAGACGAACAATACCAAAGAGATAATAACAAGAGTGCACACGCTGAAATGTTTCGCCTGCTTTATTAACCATGATTGATTTTATGTTGATACTCCTAAAGATAAAGTTTTACTACAAGCTTAGCATCACATAAACTTAACATTATCAATGATCCATATGCATGAGGTCAAGCTCAAATAAACAAAACAGACAGACATGTACATCCTACAATCATTACATACACCAGATATAGTTGACCTATTGTTGATAGAATACAAGAAACAGACCAAACCATGAAAATTTAATATCGACTAATCATGAACCATGAAAATGAGTTCAAGGACAGATGATACCTGCCAGACAGACATGTACTCCCTACAAACATTCCATAAACCTATGTAATTGATCTACTGCTTATAGTATTAGAAAAACAGACCAAAACACAAAAACTTAACATTGACCAATGAACCGTGAAAATGTGGCCACGGTCAGATGAAGCCTGCCAGACTGACATGTACACCTTACAATCATTCCATACACTAAACATAGTTGACCTACTGCTTACAGTACTTGAGAAACGGACCTAATAATGTAATTTTAACCTTGATCACTGATCCATGAGGGAGGGAGGGGTTCTTCATTTATTTATCCTTTAATTTTTACACCATTTTTTTAATTCTTTATCTATTTTACACAATTTCTCTATTCTTTATATATATTTTACCTTTTATTCCGCACTGTGTGCTAATTTTCTCTATTCTGTGAACCCAATCCAGACAATCATAAGTCGAGGAGAAACCAACAACACAATGGCAAATGAACAAAAAACGAAAAATTGCAACAGTCTTCAAAACACTGCATAAAAAACTGAAGACTGAGCAACACGAACCAACCAAAAAAACATGGGTGATATTTGGTGCTACGGAATGGTAAGCAGATACTGCTGCACATGTGGCACCCTTAGTGTTGCTTATGGCAAGTACAAATTCGGTAATAGAATCATTCCGAATCGAGGAAAGTTAAATAGCAGATGCGGATCCAGAATTTTGAAAAGGGGGCAAAAGTCTGGATTAACCATAAATAAAGCTCCATAAGGGGTCCGGGCACCCTGCCCTGAATAGTATGCAGTCAGAACTCTCATATATTTTATTCACATGTCTACAGATTTCCTAAGTAAAATCCGATATTTTCTTCTCCTATTCAGTTTACACCTTCAAGGTCTTTGCACTTTTGAACTTTTATAACACGAGGATCACAATATTTTCATGATTGTGGCCCTTGTTTTAAGATATTGTTGATTTTGATAATTTTGTTTGGACAAGCAATCGATTGTAAAACTATTGTTACAACACGATTTCACACAGGTTTTCATTCAAAATAGCACATGTACTTTTACAGCGTCAATCAACTTTAAAGATGTCTTATTCAAAATCTCGTTCTTTCATGTTTGTAATTGCAGGAATAATGGGCCTTGATCATAACTAAATAGTCTCAAGATAAAAATGTAATGGACCAGAATAAACAACCTTTAAAATATCTATGGTATAAACATATTGAATTTATATATATAATGTTAAAAATCTTTAAGATCAATGTCTTACTACAGGTATCACGTAAATTTTGATCAATGATACATAAAAAAATGAGGTCATGGTTAGAAGAACCCTGTCAGACCTCGTACAATATGATAATGGAGACAAGGTGAGATGAAAACATATAGATTCAGAATTGTGCTATACAGTGCAATAAGTTTTTTGGTGTCTGGTAAAGATCTTTTGCTGATGAAGGTTATATATAGATTTTATTTCAAAATATCTTAGAACGCAAAAAAAAAAAATCTACTAAAAATTTCGTTTTTTATTTTGGCACCGTGACTTTTGACGTGTTCTTTTTCCTCGGGGTATATTGAGCAGTTTTGTGCAGGTTTTACATATCATGGTTCAAAACCTCTGGGAACAAAATGTTTGCCCCAATTTTAGGCTATGCATTTATGTGACCTTGACCTATGACCTATTGACTTCAGAATAAAGTGGTCTCATTCTTTTTATTTCAAAGGCACATCATTTACAAACAAGAGTGCAAATGAGTTCAAGGCCCGATGAACCATGCTGCCAGACAGACATGTACTCCTTACAATTATTTCATACACCAAATATAGTAGTCCTTTTGCTTATAGTACATGGAAAACAGACCAAACCACAAAAAATAAAATTGACGAATAAACCATGAAAATATGTTCGTATGAACACTGCCAGAGAGACATGTACACCTTACAATCATTCCATACACCAGATATTGTTGACCTTTTGGTTATAGTATCTGATAAACAGACAAAAACACGAAAACTTTCAACATTGACCGATGATCCATAACAATGAGGTCAAGGTCATATAAAAACTGTCAAGACAGACGTTTTCACCTTACAGTCATTCCATACATAAACTATAGTGGCCCCATTTCTTAAAATTGAGAAATAGACCAAACCACAAAACTAAACATTGTCCAATAACCAGGAAATGAGGTCAAGGTCAGATGAAACCTGCTAGTTGGACATGTACACCTTGCAATCATTCCATACACCAAATATAGAGCTCCAATTGCTTATAGTATCTGAAAAATAGGCCAAAACCACAAAACTAAACATTGTCAACTGGAACATAATAATGAGGTCAAGGTCAGATGAAACCTGAGTCAGACATGTACACCATACAATCATTCCATTCGCCAAACTATAGTTGACCTATTTCTTATAGTATACAAGATAATGACTTGACCTTATAAACTTAACCTTGACCACTGATCCATGTAATGAGGTGGAGGTCAGGTGTCCTTGGTCTGACAGACATGTAGACCTTGCAAGGAACCCATATACCATTAACTGTTGACACAGATATGTTTCGCCTGTCGGCATACAATTCAGAAAAAGACAATCTGATTTACAGCAACATTGCTAATTAATTCAAAGTCGCTGGACCAACTAGTGGGTAGGGCCTTAAAATAGTCGTCAAACTGATATGTACTGATAGTAATCCAACTTTATAGAACATATCATTGATCTATCGCAAGTAGTTCATATCAAACGAACTTTAGCAGAAAACTTGTCATTGAAAATTGCTAATAAAATTGAAAGTCACTGAACCATGGCCTAAGGGGCTGGGCCTCAAAATAGTCGTTGAACTGATATATACTGATAGTAATGCAACTTCACACAAAATATCATTGGTCATTTTGCAATTTAAAGTTTCTCTCTATTATTTATAGTTTTCAAGATAATAAGCAAAATGAAAAAATAAACTGTTGACACAGAGATATGTCTCGCCTATCAGCATAAAATTCAGAAAAAGACAATCTGATGAACAGCAACATTGCTTATTTATTCAGTCATTGGACCATGACCTAGTGGGCAGGGCCAGAAAATGGTCGACAACTGAGATGTATAGACAGTAATGTAACTTTATAGAAAATATCGTTGTTAAATTGTAAGTAGTTCTTATCAATATAACTTAGAATACAAACTTAACATCGAACATTGCTAATTAATTGAAGTCAAAGTCACTGGATCATGACCTACGGGACAGGGCCTCAAAATAGTCATCAAACTGATAGTAATGCAACTTCATACAAAATATCATTGATCTATCATAAGTAGATCCTATCAAACTAACTTAAGTAGAAAACTTAACATTGAAAATTTCTAATTAATTCAAAGTCGCTGGACCATGTCAAAGGGAGCAGGCCTAAAAATAGTAGTCAAACTGATATGTACTGAAAGTAATGCAATTTCATACAAAATATCATTGATCTATCACAAGTTGATCCTATCAAGGTCAAGGACAATGGACATATGACAGATGGAAGCTTCACAACATAAGGCATCTTCATACAAGGTATGAATCACCCAGGTCTTCTACCTTCTGATATATAAATACAAATAGTTTACACTGTCACCGGCGGATTGTAATCCCAATTTCAGCTTACTAATTGCAGGTGTAACCTTGACCTTTGACCTAGTGACTTTAAAAGCAGTAAGTTGAAGCTTATTTGGTATCAACTGAACTTATGGTTCAAAATATATCATTCAGATAGCAACTAAAAACCTAGCAAGTCTATAAATAGCTACTGGACTTCGGTGGAACCACAATCAATAGGTGTCTCATTCACCTCATATTTTGGTAATATTGTTTATGGCTCAAAATATTGTGTCCAGATACCAACATGAAAATGTCCAGACAACTTGATGGCCTTCATTATATGAGTGTCTGCATGGAAGGTTCCTTCTTTTCTGTATTCTTTAATTTTAAGTCATTTCTCTATTCTTCATATTTTGCCCATTGTTCTCTTTTCTTTATATTTTAGCCCCACCCAATTGTTCTTTATTATTTATTTTTTCACCCAATTATTCTCTACTATTTCATTTTTGACTATTTTCTCTATTCTTTATTTTTTGCCTATTTTTCTCTATTGTTTTTTTTCTGTCCATTTTCTGTAGTACTGCCCCATTGTTCTCTATTCTGTAAACCCCATTCAGACCCTCTTATATTATCAGCTGAGTATGTCCAACTCTGCTATGAAGTTATAAAAGCACTATGGTTTCACAAGTTGAGAGCTGATGAAGACTGTAGTCTGTAGATGTATGTGAAATGTTGGTAATTTTTACAATAAAGTTTAGGGTAATTGAACTTATATAGGGCTTAAGATTTTAACCAATGAGAATCTTTTCCCAAAATTTTGTTGATAGTAAACTTGTGTGACTCTCAATATTACCAAATGTCAACTTTAAATCTTTTCAACAATGTCTGATAATATTCTTTAAGTTTTTTCTCTCTCAAAATTAGGTATATTTTTATAGCTCTTCATCTTTTAATAAGCTTTGGATTTTAAATAGTTTGGCCCCGAGCATCACTGAAGAGACATTTATTGTCGAAATGCGCATTGGTGCAGAAAAACTTGTACCGTTAATGTTATTAATAATCTGGATTGATTAATTGATAGCTTAATCTCTTGTCAGCATAAAAGGCTACATATAGTGACATGATATAATATAAGTAATTTAATGCAGAAATGGCACCTGTGATGTAACTATGTCATTTCCATATGGAAATTGACAAACTTGGCCTAAAATGACCATTTTACTCAAAAGTTTTTTGCCAAATTAAATATGAGCCAAGGCTATACCCCAAAATATATTATACCCACATTATAAAACATCTAAACTTATCAAATCTAATATACCATTATTTAAAACGTTTTTTCTGTACTGGTTTTATTGTATGTTCTTCAATGTATAATTCTTAATCTACTAATCAAGGTACAGAAGTGAGATCTCAAAATCTAGTTGCCAAAAGATTTCTTTTGTTATTCTTGTCATTTGGTTGCCATCTTGTTGACATATACCCTACATCTATTAATACCTGAGCTCATTTTAACACAGGTAGGCATTAAAATTTGTCATTATTTTTACTTAAAGAGGCATTAGCTACGAGATAAAAAAAATTAAAACATGTTCAATCATTAATGAAAGTGAAATAGTGAAATAATAATTCGCTTTTAGTAGCCAGTTTGGTTCAATTTTGTCAAAGTAAGCTAAAACATCGCTGATGAATTATTCACTTGCAAGTGAAAACTCAACCTCATTGAATCAGTATTCATGTGACCTTCAATTTAACCCCTTTGCTAGAGATGGGTTACACGTAAACTAGGCATGTTCACCTACTAAAAGGAAAATGTCAACATTGAAAGTGAAACAAGGGTAAACCATTCGGTTGATCCACAAAACTCATTCTTATACAGGTAAAATGATGATTAACATATTTTTTTAACCTACAATATGAAATAAAACAGACCTAGAAAAATCCAATTGCCCGTGTTTGCTATCTATTTATATCTATGGCTAATTAGATCATACATTTATTTAAGAAAATTAAAAGTTAAATGAATCAATTTTAACTTGATTTTTTTATCATTCTAAAATCATGACAATACTCATTAAATGGTGTCTAAAACTAAAACACACATGAAATCCTGGTACATATAATCGAGTCCATGCATCATAAATTGTTTATTTTAGACTTTTTATAAATTGGATATATGTTTTGGTATGTTATAAATCAAATATGAGAATTTGAGTCAAATCGATGAACATGAATTTGACAGATAATGCCCCTTTAACATCAACTGTTGGTATTAAAGGAGTAAAATATTGAAAAATATTATGCCTAATGAGGTTAAAATGAGCTTACAGCATGACATGAAAGAAATGAATCATATTGAAAAATAATTTAGATTTTTTCATTCAATACTGCTTTAGGGAGCAACCATTTAACTTCAAGGGGGGGTTATGTTTTTTATTTTAGTTTTTCAACGCTATCAATCAAATTATTTTTTTCAAAATTTAACACTATAAGGTATGGGGAAAATCTGGATTCAGAATATTTTTTTTTGTCATCTGCTTGACCACAATATTTTTTTTTTCCATCAAATTGGAGATCAGAATATTTTTTTAGGAAAAACCATAACCCCCTCCCCCCTTGAAGTTAAATGGTCGTTCCCTTACAAGAAGTGTCTGGCAGCACTCCGGCTTCCGCAACCAATAAAAAATGATCGCCACGAAATAGCACAATAGTGTTGAAAGTGGCCTTAAACACCAATTAATCAATCAATCTGGCAGCCATTTTGATTTGATGAACCAAAACATTCAAAGCCGACAAACCAACGCGAGACAGCACATAACTCACTTTAAAATTCAAATTCAAAAGTTTAATCTTGAAGAATAAAGATAATCTATAATAGCATAACAATATCACAATATGGTTTAACAAAACCTCTAAGAATGGATTTATAAATAATGTAGATGACACTGATCAACAATCACAGATGCAAAGTACACAATCTTGTTAACTGATTAAAAATGTTGTAATGAACATACTAACCTAGTTTTATTTTTTACCAAATTAAAAAATTTCAAATTTTGAAGTTTCTTTTGCAAGAGTTCATCCTCCCTGTGTTTGCACATCAGTCACAATTTCACTACTATCATTTTTTTATCATACACATTTCTAATGATTGCTAAATGTATATAAAAACGACATTTTTTTTTTATAATCTCACATTTTGTTGATCAATGCACTCAAAGTTCTAGGTACAGAATTAAATGCAGTTCATACAGCAAACGGGTTTGTTTTATGTTGCGACTTCTGGTATGAACTTGACAGTTTGAAATAAAAGATCACACCTTTCTAGTCCTAAAAAATCACCAAAATAGTGAGAAGAAATGTCAGGACCCTTGACTTGAATGACAGATTAAAATTTATTACAATATTTTTTTGTTTCTGTTCTAGTCTGAAAATAGTTTCTGCTTTGTGGTTGAACTATGGTTTAGTATGAATTTCTGAACTAATCCAAATATTTTTATGAAAGTTTAAATTTTTTTTGAAGTTATTTTAAAGTCTTTATAAAAAGACAATACATGAAACCCCAAAGCAAAAATGGAGGTGTTTAAAACCCTCCTTATAAAAATACAACCATATTCTCACAAGGAAAAATTCTCTATACAACAGTTTACATTGGCGAACATAAAATACATAAGGTTGAAGACATCTTTACGATTTCATGTGTTTTCTGTGAAGTGTTCTCCATCTGTTTCTCAAATCTTCACTTGTTCTCTCTTTGGAAAAAGTTAACGATCCTAAAATTGTTTTCCAATTATACCCATGCTGCTTCACACCACGTAATAACCTACGATCTTCACACATTGAAAATGGTTTCCGTCTCCCTGGTTTTTGGACAGCTCTTAATTTACCAGATTTTTTCTGTAAAGACATATATATAAAAGAACTTATCAAATTACTGTTTGATTTTGATAAACATATAAAAATTTGTTTTCCTCTCATTCTAAATATTCATACAAGTGGGTATGGATGGGGTCCTTCATTTCTGTATTCTTTAATTTTTTAGGCCATTTTTTCCCTTATTTATTTTTGCCCATTGTTCTCTATTCTTGATTTTTTTTTGGCCTATTTTTCCCTATTCTATTCTGGATGGGGGTCCTTCATTTCTGTATTCTTTAATTTTTTAGGCCATTTTTTCTCTAATTTATTTTTGCCCATTGTTCTCTATTCTTGATTTTTTTTGGCCTAGTTTTTCTCTATTCTATTCTGGATGGGGGTCCTTCATTTCTGTATTCTTTTAATTTTTTAGTCCATTTTTTCTCTAATTTATTTTTGCCCATTGTTCTCTATTCTTGATTTTTTTTGGCCTATTTTTTTTCTATTCTAAAACCCCATGCAGACTCTTATACAATACCTCTATAAAATATTAATATTTGCATATATATTTTAACACACACAACTGCAACCATGTAAGTTTGTTGCATTCCTAAATAAATTGTAGGAGATTTTGCATTCACAAATTTTGTTAAATGTAGGAAAACAGTCCATGTTTGGCTGTGGGAAATCAAGAAAAATTTAATCATTCTGATCTCAAAATAAAAGAAGGATTGCTCAATGATATAAGATATAAAAAAATCTGAAATTTTCTTTGAAAACCACTTTCTAGTTTAGTAGTTGCTACTTCAATGTGAAGGTGGGTCACTGGGTGGGTTTAACGTCCTTGACTACCATAAAATAAGCCCATCATAGACGGGGATACTAAGTTTGCAGGAATAACAAACAAATGAATGAGCAAACACATGGACATAAAAATCACAATACACCATTCAGTAAAGTGGAGTATAAACATCTACTATTACTTGAAACATTCAAGGTGATTGTTTCCCTTCAATTTTAAGTAATGTATGCTGTGACTCTCAAATCCAGAGGGTTGACAGTTTACTGTTGTTTTTTAACAGTTGGGCAAAGATAAACCGTGGGAGGAGATATGAAAACCAATAGTAATCTTACCTCAATTCCTCTGTATTTGTCCTTTAGGTCAACCTGTGTTCTAGATTCATGAAATTCAAAATTTTGAAGAATCAATGCCCAACTCTTCCCAAAATTATTAACTCCATTCAATAGATTTTGAGTCTCCTCTTCAGTGAAAGAAACTCTTCTTCGTCTCTTTCCATGAAATACCTGTTTAATTTGACTTGGAATAGAAAGATCATCTCTCATTCTCTCAGGTGGGGTAAGCTTGAAAAGTAAAATTATAGAAAATTGTGTATATTATAATATGGCTTTTTCAATTTCACAAATGTATCAATCCAAAACACCAATATAATCCAAAGAGCTCGAGGGATTATTTTGATTGATGGTTGATACAGTGTGTGATATTGAAAAAGCCATATGATTTACAATGTATAATATGCTTAATACAGATGTTTTTCTATTGTGGTTTGATAAAGTCTGAAAGTTGGCTCAAGCTATTCCAGTAAGCAATTCCATCGTACTAATCTTTTGCAGCTGGGTCATCCATAATTTTAAAGATCATCAAAGGGTAGGAGTATTTTCACTTCTGTTTACATTTTCAAAAAAAGGACCTTTATGGAAAGTCTAACAAACTGAGTTTTCTGAATGGGTTAAGAGTTATCACTCTTTGGTTAGTATTGTCTTCCCATACTCTAATTAGTTTGACAATATAGTCAAGTCATGGACAATGACTGTCATATGCTGTATAGAAAAATTTTGGGCAACAAGCTTTTCATTTTCAAAATATGAATTCCCTCATTCTCCTGTAATTTGACATATATCTTAAAAGCTTTAGTATACAATTGCTACTTTGGTTGTAAGCAAGTCAAATATTGAGAAAAACACTGATTTAATTTATGCAATTTCTAAGGCTGTTCAAGAATTAAATGCATGGGGTTCATGGATGCACTTTTTTAAGACCCTGAAAATCTACAACATAATTTTTTATATTTCATAATTCTTACAAATTTCTAAGGAAAATGCAGCCATCCATATTTAGTTAATTTGAGTGCTCATATCCTCCCAACTAATAAATTTTGGAACAGCCCTTGGCACATGTAATTTCTAAGTGTATGCATGGTAACAAAATCTGGTCCTCCTTTCAAATTTATGAAAAATTATAACTATCAATATGTACATAATGTATTTTCTAACAATTTAATTTTGAAGTTTTAATTGTTCCCAAAAAATGCACTGTGTACATGTTCATCTTTATGGTCCTTGGTAGATAGTTGTATTATTGACAATCATACCAAGTCACAGATCTAGAGGTCTTGAAATCTGTCTGACCTTCTGACATGTCAAGCAAATTAGACATGAATGAAAGGACATGTGTGTTGTAGGTCAATGCGACAGCAACACAACGACAAAAATATCCAAATGACATCTAATTGTTTTGTCAGATAGGATTGGACAAGTGTTCTAACCATATACTGACAAAACTGTCAATAATAATATTATTAGTCAAAGTTCAGCCAGACCATTTTACTGACCAGTTATTCTACATGGGTCTCAACGTACAAATTTGGATCCAGACCTCTTTTTGTGGTTTGAAAAGTACCCTCATTCATATATTGATTTTTGTTAAAAATGTCTACCCATGCATACAGTGAAATTGTATTTCAGCAATATATTTGACATTGTGCAGAGTCATGTCTGAGCATACCTTAATATTGGAAGGGACCCCCTAAAATACAGTCTTCACGTTTAACCACAGACCCAGCAGCCCAGGCTTGTAGAATTGCTTTCAGGCCTGTAAAAATCATTTCTAGACACGAAAACAGAAATTTAACTTAAATTTTCATAAAACTTAGCTACAGGCCTGTAGATTTAAAAGTTTATTGTGAAGACTGGAAATATATTGATTTTTTTGTTAAAAATGTCTACCTATACAGTGAAATTGTACTTCAGTGATATATTTGACATTCTAAAAATATGACATATACCAGAGTCACGTCTGAGTATACCTTTATATTGGAAGAGACCCCCTTGTGAGTTGTTCTTACAGGCTTTTGACCAAATTTGTGACACACTCTCAGTGAATTTGGATGTCTATCTTTTACTACATATACCTCTCCATCATTGGAATCACTACTGAAGTCATAAACTTCCAGTCCTCTCTTCTGGTTCCCTGCTATAGGTAAAACTGGTTTCCTCTTCACTTTGCTGGACATGTCAGGAGGTAAACTTTTGATGTACTGTCTCTCAAGCTGTCTGATACCACGATGACTTGGACAAGTAAAAGAACTGGTTTCTAAAACAATGTTGAATGTCCGACTATTCAGTTTTACACCAATACACCCTAATAATGACATATGATTAAACATATCAAGTTGAGTCCATTAGGGCTATTTCTTTAAAATCAATGTTGTAGGGTGGATAGGATTTGAAGCTTATTTTCAAACATGGGTTTATGGAGTATACATAACCATTTGATGTAAGCCAAGGGCGTATCCAGGATTGTTGAAAGAGGGGATGTAATTTCCCATAAATGAATTGATAAAATGAAAATTTCAAAGATTTTATACAATTTTTTTTGTATATATCCCCTGAAAAAAATGAGATTAAAAAAAATCTGGTGATCAAAAGGGGGCACAGGCCCTCTACACCCCAACCCCCTGGATCTTCCACTGTAAGCACAATTACTAAATCAAGGTTAAAGTTGTTGGTAAAGTCAAATTATTCATTCTAATGGAAAAGTCCTCTATGATAAACAATCTAATATTGTAGCCTCATGTGTACAAGTTGAAAAAATACTTTAAACAGAGACAATTATTCTCATATTAAAATGAACATAATGTACTATATGCTAAAGATTCAACTTGATTTGATCACAACTTCATTGTAAACTACCTAACCAAAAACAGGACGGATCGATATACCCACAAACTGACTACCATAATGTCATTTACAATCTAATGCAAGTCATTATAAAATTTCACTGAAGGTTTACCATCACCTTACCAATACTGGTACCTTTTTTAACAACAGAGATAGTTAAATTTATAGTGGCTTCAGTTGTTATAAATAATTTGGAAAGAAATGCATCAACTGGTGTCATCCGCTTATAGCTTGTTTGAGTTAAAAACTTTTTTTTTCCAGCAACAATAGCGCCCCCTGTTTCATGGCAATTGTCCCTTAATTGAAAAGGATTTAAAATTTATAATTTTCCCAATGCTTGGCAGCAACTGACAATTAACAGTATAATTATGACTGAAATTTGTTGATTTTACTGGTATGTTATATCCTTAGCAATCATTGTTTGTGTGTGTTGTTATTAGGTGGCCATCTCAATGGCATATACCCCACATCTATTCTAAATTCTAAAAGTTAGTTCAAAACAAGTTTGGTCCTTTTATCCATCTTGCAACTAAATACAACAATCAGTGATTGTTTGTGAAAATGGAAGTACAAGTAACCTTAAATATCTTTATAATTTCAGGAAACCTAGCCACTATAAGCCATTTTTACAGAAACCTTTTTAATATAAAAATATTTTATCAGATTGCATGAATATATATATCCTTTATTCTGTCTGGGTAAAAGCAGATTTTAAAAGCCTCTTTAGAGCTATTCCTTTAAAATTGATTGATTGATTGATTGGTGTTTAACGCCACTTTCAATACTATTGTGCTATTTCGTGGCAGTCAGTTTTTATTGGAGGAAGCGAGAGTACCTGGAGAGAACCACCAACCTTTGGTAGGAAAACTGACAATCCTAGTCAATTTAGATTAGAGTCCAGTGCACCTGCCCCGTGCAGGATTCAAACTCACAACCTCAGTGTTAACAGGCTAGTGATACAGTAGTTCCACTACTTAGACCACTCGGCCACCGAGGCCCCTTTTAAAATTGATGTGGATGGGAAGTTTTATGTTTGGACATCAAATTTACTTGAAGTAAGTACATTGGTTGTGAGATAATTTATGTTGAAGTCTCTTCCAATGATTTTCACTAAGGTGAGTTCAAGATTCCTGGACTCATGAAATCTCTCTGGACTCCTCATTTTCAAAACTAGTGAATCCAAAGATGCATCAAGATTATAAAATATTGTATCAACAGAGCTCATAATATGACCATTTTGTAACAAAAGCTTAAAATAATCTAAATTTGATGTCAATTCCTTGCTCTATTTTGGCATGGGGACTGAAATAATAAATTATATAGCAAAAAACTTTTTTTTTTCACTGTTGGACTAGTCATGGCCAAAGATGACGAGTCCATGGACTCTTCTCCAAAAATCCTTAAGGAGAACCCCACTTCTTTTTTAATGGAAATGGCTTTTATTATGCCCATAGTGAAATAAAATACAAACTATAACTACCTGGACAACTCCTCTCTGGTGAATTTGTAGGTGAATAGGAAGAAATACTGGTATCTGTGTATGGTGATCCTGAAATAAAAACCAAGGTTGGTAACTTTCACTTCATAAAGTTAAGACAGTATCAAGTTTAGACATTATCAGGAATATAAGAAACAACTGAATATAGTAGCCAAACAAAAAAATGATTATGTAGTCATACACTTAAAAATTGGAATTACAGCTTGTCAGAATTTTGTCACTTTTACAAACTTTTATATTTTTTTAGACTGAAGCAACACACTTTGGTAAAATGAAATCTATAAGGTACTAGTTTGATTGATTGTAGGTGTTTTAGGTCACTTTCAGCACTCTTGGCTATATATATAGTGGTGGTCAGTTTTTATTGGTGGAAGAAGCTGGAGTGCCTGGAGAGAACCACCAACCTTAGGTAGGAATAAAATGTTAACACAGAGATATGTCTCGCCTATTTGTTATTTTGATAATACAAATAATGAAATTAAAATAGCAATACTTTAACATGCAAGTTATGCAAATATTCAAAGTCAATGAACCATGACTGAAGGGTACAGAGCTAAACAATCTCCATGGAAATGAGATGTGCCTATGCTAATACAACTGCATACCAAATACCATTGACTTTTCATAAGTTGTTCCCTTTAAACAAACCTAAACACAAACATTAACTTATTACTATGTTAAAATTTCAGTCAATGAACCTTGATGAGGGGGTGGGGCTATATAATCTCCATGAAAATGAAACTTGCAAATGCCAATACATTTGCATACTAAATATCATTGACTTAACATTAGTGGTTCATCCTAAACTGACCTTATTACAAATTTATACATGTAAACTAAGCAAAGTTTCAAAGCCAATAGACCATGACTGAGGGGTAAGGACCAAATATTCACAATGGAAATGAGATGTGCTAATGCTTATACAACTGCATACCAATTATCATTGACCTATAACTAACGGTTCCCCTTAAACTGACCTAATCAGAAACTAATACATGTAAACAAAGCAAAAGTTTCAAAGTCAATAGACCATGACTGAGGGGCGGAGCCAAATAATCTCCATGGTAATGAGATATGCCAATGCTTATACAACTGCATACCAAATATCATTGATCTACCACTAGTGGTTCACCATAAACTAGACTTAATCACAAACTAATACATTGTTGACGACGACAACAGCATACCTATGTCTCGCTTTTTGATGCCGTCAAGGCGAGACAAAAATGACAATCCCAATCAATCAAGATTGGAGTGGAACGCACCTGCCACATACACCTGAATATAGTAGCTAATCAAAACTTTAAACTAGAGGCTCTAAAGAGCCTGTGTCGCTAACCTAGGTCTATGTGCATAATCAACAATGGACTGTCTCCAACATTGTAGACAAGAATAGAATTCAAGATAAACATTTCTTTTTTGTTGGTCTTGTATTGCTGATCATCTTGTCTGTTTAGTTTCTCTCTATCCTCTGTAGTTTTCAAAACACAAAACAGCCTTTAACGGGGTAAAAAAAATCCTCATTTAAGGGTAATCACTAAGAGTGACAGTCTACTAACTATATGGGCAAAATGTGACTTGTATGTGGATCTTGCCTTGCTGATCATTTTTGTTATTTGAAGTTTCTATTTATCTTTTATTATTTTTATCATATAAGGCCAAATTTTAAAAAAAATTGGTAAAAATTGTCATTAAAGGGCAATAACTCCAATAAGGAGAAAATTTCCTCCATATCGTCTTAAATGTAGATCTTGTCTTGCTGATCATTTTTGCTTATTTAAGTTTCTATCAATCTATTATAATTTTTAAGATCTATATAAGGCAAAAACGCAAAAAAAATGGTAAAAATCATCATCAAAGGGCAATAACTTTAGGAACTTGTTTAGGGGACTGAAAATTACCACCAGGCATACTTATTCATAGATCTTGTCTTGCTGATCAATCTAGCAACTTAAAACTTCTTTCTATCTATAATAGTTTTCAAGATAAAAGGCAAAAATGAAAAAAATTGTAAAATAAGGGCAATAACTCCTATAAGAATTCGCCTTACAGTTTTGACATCAATGAACAATTGGTAGATCTCAACATTCTGAACATTTTTGCTAATGTCAGATTTTCTCTAGTTATAACGGTTTTCAAATAATAGACAAAACTTGCATTTTACCCCTATGTTCTATTTTTAGCCATGTCGGCCATCTTGGTTGGCAAGTGGGGTCATCAGAAACATTTTTTAAACTAAATGCCCCAATGATGATTGCGCCCAAGTTTGTTTAAATTTGGTCTAGTAGTTTCAGAGGAGAAAATTGTAAAAGTTAACGGATGACAGACGCCAAGGATGAGAAAAGCCCTTTGGGCCAGGTGAGCTAAAAAAGAACATGTAGTTACAAACCTTAAAATTGGAATAATTGCATGTCAGAATTTTGTCATTGTTACAAACTTTTATATCATTTGGACTGAAGCAACACACTTTGGTAAAAAAAAAACAAATCTTTAAAGAAGTCGCCAGCAAACATCTACAGATTAGTAGTAGTACAAAGCAGAGTTCATATTCATTTCATATCAACCTGTTCTAGCCTGGAAACTAAGCACTATTTTTTTATTAGTATTACACAATCTTAAACCCAAAGAAAAAAGTTTTGTGTCAAGCAATTGAATGAAAACCTTTATTTACCTGAAAAATGATATAAAATGTGAACAAGATGCACACTTGTGCCTGTATTACTCACCTGGTGAAAAAAAATCACTTGTTTGCTAATTAGGACTATAATGCGCACACTTTAGTAACTCTTTGTGTTGCAGATCACTTTTGAAATTTACATGTCTAACCTAGCTCAAGTTTTTTGTAGCAGCCAAAACTGAAATAAACTGTTAACACAGAGATATGTCTCGCCTTTTTGTACTTTTGATAATGCAAAACAATTTCCATGGAAATGAGATGTGCCAATGCTAATACAACTGCATACCAAATACCATAGACTTATCATAAGTCGTTCCCTGTCAACAAACCTTACCACAAACATTGACTTGTAAACTATGTAAAAGTTTCAAAGTCAATGAACCATGATGAGGGGGTGGGGCTATATAATCTCCATGGAAATGAGAATTGCAAATTGGCAAATATCATTGACTTAACATTAGCGGTTCGTCTTAAACTGATCTAATCACAAACTAATACATGTAAACTAAGCAAAAGTTTCAAAGTCAATAGACCATGACTGAGGGGGCAGACCAAATATTTTCCATGGAAATGAGATGTGCCAATGCTTATACAATTGCATACCAATTAACAATGGCCTACCACTAATGGTTCCCCTTGAACTGACCTAATCACAAACTAATACATGTAAACTAAGCAAAAGTTTCAAAGTCAATAGACCATGACTGCAGGGGCGGGACCAAATATTCTCCATGGAAATGAGATATGCCAATGCTTATACAACTGCATACACAATATCACTGACTTACCACTAGTGGTTCCCCTTGAACGTTAACTGACCTAATCATAAACTAATACATGTAAATTAAGCAAAAGTTTTAAAGTCAATGGACCATGACTGAGGGGGCGGAGCCAAATAATCTCCATGGAAATGAGATGTGCCAGTGCTAATACAACTGCATACCAAATATCATTGACCAACCACTAGTGGTTCACCCTAAACTAGACCTAATCACAAACTAATACATTGTTGATGCTGTGGCTGCCGCCGGAAACAGCATACCTATGTTTCGCTTTTTGACTCCGTCAAGGCAAGACAAAAACTAGAGACACACTTTTTAAACAAGATACCTAAATGATGATTGTGGCCAAGTTTAGTTAAATTTGGTCCTGTAGTTTCAGAGGAGAAGCTTTTTGTAAAAGTTAACGACGACTAACGACAAGTGATGAGAAAAGCAAGCTCACTTGGCCCTGGCCAGGTGAGCTAATAAAAACCAATAAAAAAATTAATATTTCAGGGGCAATAACTCCAAGACACATCAAAAATTAGAGTATATACATCTTATCATGCTGGTCATTTTTGCAGTTTACACTTTTAAACTAGCTTCTACAGTTTTAAAAATAACAGCAAAAAAATAAGAAAAATTTGTAAAATGTATATATTAGGGGCAATTACTCAAAAACAGGCATTATAGACAGATTTTTCCTGAAATTTTCAGGGTTAATAGATCTTGTTGTGCTGATCAATTTTGCAATTTACACTTTTAACCTAGCTCCTATATTTTTCAAGATAACAGCCAAAAACTGGATATTCAGAGCCAATAACTCCAAAACTACATGTAGTATACAGATTTCCCCCCAAATTTTCAGGGAAGATACATCTTGTAGTGCTGAACATTTTGACAATTTACACTTTCAACCTAGCTCCTATAGTTTGCAAGATAACAGCCAACAACTGCAAAACATTGGAAAAAATGCCAACATGTAATTATGCAAACTGAACCATGACTGAGGGTCCAAATGAAATCCCTTGAAATGAATTGTGTCTATGGTAATGCAACTTCCTACCAAAATCATTGACTTGCCAGTGGAGATTCCCATTGAGTTAACCAGATAATTAACTTTAAGAATTGTTGACACCGTCAGTGGAAACTGTATGCTTAAGTATGGCATCCTAGCTTACTGTTGGGGAGATAAATGTATGACCAAATTCAAATAATTGAGAATAAGACCAAACACCTGTAAGTATGTGAGTCAGTATAATGTTAGGGTACAGTGATATGCTTCTACAGTTTCCTGTTGACTGTTACCTTGTGAGCTAGCAAACTAACTCAGGGTGTTTGTCTAGTTCAAAGCAGGATATATTCATATCTCATTATGCCTAAAAGCAAATATGTGTGTTTCCACTTACCTGAAGGACCCTTACTTATAGTTCCTACTCTTAAAGATTTTTTGTCAGTTATTGAAATTAGAGCACTTTTTAAAGTTAGACTTTACCATTTGTAGTTAGGTAGTTCAAAACTTAAAAAAAAAAATTTATTCACAACTTCTGTTCTTTGGTTTGGTCTTAACAAGACATGTAAATGTGCATGTATATAATTAAATGTGGATGGATATTAAGCAGTCTTCAACCAATCAATTGAATGTTATCTATCTGTGTATATGTCATATAAACCATGTCTATAAAATATCGCTTTACCTGGGGATGAACAGACAGATTGCTGATCTCTGTGTGGTTTTATATTCAACACTCTTGTATTGTTGGTGGACAGACTTCCTGGCAAAGAAATATCAAATTATAATTATATTCTACAAGTAATCTAATAAATTTTACACTAGGTGGTAAAATAGAAAGATAAGAACAATGTGCCCATGTTTCTTGTGTCTTCCCTAAAAGGAATCAAATTAAATAGTCATGTTGATATTGCTTCCTTAAGGTAGAGTGGGTGTCTTTTTCTGAGCATCCTTTCTGGGCATGTTGCAAAATTACTGTTATGGTTTAAAATATTTTACCAAATATCATTCGGTATACTACAGAAACATCTAAATTTCGAAATTTTAAGAAAAAATTAAAGAACCTTAGTGAGCGCGCTCACATACCCCACGTCACCACATTGTCATTTGAGAAATAAAAAATAAGTATGAGAAAAAAAAATTGTATAAGAAAAAAAAAATTGAATCATAATTTCCTGTCAATGTGCACATCTACAAAGTATGTCCTTATTATCTACAAAGTTTCATGAAATTCTGTTGTGTGGTTTGAGAGGAGTTGCGATGAAAAGAAACAGGACTGACGGACGGACAGAAGGACGGGTCAAAAACATTATACCCTCCGCAACTTCGTTGCGTGGGGTATAATTAAGTGTCATTAAGTCTATTTAAAATTTTCAGAAAAAAAATCCATCTTAAGTCAAGGGCAGATAATTATATTGAATTGGATAGGGAAATTTGTGTTTTTTTGATTTTTCAAGAAAATAAGGCCCATCACCCCCTATTTTTATTTGATATTTCTGAAGTATTTATGAAAAGTAATTATCTCATTAAATTAAAACCAATTCTATCGTTTAATGTTTCCTCAATGAAGAAAAATTAAGTTTTCACTATATAACCCTTATAAATTAAAATAACTGTTTTTTCGTTTCTTTCAGTGAATTTTAACAAAAAAAAAAAAAATATGTGACCCCACCCCGTTTTAAATCGAAATTTTGAAAGTACTTCGACCCAGAAGTCTTTGACAGAAGTTTAAGAAAAATCTATTGTCAAACATTTAAACGCCCCAGCTACCTTAAGACGATTTCAAAATTCTATTGTAAACTTTCTGTTTGATTCACTTTAAAAGTATTTTTCATTTCATTTTACAAAATTGCTTTGAAACCTACATTTCTATATTTCTGCGGGAGGACTATATCTTGTTTCAAATTGAAAAAGCTCAATAATCTGTTTTAGGAAATTGAAATACTGTAGTTTCATTTATATCTTGGATACAGATTTTTAAGGACTGAGGTAAAGTTGTATTTTTTTTATATTTGATTTCATGGTTTTTCCTAAGTTTGCATACATGTACAAGCCTTTAGAAAATTTGTTCTTCATAGCCCATGTAAATATGTGGTTTACCTAAAACCACAAAATACACAAATAATCGGTATCCCGGTATACCAAATTTTGTGGATTTTGTGGGTATAGGTCATCAGCGAATTTTTAATGTTTAATAAGTACATATCTACTCCATGTTTGTATGCAAATTTTGGAAACACCACAAAAATCAAATATCCAGGGAACTACAATTTTCCTCAATCCACGAAAAATAAATGAATACACAGTACTTTATTACTTATTAACTAACCAGTACCTGGTGCATTTCTTTTATGAATTGGTGTCAATTGCAAAAAGCTGTTCATACTACCACATGGCTGTATATAATGTTTTGCTGTTTGAACCAGTTCTTTATCAAACACAGAGCCTTCATCCCCAGAACTAAAACAATCTGAATCAGAGTCGTATCCAGAAAATGATCGTTTCCAGAATGGTTCAGCTCTCCTGACCGATGTTTTTGTCTTGGGCCTCAATGGTCTACCTACTGGTTTGAGGAATTTGTCATCATCCAGATTTTTGCTGTTTTTCTGTTTTCCATCACTTTCAAACATAGATGCATTATTAGCTCCATCTATTACTTTTTTTTTATTAGGGCATGCTGAAGGATCAACTATCTCACTATTCTTTAACCGAGTTTGACTAAGCCTGGATGTCGTACTGTTTGGTTTACTATTGAACTCAGTTTGTCTAAGTCTTGGTTCACTATTCTGTAAGGGTAATTTATCTGACAGTTTGTCAAGCTTCTTACTCTTAGATGAATAGCTTCCTTGTTCTTTTTCCTGACAAGTATTATGTCTATTGTGTTCTTGGGAATCTTCATGTCCCTGACCCTGAGAATTATCACCATGACAACTTTCTAGGATGTGGTATCCATTGGACTTGCTATCTAACAACTTTTCAACTTCAACTGCCTTTTGTTTATCTTTTGATTCTGATTCTATTATCCTAATTTCATATTTCTTTGGCTTTGTAATTATTCTACTTTTCTCTTGCTTTCCTTGAAGAAAAACAGACTCTTCCTCATTTGATTTGTTTTCAGCATGGGAACTTTGACCTAAACTAGCTTCTTGTTTCTTTTGTTTATGGTCTTGACTAATGTTTTTATCTATAGCATTTGTCAAATTGTTATTTGTATCAATTTTGATATCTGAATCATTTTCACTTTTCCTTTTACTAGATTGGATATGTTGAACTGATTCCACAAGGAATAGAGGACCGTCCATATTGGCTGATTGAAGTTCAAGGTTAGTTTCTGTTCTTTGTGCTTTACCATGTATCTCCTCCCATTTTCCATGCTTGTCATTTTTAACATTCTGATTTGTGACTTGTGAATTTTCAAAATATTGCTTCGTTGATTTATCTGAAGTAGTGTTGTCAAGGCAACTGAACTGAGAAATAACACCACTCTTATGATCATAATCAAAAACTTCCTTCAAATTTTTCACAGCACAATTAGCTTCCATGGGGTAAGTGTCGTCTCCTTTCTCATTCATTTGTTGATAGCTATGACTTCTACCAAAAGAACGAACATGAGGGTCGCCATTTTTCTCCAAAAGACAGTTCTGTTGTCTTCCTGCAAAGCTACCAGAAATCGGAAAATTGTTATTTGAATCTTTCAATATGACTCTATTACCTTGTTCTCTTCCTGAAAAACCTTTATCTGGTATCCTGCCTAACAAACTTTCATCTGGTACCCTGGCTACTGAACTGTTTTCAAGGACTCGGGCAACAAAACTGTCATCATGACCTCTCACGTCAAAATTGTTATCCAAACCTTGGGCTATCACATCAGAATGGTAATGAACTGAATCATTAAGGTATTGCTGATACTCTCTTTGTTCTAAATTTAAATCAGATTCAATAGTAGGCTTCAAACGTGACAACTCAACTTCGTTATAATAAGCATTCTTAATATTTTGGTTTCCATTTTGAGAAATTTGATTGTCCATAACATTACGATTCTGATACAGTCTTACATTGCCTGCATAATTAGGTGGATAATGGTTTGTCTGACCACCCATATCATCTAAATATACTGCTTTGGAATTAGGTGTAGATTTATAAAGACTTTGAAATGTTCGATTGTCCACAGCATTGTTTGGACTCGGAACAAAATTCTTCATTTTGCTGTAGTCTATCATGACACCATTTTCACTATAAAAAACTTTTCTTGGTGTACAATTTTCAATAACAGCCTGATGACAATAATGCGGATTTCCATGCAGAGTCTGAAACATATTTGGTGGGACACTTTCATTTCCCATATCTTGCATTAAACACAGCTTAGAGGGTGTTCTCTGAACTAAGTCATTTTGGTGATTTCTCTGGACATCTTTATTTACAGACATGTGCTGAATTTTTTTTCTTCTAAATTCACTGCCAGGTGTTGATGCTCTAGATCTTGAAATACAGTTCACAGACATACCATATTTATTTGGGGTCTCTACAGAATTGGGAAACTGCAATACTCTCTTGCTCTCTAAATTTTGATGCATATATCTCAAGTTATTATTCAAATCACTGACATGATATTCTGAAGAACATGATACGGGAGATGCCACCTGTTGGAACTCTCTAGCACTTTCTTCTTCAAATGATTGGAGTCGATCAGACAATTCATTGATTTTATGGAGAAGCAATAGGCCACTGTTCCTGTTTAAATATAAATATCATGACGTAAATAAATTTGCACAAAGTTATATAAATAGCTGTTTCAACATCCATTTGCAATCACTTAAAAAATAAAATAAAACAAGATGTAGTTAGAGTTACTTCTCTTTGACAGTCTTTTTTTCATTCATTTGTCACTGAGCTTATAAAGTTATTCAGAATATATTTTGGTACATCAGACAGATCATCAGTGGTTCCCAAGACATTCTTCTTGACGGACCAGACTCTTTTTTTCAGGACATTAACACATATGATTTGGACAAAATTAAAAGATTTACTGGTCCAGTAACACATATCACTTAACTGAACCAAACAAATTTTACTGGCCTTTGCCCAATGTCCGGTGACCTTGGGAATGACTGCTACGACTACCTGGCCAAAATATCATTAAACAGTTACTAGTTACTGGTGGTTTATCATTGACAAGATTTAAGAATGGCAACTACTGTAAATTCAGAAACTACTGAGATGTTTTTGTTAATGCAAAAAATGTGACAGTATCAGGTTAACAATAATGAAAACTTGCATTCATTATTTCAGTAGGGATTTTCTTTCACAAACTTTTTGCAATCACATTTTACAGACACTAATAATGATGGTGCTCCTCTATTTGCTTCGCCCTACCGTTGGATTTACAGATCTAGAACCATTCTAGATTTTCTCAACATAAACATTTAATTTTGAGATTATATGAGATCAGTTAGGACAATATTTCTTAATCAGTATATTTTCATTGATTTTGAAAGGCTACAATTAATTTTTTTGGTGTCATAATATTAAGATAATACAATTTTGTACACACATGAATATAAAGATTTAAGAGTATTATATTGCAAAAGGAAAAAAATTATAGATATTTTCAATGGTTAAAATGTTTTTTTTATAAGCTCCAACTTTGAAAATCTTTCTTTCCGATCTCTGTATTATATTTTAGAAATTTTAAAATTTAAGAAAACCTATAGAGTATCAATATTTGGCAAACTGTTAGCATTAGCATACCTATACTATGGATTCAATTTTTGTTGATTTTATTGGTACATGTGACCTATGAGTTCAAATGTCTGACGAAGTACAATTTTCTATAGGCTTGTATGCAGACTTTGGCAAAACCACAAAATCCAGTATCCACAAAAATACTATTATTTCTCAATCCACAAAATTGGTACCCACGAAAATAAATTAATCCACAGTATTTATGTTTTAATCAGACAACAACAAAAGTCCTGCTGCAATGACTTTGGTATTTACATTTGTTCAAATATTAATTTTCCTAATTAAGGTGTTCATGAAAAATTACTTTAAATAACTAATCCTTTTGCTGTGTTGTTCTATAAGCATTAACAAGTCTTAGTTTCAAGCACATTTTATACTACCACTTTTTCAGATTTCTGCTTTTCTTTGGTGTAATTTTATTTCCCCTTTTGAATACAGATGAAAATATGCAGAACAAAACTTTAACACTTTTCAAATGTTTAATCGTAAGGGGAACTTATATAATTAGAATACTTTATGCTGGACTATCAGTATTTAGATGCTCTTGTATTATATTAACATCTAAAAATATCATTTTCATAAAGATTTTGAGGACAATTCCTTAGTCTTGTTACAATAAACTTACTACAGTAAATCATGTTTATTACTTATCGGATTTTGTTTCTCAAAATACTGATTAAGTCATACATGTCAGCTCCTGTATTTACAAATAATAATACATCAGTCAATAAAATAAATGTTTCAAAAAGAGCAATAGGCAGGGTGCCACTTTTGGAGCAGGAATTGTTACCCTTTCTGAAGAATCTGAGTTCACCAGATTTTTTTTTGAGGGGGGGAAGAGGGTTGTATTGGTCCTTCTTAAGCTTTCTGTGTAGTGTATTGTGCCTCTTTTTTTCAAGGTGTGGTCTGTCTTGATTAGACAGTATTTAATTGCTCCCTTGGTGTCTCCCCCTTTTCAAGCTTTAAATTACTTATGCATGGCTTCTGTTTTCTTCAAGATATCCAACATTTCTGCTGTTTCATTTTGTGGTTCTTCTTCAGTTTTTTCTGTCAATAAAAAATAATAGCTATACTTTAATTTCTAATATCCAATGGTTACTAACTGCATATCAATCTACTGTGGATTCATTCATTTTTGTGGGTACCAATTTTCATAGATTGAGGAAAAATTGTATTTTTCATGGATATTTGATTTTGTGGTTTTGCATACATGCCTATAGAAAATTTGTACTTTGTTGAGCATTTAAATTCATATTTCACCATTGCCCACGTAACTTTGTACCCCACGAATAGTAATGAATCCACAGCATCAAATACTTTATTCTGCCATTATTGATAGAATTTGTACTATTTTAAAAAATAGTGGCCATTTTGGTTGATTGACAAGAACATCATTTTAGGTAGTACATTAGTATGGCCGTGTCTTGTTTAGGTTTCAAACAATATCATTTAACAATTTTGAACGAGACAATGGATGCAGTGATTAAAAAAGTTCATACTTGGCCTTGACAAAACAATGTTAAATATTTTTTCCTTATCTATTTTCAACAATAAAAAGATGCATAAAATGCCATTAAATGGGAAATATCATTATCATACATTATAAGAATTTGATCTAATAGTTAAATCAGTGTGTTGTTTTACTCTTCAGATTTGTTTTACAATTTGTTATCCCTGTCCTGTTATAGCTTACTATACAGTATGGGTTTTGCTCATTATTGAAGGACTGACATTAGCATGTAGTGTTTATATCCTTGTTCTGGTGGATAGTTGTCTCATTGGCAATCATACCACATCTCCTGATTTTCATACTGAACAATGTATTTCAACATAAAACCAATACTTTACTTGTACACAATTGTAGAAGATACTTGATAGCTTTAAAGAGTTCTTCATCCCCAGATTCTATATCATTCAGGCTCTTCATCAAAGCAAACAGTCCTGAGTCTTCTAAGATATGAATTTTGTTTTGATCTACAAAATATACTGGCATTTGAATCAAATATACAATAATTAAACACGAAACCAACAAAAGCCTAGTTAGCTTAATGGTCTACGGCACTTTTCTCAGTGCAGGCTGTGATGCCATGTCACAGAAGAAGGGTTCAAATCCTTACCTTAATTAGTAATATTATGCCAGCCTACGATTTGTTTGCTTAGAAAAGAGTAATTATTACTAACATGAACTTGTTTGTAACAAAACTGAACTAGAGGCTCTAAAGAGCCTGTGTCGCTCACCTTGGTCTATGTGCATATTAAACAAAGGACACAGATGGATTCATGACAAAATTGTGTTTTGTTGATGGTGATGTGTTTGTAGATCTTACTTTACTGAACATTCTTGCTGCTTACAATTATCTCTATCTATAATGAACTTGGCCCAGTAGTTACAGTGGAAAATATTTTGTAAAATTTACAACTAGAGGATATGAGCCTAAAACTGCATTTTACCCTATGTACTATTTTTTAGTCATGTCGGCCATCTTGGTTCAATGCGGGGTCATCGGACACATTTTTAAACTAGTTACCCTTATGATGATTGTGGACAAGTTTGGTTAAATTTGTCTTAGTAGTTTCAGAGGAAGATTTTTGTAAAAGATTACAAAAATTTACGAAAATTATTAAAACTGACTATAAAGGGCAATAACTCCTTAAGGGTCAACTGACCATTTTGGTCATGTTGACTTATTTGTAGATCTTACTTTGCTGAACATTATTGCTGTTTACAGTTTATCTCTATCTATTATAATATTCAAGATAATAACCAAAAGCAGCAAAATTTTCTTAAAATTACCAATTCAGGGCAGCAACCCAACAACGGGTTGTCCGATTCATCTGAAAATTTCAGGGCAGATAGATCTTGACCTGATAAACAATTTTACCCTGTCAGATTTGCTCTAAATGCTTTGCTTTCAGAGATATAAGCCAAAATCTACATTTTACCCCTATGTTCTATTTTTAGCCATGGCCATCTTGGTTGGTTGGCGGGTCACGGACACATTTTTAAACTAGATACCCCAATGATGATTGTGGCCAAGATTGGTTACATTTGACCCAGTAGTTTCAGAGGAGAGATTTTTGTAAAGTTAACAGATGACGAAGATGGACGACGGACGTAAGTGATGAGAAAAGCTCACTTGGCCCTTTTGGGCCAGGTGAGCTAAAATGATAACTGCATGACATTTAATTTAGATTAAGTAAAACTTTTATATTTTTTTACTCTATGATGATTTTTACTGTAAACTTCATTTATGATTTTATCTACTGTTGCAGTACTGACTAAGACCACAGACCGGCAGAATATTCTTCAATTACTAATGAAGGATCTAGAAACTGAAAGATCTAAAGTGTGAAGAAAAGAACATTTGTATTCTTGTAAAATGGTTCATTAAAGAATACTGTTATGCTCCATGATTTCACAGCTTATATTGTTATTGGGGTTTTTAATTTACATGGTTAAAATTAATTAATTATGTATATATTTTTCACTGTGGTCTTCATTCCAAACCTGAAACATGCAGATGTCCGTTGTTTACAGAAGGATTAGCTTACCTGGACCTTACATTATTAAACAATTTCCTTAAATCTTTGTATTGATTTAATTTATGAGTGTAATAAGTGAAATTTTTCATTTTTGTATGGGCTTACATTTACTTTCATTGTAACATGCAAAAATATAACGTTACATGTTCCTGTTCTTGTTGATGAATGTTTTGTGAATTTCCTCACCAGAAAACGATGCTATAGTATAAATAACAGACCGCATGTTCCAACTAGGAGAATCTTTTCACGAGTATCCGTATTAAGTGCAAGCAGTATATTTCAAACTATTATGTTTTGCTGCGCCAAGTAAAAGTGCTAAGGCTCGGTGTTGAAGGCCGTACTTTGACTATAATTGTTTAAATTTTTATACTTTGTGACTTGGATGGAGAGTTGTCTCATTGGCACTCATACCACATCTTATTTATATTTAGTGATATCATTTAATAGACTTGATAATTTAATTAAGTCTTCATATCAAAATGCTGGCATACTAGCTCTGATAAATCTTTAACTGTGCACAGAGTATGCAGAGTATTTGAATGCAGTGCACCAAGTATATTCCCCTGCACAAAGTATGTACAGTATTAGAATGTAGTGTCCAAAGTAGATTTTCCTGCACTGAGTACTAGCAGACATGGTTCAGGCTACCTTTATTTTATAAATAAAGTACCACATTGAAATTTTAATATTGTGCCTTCCAACCTCAGCCCCATCCCCTAATTTAAAACTCTTCAACAGCCCTGAGGAACAGTGATAAAACAATGAAGTAAAAGTTAAGATGTTAATAATTACAGTACCTGCCATTTCCACTGCATGGACAAGTGTTAAGATAATTTGTAACTTTTCCTCTTGAGATATCTTGTCTGTATCCAGCAATTTGACCATTGTTTTCACTGTCTCTAGACGTCCAATTTCTTCTGCATTCTCAACTATTAAAAATTTATGACAAAATTTTGTAAATTCTTACAAAGACTTCTCTGTCATAAGGTAAAAAATCAATAAGAGGTTGTCAAAGTTATATCATACTAATTTTCATTACATTAATAGGTGTCATTGTTAAAACTATCAAGAGCCACAAGTCTTGAACAGCACAAGTAGAAAATTTAAACAAAGGACACAGATGGATTCATGACAAAATTGTGTTTTGTTGATGGTGATGTGTTTGTAGATCTTACTTTACTGAACATTCTTGCTGCTTACAATTATCTCTATCTATAATGAACTTGGCCCAGTAGTTACAGTGGAAAATATTTTGTAAAAATTTACAACTAGAGGCTCCAAGGACCCTGTGTCGCTCACCTGATATTTTTATTTACAATTGATGCATGATAAATGCAACTGTTGTACTGTCGTTTAGTTTCAGAGATATAAGACTAAAAAGTGCATTTTATTTCAGCCATGTGTGCCATGTTGGCAGGAGGGTCATCATACACAGTGGTCCCTGGATATCCTAGTGGTGATTTAAACCAAGTTTGGTTTAATTTGACAGTAGTTTCAGGGGAGAATTTTTGTAAAATTTATCTAACGAGAAATGCGAAGTGATGAGAAAGTTTGTTGTGAAGTTTTGTTGTTGCTGCCCCAAAAAAACAAAAAGGTAATAAAAAATTATCATTTAAGGGCAATCTTTCCTATTAATAATTTCTGCAAAATTCAGTTGATTGTGCAAGGGTTGTATAGCCACCTGAGGTCGTTAAAACTCTCATTTGTTGTTGCAAAATTCAAGTGGTTTTGAATTGCTTTGTTGATCTTTTTGTATTCAACTTTTAAACAACAAAGTACAACAAATATGATGACTGATACTCATGACACTGAAAATATGGTCTTCATTCTTGTGAAGAAAATGGTAAGGTTTGAAATATTTCTTAATTATTAATTCAATACCAATACTTTAATTTGTATTGGATTTATCCCAGGAAATGAGAACAAGGGACACAATTAAATTCAATTTTTTCCCTAAATTTCTGATAAAATATAAAATGAAGAACTATATTTTTTAATGAGAATTTTTTTAATAGTTAATTGATAATTTGAACAATATTAATTAAGTTTTAGATCTTGCATCGTTGATTAATTTTCTCTCAAAATTTCTGATATTCTATTAAAGTTTTAAATATAATATGAGGCAGGCATTACCTGTGAAAGGGGATGAAGTCTGTATAAATTAGTGTAGGAATTCAAGCATCATTTGCACTTCGGAATCTGTAGAAAATGAAGCCAAAGTACTGAAACATATCTGACATTCGACCTATTGTTCGGGATTATAGTTGTGACATCATTTTCAATGTAAAGAAAGAAACACCATCATCAGGTATTAATGTGGTTTTTTTTTCATGTTATAGAATTATCAATTATTTTATTGCCAGTACATTAGTAGATTGTTTTCTATATTGATTTTCTACTGCAGTTTCAGAAAGAAGATTACAAAAGGAAAACATTTTGTAAAAACTTACCAAAATTTACCAAATTAATGAAAATTGTTAAAATTGATTATAAAGGGCAATAACTCCTTAGGGGTCAACTGACCATTTTGGTCATGTTGACTTATTTGAAGATCTTACTTTGCTGAACATTATTGCTGTTTACAGTTTATCTCTATCTGTAATAATTTTCAAGATAATAACCAAAACGGCAAAATTTCCTTAAAATTACCAATTCAGGGGCAGCAACCCAACAACCAGTTGTCCAATTCATCTGAAAATTTGAGGGCAGATAGATATTTACTTGATAAACAAGTTAATCCCTGTAAGATTTGCTTTAAATGCTTTGGTTTCAGAGTTACAAGCCAAAATCTACATTTTACCCCTATGTTCTATTTTAGCCATGGCAGCCATCTTGGTTGGTTGGCTGGGTCACCGCACACATTTTTTAAACTAAATACCCTAATAATGATTGTGGATGAACTTGGCCCAGTAGTTACAGTGGAAAATATTTTGTAAAATTTACAAAATTTACAAAATTTATGAAAATTGTAAAAATTGACTATAAAGGGCATAAACTCCTTAAGGGGTCTATTGACAATTTTGGTCATGTTGACTTATTTGTAGATCTTACTTTGCTGTACATTATTGCTGTTTACAGTTTATTTCTATCTATAATAATATTATTCAAGATAATAACCAAAAGGTGCAAAGTTTTCTTAAAATTACCAATTCAGGGGCAGCAACCCAACAACGTGTTGCCTGATTGGTCTGAAAATTTCAGGGCAGATAGATATTGACCTAATGAACAATTATATCCTCGTCAGATTTGCTCTAAATGCTTTGGTTTCAGAGATATGAGCCTAAAACTGCATTTTACCCTATGTACTATTTTTTAGTCATGTCGGCCATCTTGGTTCGCGGGCGGGGTCATCGGACACATTTTTAAAACTAGTTACCCTTATGATGATTGTGGACAAGTTTGGTTAAATTTGTCTTAGTAGTTTCAGAGGAGAAGATTTTTGTAAAAGATTACAAAAATTTACGAAAAATTGTTAAAAACTGACTATAAAGGGCAATAACTCCTTAAGGGGTCAACTGACCATTTTGGTCATGTTGACTTATTTGTAGATCTTACTTTGCTGAACATTATTGCTGTTTACAGTTTATCTCTATCTATTATAATATTCAAGATAATAACCAAAAACGGCAAAATTTTCTTAAAATTACCAATTCAGGGGCAGCAACCCAACAACGGGTTGTCCGATTCATCTGAAAATTTCAGGGCAGATAGATCTTGACCTGATAAACAATTTTACCCTGTCAGATTTGCTCTAAATGCTTTGCTTTCAGAGATATAAGCCAAAATCTACATTTTACCCCTATGTTCTATTTTTAGCCATGGCGGCCATCTTGGTTGGTTGGCCGGGTCACCGGACACATTTTTTAAACTAGATACCCCAATGATGATTGTGGCCAAGATTGGTTACATTTGACCCAGTAGTTTCAGAGGAGAAGATTTTTGTAAAAGTTAACAGATGACGAAGATGGACGACGGACGCCAAGTGATGAGAAAAGCTCACTTGGCCCTTTTGGGCCAGGTGAGCTAAAAATGATAACTGCATGACATTTAATTTAGATTAAGTAAAACTTTTATATTTTTTTTACTCTATGATGATTTTTTACTGTAAACTTCATTTATGATTTTATCTACTGTTGCAGTACTGACTAAGACCACAGACCGGCAGAATATTCTTCAATTACTAATGAAGGATCGCTAGAAACTGAAAGATCTAAAGTGTGAAGAAAAGAACATTTGTATTCTTGTAAAATGGTTCATTAAAGAATACTGTTATGCTCCATGATTTCACAGCTTATATTGTTATTGGGGTTTTTAATTTACATGGTTAAAATTAATTAATTATGTATATATTTTTCACTGTGGTCTTCATTCCAAACCTGAAACATGCAGATGTCCGTTGTTTACAGAAGGATTAGCTTACCTGGACCTTACATTATTAAACAATTTCCTTAAATCTTTGTATTGATTTAATTTATGAGTGTAATAAGTGAAATTTTTCATTTTTGTATGGGCTTACATTTACTTTCATTGTAACATGCAAAAATATAACGTTACATGTTCCTGTTCTTGTTGATGAATGTTTTGTGAATTTCCTCACCAGAAAACGATGCTATAGTATAAATAACAGACCGCATGTTCCAACTAGGAGAATCTTTTCACGAGTATCCGTATTAAGTGCAAGCAGTATATTTCAAACTATTATGTTTTGCTGCGCCAAGTAAAAGTGCTAAGGCTCGGTGTTGAAGGCCGTGCTTTGACTATAATTGTTTAAATTTTATACTTTGTGACTTGGATGGAGAGTTGTCTCATTGGCACTCATACCACATCTTATTTATATTTAGTGATATCATTTAATAGACTTGATAATTTAATTAAGTCTTCATATCAAAATGCTGGCATACTAGCTCTGATAAATCTTTAACTGTGCACAGAGTATGCAGAGTATTTGAATGCAGTGCACCAAGTATATTCCCCTGCACAAAGTATGTACAGTATTAGAATGTAGTGTCCAAAGTAGATTTTCCTGCACTGAGTACTAGCAGACATGGTTCAGGCTACCTTTATTTTATAAATAAAGTACCACATTGAAATTTTAATATTGTGCCTTCCAACCTCAGCCCCATCCCTAATTTAAAACTCTTCAACAGCCCTGAGGAACAGTGATAAAACAATGAAGTAAAAGTTAAGATGTTAATAATTACAGTACCTGCCATTTCCACTGCATGGACAAGTGTTAAGATAATTTGTAACTTTTCCTCTTGAGATATCTTGTCTGTATCCAGCAATTTGACCATTGTTTTCACTGTCTCTAGACGTCCAATTTCTTCTGCATTCTCAACTATTAAAAATTTATGACAAAATTTTGTAAATTCTTACAAAGACTTCTCTGTCATAAGGTAAAAAATCAATAAGAGGGTGTCAAAGTTATATCATACTAATTTTCATTACATTAATAGGTGTCATTGTTAAAACTATCAAGAGCCACAACTCTTGAACAGCACAAGTAGAAAATGTCAAAATCAAACCTGACCCCAATTTTGTCATGAAAAAAAGACATATTTATATTTGAAAAGGTCTGTTTGAATAGTTCTGAATTTAATGTATGGAAACAACCCTCCTCCCCATAATTAATACATGAATTTTTAGAAAACTACATATAAGGTATACACCTAATCATCAGAAGTATGTGTGTACTATTTAATATTTACAGCAAGTTTATAAATATCCTGTACTAAGTCAGGAAGTTGTTATCAAATAGTCTGTTTCTATGTATGTTGGCATTTGTTTTTGTTGCACTTCAGTGTTTCTGTTGTTCTATTGTTTTCCTGTTATAGTTGATGTGTGTCCCTCGGTTTTAGTTTGTTACCCGGATTTGTTTTCTCTTTATCTATTTATGACTTTTGAACAGTGGTATACTACTGTTGCCTTTATTTATAAACCAATCCATCACATAAAATCATACCATGGTCTGTAATACAAGCATCAATAGTACTGATCATCTGAATGGACAGTCTGTCAATAGGTTTCCCTATACACTGGTTCAACTTATCTGACAGCACATTAAGTCCTCCACATCTTTTTACTTGTTCCTGGTTTGTGTCTGAAAATAAAAACCAGAAATAACAAACTGGAATTGTGGAAGATAAAATTTCACCTTCAATACGCCTTTGTTCAATGGCACACTCTACACTGGTTCTCCGTTAAAGCGCCCATTTTATGACGTTAATTTGTCCCACCATGATGAAGCAAAACTAACGACTTCGAATTATATACCCGTAGCTTGTTATACTTATTTCTGAGATTTTTATATTTCTTTATTATCTATATTTTAAATTTTTAACAAAGTTTAGTACATATTGCACAACGATAGTGATCGTACCGGCCGTCGAAATGCTTTCTTCGTAAACCTGTAATTTCTGTTAACGGATAAAAGATCAAGCAGGACAAAATATTCAGCACAACATAGAGTGTGATATGAGTTAAATTTGATTATAAAGGTTACCATAAATAATTTTGTTTATAACAATGGTCATTTATTCCAAATCATATCAGTCTGAAAAATTAAACAGTTTGAAAACTGCAGAGATTTGTTAAGCATGTAATCTCCGTGGAATGGTCTATTCTAAACAAACACCACTTTTGAAAATAAATTCTACATCCATCAGATCGATATTGGTGTCAACATTTAATTTAAGTACAACTTCTATCTTCAGATACACATATTATGCTTTATAAATGACGAAATCATTGAAATGTAACCTCCGTGGAATGTAATCTCCGTTGACGTTTTGGTTAAGAGTGCTTTCTATCACGTCTGCACTTTTATCGAGTATGGCATGCCAAATAAACATATTAGATAATTATTATGGATGGCGAATATATAAATTACAGAACAATAACATACATTGTAATTCAGGCAACATAAGAAGACACCATGTAACAATTCTTATTAATCAATTGTTTAAGTGTAACAGAGTTGCTTTTATCTCAGATCTAGAAAAAAACCCGAACCGGATGTTTTTATATCAATATTAATATATGCAAGTTAATAATTTTAACCCGTTTTCAATATTCAAGATATAAAACTTTTACTATTAATATAAGTTTTATACCGAATTTAATACGATGTAACAATTATGCAAGTAGCCATAAAAATTGCTCTGCCTAATGAGTTTTATATCATGTTGCACAGGGAGAGAAGCTTTTAATTACTTTCTTTCATTAAAATGAAATTACGACGTCGGCTGAGAGGGCATGGTATATATTGTCGGTTACATTTATTAAAAACACCTAAGTCTTTGTACAAATATTCTTTTCGAAAATAAAAATAGTTAAATAGATCAAACAAAGCTATCCGTCACAATGATATATGACGGATGGATTAGGGGAGGGGGGTCTACATTTCTGTATTCTGTAATTATTTTGGCCATTTTCTCTAAGTAAGTAAGAAATATGCTTATTCTGTAAAATTCTTGTGTTCAGTTTCTGCATATGAAATTAAATTTCCTGTTGTATCACAATTTTGACATGATAGATCTTCTTGTTTGTATCAACGACATACGTATGACGACATTACCCCGTACACCCCTTTTTTTGAATTTGTCATTGAACGGCAATATTGATACCATTTATCAATTTTGATTAATATCTGATTAAAACGAAACGGGGAGAAAACTAGAGGCTCCAAGGACCCTGTGTCGCTCACCTGATATTTTTATTTACAATTGATGCATGATAAATGCAACTGTTGTACTGTCGTTTAGTTTCAGAGATATAAGACTAAAAAGTGCGTTTGAAACCTATGTTTTATTTCAGCCATGTGTGACATCATTTTCAATGTAAAGAAAGAAACACCATCATCAGGTATTAATGTGGTTTTTTTTTCATGTTATAGAATTATCAATTATTTTTATTGCCAGTTCATTAGAAG
Source organism: Mytilus coruscus (assembly GCA_017311375.1). Classification (NCBI taxonomy): domain Eukaryota; kingdom Metazoa; phylum Mollusca; class Bivalvia; order Mytilida; family Mytilidae; genus Mytilus; species Mytilus coruscus. Next base: position 29,277,725 of record CM029608.1, on the reverse strand, counting down.
ATTGTTTTCTATATTGATTTTCTACTGCAGTTTCAGAAAAGAAGATTACAAAAGGAAAACATTTTGTAAAACTTACCAAAATTTACCAAATTAATGAAAATTGTTAAAATTGACTATAAAGGGCAATAACTCCATAAGGGTCAACTGACCATTTTGGTCATGTTGACTTATTTGAAGATCTTACTTTGCTGAACATTATTGCTGTTTACAGTTTATCTCTATCTGTAATAATTTTCAAGATAATAACCAAAACGGCAAAATGTCCTTAAAATTACCAATTCAGGGCAGCAACCCAACAACCAGTTGTCCAATTCATCTGAAAATTTGAGGGCAGATAGATATTTACTTGATAAACAAGTTAATCCCTGTAAGATTTGCTTTAAATGCTTTGGTTTCAGAGTTACAAGCCAAAATCTACATTTTACCCCTATGTTCTATTTTTAGCCATGGCAGCCATCTTGGTTGGTTGGCTGGGTCTACGCACACATTTTTTAAACTAAATACCCTAATAATGATTGTGGCTAAGTTTGGTTGAATTTGGTTTGGTAGTTTCAGAGGAGAAGATTTTTGTAAAAGATGACAAAAATTTACAAAAAATTGGTAAAAAATTACTTTAAAGGGCAATAACTCCTTAAAGGGTCAACTGACCATTTTGATCATGTTGACTTATTTGTAGATCTTACTTTGCTGAACATTATTGCTGTTTACAGTTTATCTCTATCTGTAATAATTTTCAAGATAATAACCAAAAGCGGCAAAATGTCCTTAAAATTACCAATTCAGGGCAGCAACCCAACAACCAGTTGTCCAATTCATCTGAAAGTTTGAGGGCAGATAGATATTTACTTGATAAACAAGTTAATCCCTGTAAGATTTGCTTTAAATGCTTTGGTTTCAGAGTTACAAGCCAAAATCTACATTTTACCCTATGTTCTATTTTTAGCCATGGCAGCCATCTTGGTTGGTTGGCTGGGTCTACGCACACATTTTTAAACTAAATACCCTAATAATGATTGTGGCTAAGTTTGGTTGAATTTGGTTTGGTAGTTTCAGAGGAGAAGATTTTTGTAAAGATGACAAAATTTACAAAAATTGGTAAAAATTACTTTAAAGGGCAATAACTCCTTAAAGGGTCAACTGACCATTTCGATCATGTTGACTTATTTGTAGATCTTACTTTGCTGAACATTATTGCTGTTTACAGTTTATCTCTATCTATAATAATTTTCAAGATAACCGGCGGAAAAAATCCTTAAAATTATTAATTCAGGGCAGCAACCCAACAACCCATTGTCCGATTCATCTGAAAATTTCAGGGCAGATAGATCTTGACTTGATCAACAATTTTATCCCATGTCAGATTTGCTCTAAATGCTTTGGTTTCAGAGTTATAAGCCAAAATATACATTTTACCCCTATGTTCTATTTTTAGCCATGGCGGCCATCTTGGTTAGTTTGGTAGGTCACGGACACAATTTTAAACTAAATACCCCAATGATGATTGTGGCCAAGTTTGGTTGAATTTGGTTTGGTAGTTTCAGAGGAGAAGATTTTGTAAAGATGACAAAATTTACAAAAATTGGTAAAAATTACTTTAAAGGGCAATAACTCCTTAAAGGGTCAACTGACCATTTTGATCATGTTGACTTATTTGTAGATCTTACTTTGCTGAACATTATTGCTGTTTACAGTTTATCTCTATCTATAATAATTTTCAAGATAATAACCGAAAACGGAAAAATCCTTAAAATTATTAATTCAGGGGCAGCAACCCAACAACCCATTGTCCGATTCATCTGAAAATTTCAGGGCAGATAGATCTTGACTTGATCAACAATTTTATCCCATGTCAGATTTGCTCTAAATGCTTTGGTTTCAGAGTTATAAGCCAAAATATACATTTTACCCCTATGTTCTATTTTTAGCCATGGCGGCCATCTTGGTTAGTTTGGTAGGTCACCGGACACAATTTTTAAACTAAATACCCCAATGATGATTGTGGCCAAGTTTGGTTAAATTTGGCCCAGTAGTTTCAGAGGAGAAGATTTTTGTAAAAGTTAACGACGACGGATGACGGACGCCAAGTGATGAGAAAAGCTCACTTGGCCCTTCGGGCCAGGTGAGCTAAAAAAACTATTTTAATTTCTTCGTAATAATTTGGATTTTCTGGGATAATAAACAGAGGTTAAGATGACATGAGGTATATTTGATCATAGTATATTTGGTTTGTGATATGAGGTACTACTACTGAGAAGCAGAACATTCAGTTTTATAACAGAAACAGTATTGGTTGTTAACCGACATTAAGAAAAATCTGAAATCTGATAGAATAAAAATTTGATCACCAGAACTAAATTTTATTCTTGATTACCCAACTGTCCAACAAAATACAAAAACATTTCCTATCAATCAATTGTTTTGGAGAATATTAAAATATAATTACATTACATATATGTATGTTTCATTATAATACGTTATTTCGATTGGCTAACAGCAATCTCGTGTCATTCTGAAATTAACCTTCATTATAAAATGAAATGTAACATTCATGATGACACGAGCTTCCACAATAAAGTGCACAGGTAAATAAAAGGAAAATTGATAGAAATCATCAGTCGTGTTTTGATGATCCAAGCAAAAAAATGTAATTATAAGTATTGATTGCTTCTTAAGTAATTTTTATAGGGGTGTAAAAACGTTGACCGTACGCACATTTTTAAAATGAAGCGCTTCCGCGCTTTATACAAAATGTACTTCGGCCAACGCTTTTACACCCCAATAAATTTACAAAAAGAAGCATTCAATTCTTAAATATTTAACATTTATTGGTACTAAAAAAAAAACATTATACCCCCAAAAAATCTAAGACATTGTCATCCGTCCTCAAGCATCAATCTTCCAGCCCTAACCAATAAATTGTTGTTTGAATTATAATGAGTTATGGATCTTACAAATATGAAACTGAAGACGTAGGAATTATGACAGCGTTTTGATTCTGCAATTCCTTTCAATTCCCTTCAATTGTCCATTTATAAATTTTGAAATTATAAAAACTAAGGTTTCAACTTTATCGGAAAAGTTTATCTTCGACTGATTTGGCTATTTTTTTATGTCCTTTTGGTCAGATAGCTCAGCAACTCTTTCTGTTCTTTTACATCCTTGGCTTTAAAATATTCGGCGCTGGGCGTAAATGATGAGGATAAATTCAATACACTATTGCAGAGCTTTTTGTTGTCAATGGTTACCCTGGTCTGACCTCTGTCACGAACTGTTTTATCAGTGGTGTAAAATGTAATCATTGTGACACAATACAGGAGAAGGATGTAAGGTTAACTTTGTCTGCAATAGGATAGGAGACAAAATGATATGTTAACTCGTGCAAGATCGTGATTTTGGAGAAAAATACCGAAGATTATGAATGTATAGAATTTGCATTGCTTATTTCAATTACCAGATCCGATTACGACCAGTTCAACATTTTATTCCAAATGATCTACTATTCTATTGTCAATTATCAATAATAAATTTGATATGCAGAAAACGCAAAGTTTCATTATTCTGTAAATTATTTTCTATTCCTTATTTGATTGCCTATTTTTTCTTTCTTTCTTTTTTTTTTTTGGGGATTATTTCTATTCTAAAACCACCTCATATATCCTTGGGTTATTTCAAATAAATATCTGATATTCAAGCGGAATAGGATGCATAATACTACTAGTATAAGAGTATCTACAAGGAGAAGCTGTTTAATTGATCTTTTTTAGTGGTCTCTTTTAAAATTTAAGTCGGTGAGATTAAAATGCTACAACCAACCAACAAAGAGGGTTGCCTACTATGAATAAAAAATCTATGGAAAATGTTTTTATATTTTATATTTTGCTGATTGCTTTTTTGTCGTCTCGCTCTCGTCATGGTTTTGTTTATATATACAGTGTAACTTGCCTAATCCGACACACTGGGGGACCAGAAAAAAATGTCGGATTAAGCAGGGTGTCGGAATACTCAGGTTTTTCTGCAAGGATAGGCATATTTTGGGACCATGAAAATGTGTCGGTTAAAGCAGGATGTTGGAATACTCAGGTGTCGGATTAGGCAGGTTACACTGTATGTTTATCGGTCATAAATCTGCATGAAATATTTGCCACTTTACGTTCAGAAAACAACAATCAATAAATCATATCTCTCTAAAATTGCAGTATTATAATAACTTTAAACATTATCAAATAAGTGATTCGTTTAATCCTTTGGTCAGATATAAACACGTCTCGTTACTCTTTTATCATTTCAAAATTACCGATACAAAGAAAAAAGTATTATTGAATATCAAAGGAAGTAACCCATCAAAGATACAAGAATTTTGTTTCGTCTACATAGAAAATTCTTAGTTATTCAAACTATTGAAATTAAGGGATGAATGCATTATTCGCCATTCTTGTGCAATTTTGGAACAGTTGATCTAAATATAAATATGACCACATCGATGATAATTCATGGTAACACAGATTGGCAAACTAGATGATGATGATGATGATGATGATGAAAATGAGGAGGAGGAGGAGGAGGATTCAGCGGCAAATTATATGCATATTCGGGTCGAAAGCATGTTACGGTATTAATATTAATCCTGCCTTGTACAAGACCAACATGCTGAGTCGATTGTTTAGCGTACTAGTTCACAACAAAACAGTCCGCAGGAAGATGTATTACCGAAATTTGTGTTGAAGAGATAAAAAAAAAAGACTTACATAATAAAGCAGACATGGCTGAATATTCCTTAATTTCAACTCTCAAGAAAAACGCACATTAAAGTTTATGTGAATAAATAAAGATAACAAAACACCGTAAAAGAAATTATTTAAAGTTTTTAGCATTTTTGGTATTGAAAATCACGACATCACAGGAAATAACATGACGTTAAATGTATTTTTTTGACATTTTTTCATCTAAACTGTCTCGATCATTACAAATTAACGGTAGCATATTACATGCTGAAATTTATATGGTGGATAGAATATACTATGAGGATGTTCCATGTTCTTTATTTACAAGTTTTGCTGCAATTAATATTTTAATTTTTACTCTGACGTTGGGCGCTTAACCGGAGAACCAGTGTCTACTGTGTAAACCAATCTATATGTCATTTGAACTTTCAGGAACCTGCTTACAGTTTTTCAATTGAAAGACTGAAACATGTGGGATCAACAAATTTTCCTTCTGTTAGCTTGGGAGTTACAATTTAATTGAATTTTAGATTCGAATATGCTAACTAAAGCTCCCATTTTAACATTCTAAACTTCGCCCATTTATTGGTACCTCTTCCAGCAAAGCGTGAATCTGTACAAGTGAAGTCACACTGTTATCATCAGTTACTGACAACTGATATCCACTTTTAGATTTAAATTCATTTTAGTTTATTTAATAACAGATTTTTTTTAAAGTGAAAAGTCATTCACATATACATCTTTACTATTTGAGCCTTTAGTTAGTTTTTTGGAAAATTTCTAATTTCCTAATATCCATATGCAGATGTATATGCAGAGTGAGAGTTGAATGTATGCAATCTCTTCATTTGTTTTTTCAATGAATAAAACGAATGCTCATAAGACAGGAACCCAATAACACAAGAAAAACAAGAGATCTTGATGTAAAACTACAGACTCCACAACTGAAATTCAATATTTCAAACTAAATCTTAAGCACTGGGCTTTAAGCAACCAACAATCAATCAATTAATCTAAATCTTAAGTGAAAAAATCAAACCATCAGTAATAAGAACACCGAAAAACCAAAAGATGAATGATCACTGTGGTAGCTTAATGTTCTTCAAGAAAACAGCTAAAACTAAAACAGGATTAAACAGCCAAGTAAACAAGAGTGGATAAATGAAATGCCTCGCATGTTTTACTTATCATTGAAATTATTAAAGTCTGTAATATGAAGGTTTTACTACAAGTATCACTATCAAATAAATTAAACATTATCCATGTTCTATGAATATGAAGTCATGGTCAGATGAACCATGACAGACAGACATGTACACCTAACAAGCATTTCATACACAAACGTAGTGTTCCTATCACTAATAGTACCTGATAAACAGATCAAACCAAAAATCTTAACATTGACCAATAAACCATGAAAATGAGGTCAAGGTCATATGAACACTGCCAGACAGACATGTACACCTTACAATCATTACATACACCAAACATAGTTGACCCGAACTGCACATTTGTTGCAAAAAACATTCTTATTTAAAGATATAAATACTAATACGCTTGGAGGATAAATTATCATTAGTATTATTGCTAATATTTAGACTATAATTGCTACATTTTTTAGTTGAAACAATCCAGAACCCAACTAAAAATACATATTTTGAGTTACAGTGACCTTCACCATTTGACATCTATTCCCCTTCCTACTGTATAATTTTTATTCCAATCAAGAAAGAAAAACTCAAGTTATTAACCAGAAACCATTTAATTCGGACACACAGACTGACACAGCGATTACTTTATGTGACTTGTAGAATATCTGTGACTGAGTGTGGAATATTCTTGACTTGTAGAATACCTGTGACTTGTGCTTACCATTATTTGCCACTGTAAACCTGATGAATGAGAGCAATGGTTTTATGACATCTGAATCATGTTGCTGTATTACTGTAAAAACGTACGGCAAAACAAATCCACATACTCTCTGGTTCTCTTCTGTAAGTATATATAACATGTCATTTTCCAAAGATAGAAAAACAAAAATATGGACGCTACAATTCCATGTTTAGTTAACCCCAAAATCAAAGTCAAAACCCTAAATTAGCATAAACTATGGATTAATTTATTTTTGTGGGTACCAATTTTCGTTGATTGAGGAAAACTTGTATTTTCTTGGATATTTGATTACATGGTTTAGCCAACGTCTACATAAAAGCTTAGGCCAAAAAAAAATATATGCTTTTTTTCTGTCTCCCGGCCATCCCTAAGTTTGATCGCTGACCCTAAAACATTTTATTGCCTTTCCAAAAAAATATTCAAGAATAAGTGTTAAAAGCCTTCTTATTTGACTACAAATCCAATTTCCATTGGATTATTCACTCAATTTTGTAATAAGATCAATGCATATCATCACCCATGCACATATTACTGGAAGCATATAAAGTGTAAAACAGGACAGAACTTGGAGAAAATATGAAATTTTTCCAGATTTTGTTAGCATGCAAATAAATAAAATAAAATGAAAAAATTGAAATAAAATACAGACTGACCGACCCTTTTTAAAAATTATTGGAGACAGGAAACAGACATATATATATATTAATTTTGGCCTTATAGAAAACGTATACCTAATTGAACATTTAAATTCATGGTTTACCTTGATGCACAAAATCAACGAAAAATTGGTATCTCACAAATAATAATGAGTCCACTGTATGTCACTTCATAATGAAAGTGTGTACCAGGCAAGTTTAAAGTACATGTGACAACAAAATTCTTTTGACCAAATACTGGACAGACGAACATATCAGAAAACATAATGCTTCTCTTCTATAATAGGCAGGGCATACAAATTTGACTAATAATCTGTATAAATAAAAGAAATATAATAAAATTAACAAAGTTATATGATCTAATAGAAAGACTGAACTCACCATTTTATATATGCTTTAGATATTTCCAGGATAATAATACTCTTTTTAAAATAAGCCTCCTAAAAAAACAATTGGAAATTTTCCTACAAAATGGGAATTCAACCTATAAAGAACTTTTTTACCCATGCTTTTTAAAAAAGAAACTCATTTCTGATAATCAAGACCCTTAAACAATCAATCAAAATCATTCTAAATTTTGCAGTTATATTTATTTGATATTGTATGTTAACCAGTGTCAAAGTGTATTCAATACGAAGTCATTTGCCAACTTAAAGTAAAATGAGAAATGAATAAGCCAGTAGTTCAGCTTCACAATTTTACTGTTTATTCAAATTCTGATCTTTTTTATGCCATTGTTTCCTTTATGAATGTGTTTTAATTTTCGAATTCATGATTTCTATAAAGGCCAAATCTCTGTAAGTTATAATTTTGGGATTTTTTATGTACTTCATTAAGCTAGAGGATATCTTTATATTTTTTTTTATCTTAATCATGTAGCAAATTGCACATGTTGTCCTGCTAAGCATAGCCCCCTCATGTATTTTAAATTGTAAAGTAACAGACATTGTTGAAGGCCATAAGGTGACCTATAGTTGTTTTAAAACTTCTATGTCATTTTGTCTCTGGTGGAGAGCTGTCTCATTGGCAATCTTACCACATCTACTTATTTTATCAAAGTTGTCTCATTGGCAATCATACCACATCTTCTTATTTTATCAAAGTTGTCTCATTGGCAATTTTACCACATCTTCTTATTTTATCAAAGTTGTCTCATTGGCAATCATACCACATCTACTTATTTTATCAAAGTTGTCTCATTGGCAATCATACCACATCTACTTATTTTATCAAAGTTGTCTCATTGGCAATCATACCACATCTTATTTTTATATCAAAGTTGTCTCATTGGTGATCATACCACATCTTCTTATTTTTATATCAAAGTTGTCTCATTGGCAATCATACCACATCTTCTTATTTTTATATCAAAGTTGTCTCATTGGCAATCATACCACATCTTCTTATTTTTATATTAAGTGTCTCACAGATCAGAAAGGAGCTAAACACATATACATCTCTTCATTGTTAATTTGTTGACTTATATGAAATCATTATGTTCAGTTGTTCCTAAAAAAGTGTGACCAAAATATTTGTTAGATGAACAGATGGACAAACAGACAGCCAAGGTGAATGCAAGATAGCCCCACTCTTAAGAGTGGAGGTATAACTAGGAAAATTAACCCCTACTGAAAATTTTAAGAGTGGAGGTATAACTAGGGAAAATTAACCCTACTGAAAATTTTTGAAAACAGTAGAAATTTTAATTATTTGCAGCATCATTTTCATTTTCAATAACCAAATATTGTTATCAATGTAAATCATAATCACAAATTTTGTGTATGGAAGATTTGTTGAGTCTGATCAATATGAAATGATAAATTTGTATTAATGACTTTCCTAATAGATTAATCCTTGTAATAATTAGAATTAATAACGTATGCTTGACTTGAGTTTCACAGAAGAACTTTCTAGAAATTTTTAAAGTCAACAGACAAGGAATTTGGACAACATATGCCAAGTGAGGACTATATAAGGGTCTGGATTGAGTCCTTCATTCTTTATTTTTTAAGACTATTTTTCTCTATTATTTATATTTTAACACCTCATTATTCTCTATTCTTTATATTTTAACACACTATTTTTCTCTATTCTTTAGGCCAATAATAAAAATATGTTTCTTTACCCATTTCCAACCCATCATTTTAGATGTGGGTAGGTAGGTAGGTAAATTATTTTATTTTATTATCAAAAAAGATAATTTGTAAAAATTTTGTCAAGATGGAAGATACTGTCTACAGTTTAGATGCAAGTCATTTTTAGCTGGTACATTATATATCACTAAAGAGTGGAACTTTAATTTATTTGAAAAATTTCAGATATTTTCTTTTCAAAATCAGACATTTATGATAAGTGCTTTCCTAGAATAAAAATCTTAGGGATTTGGGATTGCCAGATAAAATAAGGTGTACAAGCAAGTAAATGCATAGAAAAAAAAGCAGACTTTCTAAATCCTAGCTGGTAAGGTAATCCCTTCATTCAGGTTATCATCCTTTAGATATATTTCTATCTAAAGTGAGGTATTATTTTCAGGTCAATCAAATGCATGAAGAAAAGGAACCCAAAGAAATGATAATTTTCAAGATAAAGATTAATTTTGATAAGCTCTTATTTTCAGGAATACAGAACTTCATAAATGCATTGCTTTGTTTTGTGTTATAAATAAAAAAAACCAGTTGAATTTTGTACAACAATGCGGATTGAAATCAAAACTACAAGGCCATCAATTAGGGACAATCATGACCATGACCACTCAATTAAAGGCATACTGAGATTCATTTCCTTAATCAACTCAGACAAAATCTTGAAATATCTATGTATATACACAATCTGAATAAAAGTCAATTAATCATGGTCATAACAAAACTAAAAGTATCTGCTTATATGACCACTATGGTATTGTACATGGAAATGGACATCTGTGGTCAGCGATTTGGTAAGAAAATTGAAACTAACTACAATCTAACACCAAATATTTGGTTTTCAAAAGCAATAATTTCAAGAGACTATCTATCCATAGGCACACAGTGATATTAAAATTAATCTTTCAGTATATTCAATGTTGAACACCCCAAATTTTCAACATGACCCCTCAGCATGACCCTCAGACCTTAAGAAAATCAATCAGAAATTTAAAGCATTTGAAAAACATCATGTTGGACAGCTGTTCGAGTTGTGTTTTAGACATTAGAATACTTTTTTACATTTTATTTCTCAAAACATTCTTTGCGAAGACTATTCTTTATATTTTAATACACTATTTTCTCTATTCTTTATATATTTTGCCCATTATGTTCTATTCTTTATATTTAAACACCCCATTATTCTCTATTCTTTACATTTTAACACCCCATTATTCTCTATTCTTTATTTTTTGGCCTATTCTTCTCTATTCTGTATTTTTATTGCCCTCTATTCGGCACTTTTTGTTCATTATTTTCTATTCTGTAAATCCCATCCATACCCTCCTATATAGCTCAGTGACACTACCATTTACTTTCTACCAGGTGACCTCCAAAGGTTTAAAAATCAATTAAAAAATTATGATGCAATGTTATCTAACAAAGATGAAAAATAAAAATAAACTCTTAGTACAATTATTTTTAACTACATATGATTTCAGTTGATCAAATAACTTGTTTTCCTCATAAAAGTAATATGTCTATAATGATCTTCATTGATGTTAATTATATTGTCAAGAAATTTGCTATCAGAATTTTATCATTTTGTCAAAGAAATTAATTAAGGAGATGAATCTGTAATTAAAGGAAGTGTTTTATATACAGAATTAAGCTTGTAGGCTTTAATCATAAAGGAAATTAAAAGATTTCTCATTTGGGAGAAAGGACCACAAATTTGTGGTTAAGCTATTCACTTTAATTCAATTGCACTTGACAAAACACTTCACGAGAATTCAATCAGACTGGCTATATATTAAAGCCTATCCTAATAACCAAGTTTCAGAAAATGTAACCTAATTTTTTCTTTAAATTTGATTTGTTACACTAAGATTGCCTTGAGTCTATTTATTCTTTAAAATAATTTTCTTGAATGAAATTGATATTTACCAAGTATTTTGCAATTTAATTAGTGTAGTGTACTCTAACATAAAAATTCATGGCACTATTTTACATTCATTACTTTTGAGCAAAGGAGAAATGACAGGGACAATTTTGTTTTGAAATAAAATTAACTGAAAATGAAAATCAGTACCATCTCCATATCCCCTTATAAAAATGTCACTTTTTTAAACGAGACTTGATTTTATTGCATTTTAATTTGTGTCAATGTTAAAGCAAATAAGATTCATAATATAACCCCTGAACGGCAAAAGTGCAAAATATCATTGTCCGAATTGACCTCTAATTTTTTATCAGTAAGAAGATATCATTTTGAAAAGAATTGATTGAAAGGTTCATAAATTAAAGCAGGGTAAAGGGTAAATAACGGCTGGAGTTGCAAGCCTGACCATTCATCCACCTGTCTGTAAACCTGATCTACAACCCTAAATCAATAACTGTCACAAAATCTGGTTTAAAAGAGAATTTCATCAGAAAACCCTGCTTACAAAACAGTTTTCATATGTTCAGACCTTTAAAAAGATGTTCACACACTTCTATTAACCTACATACAACCTGCAAAAAACAAGATACTGAGAGCTAACACAAACACTGTCCCAGGTTGGGGAGGGTTGAGCACTCACCAACATGTTTAACCCCGCCATATTCTTTATCATCAGTTTATGTGCCTATCCCAAATCAGGAGCCTGTAGTTCAGTGGTTGTCATTGGTTCATGTCTGTATATTTGTTTTCATTAATTGTTTTGGTATAAATTATGCAGTTTAATAGTTTTCTCAATTGAAGTGTTTCATATTTTCATGTCGAGGCCTTTTAGAGCCAATTATACGGTATGGAATTTTCTCATTGTTGAAAGCTGTACTGTTGCCTACAATTGCTTACATCCACTTCATTTGAATTTTGGTGGATAGTTGGCAATCATACCTAATCTCCTTATTTTATACTGATATCTGCTCCACTGATATACCAATATGTAAAATTGTTAATGGTAGAAATTCATTTAAACCTCGATTATAGTTAATACCAAGACATGATAAATCAAATAAATTAGTAATTTAGATTATTCCCCTTAATGATATTAAGTTTGGAAAAATTAATTTTCTCCTTCAAGAATAAAGTTTCATCAAAAATATATTGCCATATGCATAGTTACATATAGTGTATCCTTATAGTGAAATTTCATTAGAATCCATCCAATATTTTGATGTTGATGTGCTTAAAAGCGTAGATACAAAATAATAGTTGTTTTATCTCCCCTTCATCAAACCAGCCAATAATTGATCTTTACACTGCATAGTTCTTATGCCTACATTCCACTGAAATCAATCGTATGATTTAGGAGGAGTTGTATTAAACAGGTAAATATAATATGATGGACAAAATTTTAAAATTTGAAATTTCATTGAAATCCATCAAATATTGAGAAGTATTTAACAGCTTGATAAAATAAAAGTTGGATTATCTCCCTTCATCAATTCAGCCAAGAAATGTTCTTCACACTGTGTAATACTTATATCTTCATTTCACTGAAAACAATCTAATGGTTTAGGAGGAGTTGCTTAAGTTAGATAAATATAAAATGATGGACAAAATTTCTAAATTTGAAATTTCATTAAAACCTATCAAATATTTAGAAGTACTGTGGATTCAAATATTATTCGTATGTTACAAATTTTCGTGGATTTTGTGGGTACAGATGAACCACAAATTTAAATGTTCAACAAATTTTGAATTTTCTATAGGCTTGTATGCAGACTGTGGCAAAACCATGAAATCAAATATCCACGAAACTGTAAGTATTCATCAATCCACTAAAATTGACACTCACGAAAATAAATGAATCTACTGTAAATTCAGAAATTATTGCGTGCATTTATTATTGTGATTTTTAAAAGTGACAAAATGCAAGATTACTAATTGTAATTTCAGGAAAATCTGCATTCAGAAATATGTATCAGATATCAGAATGCTAGTTCTTTATATTGGGATTGTCACCCAGTCACATTATTCACATTTATTTAATAAAAACCTTGCAATAATTTCTGAATTTCCAGTATTTAAAAGCTCGATTCTAAAAAGGCAGGTGGATTATCTCCCCTTCATTAAATCGGCCAATAATTCCTATTCACACTGTGCAATCAAATAGTTTAGTTGTATTTATCAGTTAAATATATTTTGGTGGTCGAAGTCATTTTCGTTTTCAAATTTCACCTTATAAGACGTCAGAACTATTATGCTAGACACAGTCTTTGTAAGCAGCCTCATTGATTGATTAATATCTGGTGTTTAACACCACTTTCAGCAATATTGGCTATTTTGTTCTCGTTTCTCATTTTTTATATAGATTAGACCATTGGTTTTCCGTTTGAATGGTTTTACACTAGTAATTTTTGGGGCCCTTTATAGCTTGCTGTTCTGTGAGCCAAGGCTCTGTGTTGAAGACCGTACTTTGACCTATAATGGTTTACTTTTATAAATTTTGACTTGGATGGAGAGTTGTCTCATTGGCACTCATACCACATCTTCTTATATCTATTTTGTGCCAGTTTTACAGGTGGAAGAAGCCAAAGTGCCTGGAGAGAACAATGACCTTCGGAGGAGAACTGGCAATCTTTGTCAATTAAGATTGTTGTGTTTAGCAATGTAAATATAAATAAAAACTAGAGGCTCTCAAGAGCCTGTGTCGCTCACCTGTATCTACTGTGGTTTTGGAAATCATGTAAAATAAGGTTAAAATCATAATGAATAGTATTAGAAACCCTAATAATGATTGAGGCCAAGCTTGGTTTAATTTGGCCCAGTAGTTAAATTAAAAGCAGAAGATTTTGAAAAAAGTTTACAAAAATTACCAATAAATTGCAGAAAATGACTTTAAGGTAGTTAGGGGTATAGAAAAAAAATGACAGAATTTTCTTATACTTTGCCAAAATGAAAGATTTTACTATGCTTTTTTCAAAACAATAATAAAAAGTATGGGTCACCGCACTATTTTTCAAGGTACGAGTCGTTCAAAATTGCCAAAATTTGCTTAGATTGTTCATGAAAAAACACTTTTTGGTGCATAAAAAGAAATCTATAAGACAGAATTTTGAAATAAATGAAAGAACCTTAGTGAGCGTGCTTACATACCCCACGTCCCACATTGTCATTGGAGAAATAAAATAAGTGTAAGAAAAAAATTGTATCAGAAAAAAATTGAATCATAATTTCCTGTCAATATGTACATCTACATAGTATGTCCTTATTATCTACACAGTTTCATGAAATTCTGTTGTGTGGTTTCAGAGGAGTTGCGATGACAAACTGTTGAAGAAGTACATTGAAGCAAATAAGTTCAAAGGCGTAACTCCTGGAAAAGAAATTGAATCATAATTTCCTGTCGATATGCACATCCACGTAGTATGTCCTTATTATCTGAAAAGGTTTCATGAAATTCTGTTGTGTGGTTTGAGAGGAGTTGCGATGACAAAGGTTGCAGTAGTATAATGGGCAAATAAGTTCAAAGGCGTAACTCCTGGAAAAAAACTGAATCGTAATTTCCTGTCGATATGCACATCTACATAGTATGTCCTTATTATCTGAAAAGGTTTCATGAAATTCTGTTGTGTGGTTTGAGAGGAGTTGCGATGACAAAAGGTTGCAGTAGTATATTGGGCAAATAAGTTCAAAGGCGTAACTCCTGGTAAAAAACTTAATCGTAATTTCCTGTCGATATGCACATCTCGTAGTATGTCCTTATTATCTGAAAAGGTTTCATGAAATTCTGTTGTGTGGTTTGAGAGGAGTTGCGATGACAAAAGGTTGCAGTAGTATATTGGGCAAATAAGTTCAAAGGCGTAACTCCTGGAAAAAAAATTGAATTGTAATTTCCTGTCGATATGCACATCTACGTAGTATGTCCTTATTATCTGAAAAGGTTTCATGAAATTCTGTTGTATGGTTTGAGAGGAGTTGCGATGACAAAAGGTTGCAGTAGTATATTGGGCAAATAAGTTCAAAGGGGCGTAACTCCTGGAAAAAAAATTGAATTGTAATTTCCTGTCGATATGCACATCTACGTAGTATGTCCTTATTATCTGAAAAGGTTTCGTAAAATTCTGTTGTGTGGTTTGAGAGGAGTTGCGATGACAAACTGTTGCAGTAGTACATTAAAGTAAATAAGTTCAAAGGGGCGTAACTCCTAGAAAAAGAATTGAATCGTAATTTCCTGTCGATATGCACAACTACATAGTATGTCCTTATTATCTAAAAAGGTTTCGTAAAATTCTGTTGTGTGGTTTGAGGGGAGTTGCGATGACAAGAAACAGGACTGACGGACGGACGGGTCAAAAACATTATACCCTCCGCAACTCGTTGCGTGGGGTATAAATATGAGAAGATAGGTTTTATAATATATTTTAAGAAAATAGAAAGAAAAAATGGTGTCACCAAACTTTTTTTTTCTTGCTAGAAGTAAAAAATGAAAATTTCCCTATATGTCCAGTATAAATTTTGTACTAAAAGAGTTATCTCCCCTTAAATAGCTTATTTGAAAAATTGATTCTAAAAACACATATATTTAGTATTTGTTAAAACATATTCGATAATGCAATGAATCACTAAGTTTTCTTTATATAACTAACCAGTGTAACCAATAAATTGCAAATCTGTCTCCAAATTTGCAGATTTGGGCAAAGAACTAGACCGATTATGTACTGTGATTGTACAATTCAAGATGGCAGTATACCCCTGAACTACCTTAAAGGACAATAACTCCAATAAGATGTCAATTGACGATTTTGGTCATGTTGACTTATATGTAGATCTTTCTTTGCTTGATATTTTTGCTATTTACAGTATATCTCAATCTATAATGATATTCAAGATTATTAACAAAAATTGCAAAAGGATGCTGTCATGAAAGTCTCCCAAACGAACACCTATTGAATACCCTCCTCTCCAAAATTCACCCAGGGCCTGTATAATGCTGGAAATGCCTTTAAATGTTTTTTGAGAACAAATTTCAAAAATTTGGGCGGGAGGGGAGGGGCATTCACCCAATTTAAGTATGCTGAAAGAGACGATATAATAATGGTTAATAGAAAAGTTACTAAATAATTCTGATAAACTGTTATCACAAGATATGTCTCCTTTTTGTAATTTTGATTATACAAATGTTGAAATTAAAATGGCAATACTTAACAAGTTAGGCTAATATTCAAAGTCAATGAACCATGACTGAGGTACATGGCTAAACCATCTCCATGTAAATGAGATGCACCAATGCTAATACAACTGCATACCAAATATCATTGACTTATTATAAGTTGTTCCCTTTAAACAAACCTATACACAAACATTAACTTGTAAACTATGTAAAAGTTTCAAAGTCAATGAACCATGAAGAGCGGGTGGAGCTATATAATCTCCATGGAAACAATACTTACAAATGCCAATAAATTTGCATACCAAATATCATTGACTTAACATTTGCAGTTCATCTTCAACTGATCTTATCACAAACTAATACATGTAAACTAAGCAAAAGTTTCAAAGTCAATAGGCCACAACTGAGGGGATGGGGCCAAATATTCTCAATTGAAATGAGATGTGCTTATGCTTATAGAACTGAATACCAATTAACATTTGCCTACCACTAATGGTTCCCCTTGAACTGACCTAATCACAAACTAATACATGTTAACTAAGTAAAACTTTCAAAGTCAATAGACCATGACTAAGGGGGCTGAGCCAAATAATCTCCATGGAAATGAGATATGCCAATGCTTATACAAATACATACCAAATATCATTGACCTACCACTAATGGTTCCTCATAAACTGACCTAATCACAAATTTATACATGTAAAATAAGAAAAAGTTTCAAAGTCAATAGACTATGACTGAGTTGGCAGGGCCAAATAATCTCCATGGAAATGAGATGTGCCAATGCTAATACAACTGTATACCAAATATCATTGACCTACCACTAATGGTTCCCCATAAACTGACCTAATCACAAACTAATACATGTAAAATAAGCAAAAGTTTCAAAGTCAACAGACCATGACTGAGGGGGCAGGGCCAAATAATCTCCATGGAAATGAGATGTGCCAATGCTAATACAACTGTATACCAAATATGATTTACCTACAACTTGTGGTCCACCACAAACTAGACCTAATCATAAACTAATACATTGTTGACGCTGCCGCTGCCGGCGCCGGAAACAGCATACCTATGTCTCGCTTTTGACTTCGTCAATCGAGACAAAATGGAAAATATCGGAGCAGAAATTATAAGCACCCCTGAAAAGATTGCACCCTCCCACGGAAAAAAATCAAGTCATCCCATTGTAGTCTTACAATAGTTACTGAAGACCCCTTATCATTATTTAAAATAGTTTTCAAGTTGTGACCATTTGAAATTGTTTTTTTACAATTTCCCGTAGACTTCTATAGTCAACAACTATGTTCTATTTTTAGCCATGGTGGCCATGTTGGTTGGATGAAAGGTTCATGGGATAGATTTTTCAATCAAGATACCCTATTGAAAATAGTGGCTAAGTTTAATTCTATTTGGCCCAGTTGATTAAGTGGAGAAGATTTTTGTAAAAGATTACAAAAATATACGAAAAATTGTTAAAAATTGACTATGAAGGGCAATGACTCCTTAAGGGGTCAATTGACAATTTTGGTCATTTGACTTATTTGTAGATCTTACTTTGCTGAACATTATTGCAGTTTACAGTTTATCTCTATCCATAATGAAATTAAAGATAATAACCAAAAACTGCAAGATTTCATTAAAATTACCAATTCAGGGGCAGCAACCCAACAATGGGTTGTCTGATTCGTCGGAAAATTTCAGAGCAGATAGATCTTAACCTGATGAACATATTTACCCCATGTCAGATTTGCTCTAAATGCTTTAGTTTCAGAGATATAAGCCAAAAACTGCATTTTACCCTGATGATCTATTTTTAGCCATGTCGGCCATGTTGGTTGGCAGGCAGGGTCATCAGACACCTTTTTTAAACTAGATACCCAATAATAATTGCAGCCAAGTTTGGTTAAATTTGGTCCAATAGTTTCAGAGGAGAAGATTTTTGTAAAAGTTAATGGACGACGATGACGGACAACGGACCCCAAGTGATGAGAAAAGCTCAACTATGGGTCACCGTTCTGCCTTCAACAATAAGCAAAATCCAAACCACATAGTCATCTATAAATGGCCCCTAAATGACAAATTTAAAACAATTCAAACAAGAAAACTAATGACCTGATTTATGTACAAAAACAATGAACAAAAAAATAATATGATATACAGCAACCAATGATGACCACTGAATTACAGGCTGTCGACTTGGGACAGGCATACAGAATGTGGCAGGGTTAAACTAGCCCAACCCTCCCCCTTACCTGGAACAGTGGTGTAACAGCACAACATAAGTTAGCTCACTTGGCTATATCAATCACACTTTTTTTTGTAGTGAAAGCTGAAGCACAGAATTTCAGCAGGAAAACCATTTAAGCCTCAAATGCAATAAAATTTCATTTCAACCTTGTTTTTGAGGATACTTCTTTGTTGTAGAAAACATTTCTATATTTTGACATAAGTAAAACAAACCATTTTGTGGATTGTTGACACACATACAGAGGGCTGCTGCTACACTAGACCATAGCTCAAGACCAGTTGTCCCTGCATCATCAAACCAGCAATCTGTTCTACCAACACTAGGTAAAGAAGTCCTGTAAAATTCTATTTCATATCAACATGATCAAAGCTTATTAACTTTCAAATTATCACAAAAGCCTCAACAATGTGGGAAATGTTTTTTTTTTTTCTTTCTCTTCTTTCTTACTAGCAGATATTCAATTATCCTTGCTAATTTTGTTAATTAATTATTTATACTTTCTAACAGTAATATTTTTCAAGTCTTTCAAATTTACATTTATTCTATTGCTTAAATGATGGCATAACAGTCTAGTTTACTTAAGTGAAAATGTTATTTGTTGTGTGACTGTTTTGTGATAAACCTGTCCAAATTTAGTGTTCTTTACAACGGTAATTTCACCAATAGTTTTTTTTCCATTTATTATTAAAATCAAATATGATCAACAACTTTACCCCAAAAAATATTTCATTTACATCAACATCTTTGTATAAGACAAACAACTTTTACAAATTGGATGATTAAATTTTGGGGATGGCAATTTTTTTGTTGAATCAATACTGGAGTACTCAGTTCAAATACACACTAGTACTGGAGTACTCAGAATAATATCGGTAATAAAAGTTTTAAGTGTTAAGTTTCTTTGTAATTGTGTTGTCTCTTTCATAACTCTCAGATAATCTAATAACTTAATCATGAGCAGTACAAATAAGATTTTAATGTAGAAGGTCCTATGACAACAACACTTTAAGGAATGCTCCAGTAATTTATTGAGATCGACATGTTTCGGTGGCTAGGCCACCGTCATCAGGATAGAAAACAATACATAAAATCATGCTGATGTACAAAATCGGGTTGAGAAAATTAAAACGTCACAATATTGCTATGGTGAGTAACGTTATAAATAGCAATTGAAAGAGAAAGTGAAAGTAAGTATATATGGAAGTAAACTATTTAAATAAAATAAAATAAAATGAAAATACAATGTTTTTGTTGTTAAAATGTTTGTTAAAATTATTCTGCCATCATGTGTTAGCACTCTTGCACAGTGGAACGAATTATACAATAAATTATTGTCAGTTGTGTTCTGTGTAAACTTTGTGTTCAATTAACATCTTTATTTCCAAATATAGACGACATTTTACTAGCAATTCCACCATTTCGACTGGCTTCCCTTGGCCAGAGGTACTGCTCCCAATCGCGTCGGGAATGCTGTAAAGTGTTTGACCACCGCAGGTATAGGGAAAATAAAATAAAATAAAATATCACTAGTCTATACTGAATTTAAATGCTGTATTCCTTCATTGAACTGTCGGAAGTGGCTGGTAATCTGGTCAAGTTGGTAGTATGTTTGATTAACGTATTTTCTGGAACTTCAAAGTGAATTTCATAATAAGAAATCTGGTGCTTATAATTGCAATTAAATTCTGTAAGAGAAAAATAATCGTATCACAGTTCTTTTCCTCCTTTGGTGTCGTTTAAGGTTGAGATGGTTCATCAAATTTACTTTGTTTGCGCCTGTTGAATGCCTGATAGCATTTTAGGAAGGCCGGTCCCTGTTGGTGCCTCAATGATATAATTGTTTGTATTACTGCGTGCGGATGGCTAACAAGATTAGCGCAGGTTACAACGGCGGTTCGAAGGATGCAGGGTTCACGATAAAAATTGGAAAATTAAACACAATTGAACCAACGCCTGGTAAATCTTCTGTCAGTAGATTCCGTAAAGTGGATACCTCAGGTATGCAGGGTCGTTCGATAAAAACATCAAATGTAGAAGGTCCTATAACAACAACACTTTAAGGAATGCTCCAGTAATTTATTGAGATCGACATGTTTCGGTGGCTAGGCCACCGTCATCAGGATAGAAAACAATACATAAAATCATGCTGATGTACAAAATCGGGTTGAGAAAATTAAACGTCACAATATTGCTATGGTGAGTAACGTTATAAATAGCAATTGAAAGAGAAAGTGAAAGTAAGTATATATGGAAGTAAACTATTTAAATAAAATAAAATAAAATGAAAATACAATGTTTTTGTTGTTAAAATGTTTGTTAAAATTATTCTGCCATCATGTGTTAGCACTCTTGCACAGTGGAACGAATTATACAATAAATTATTGTCAGTTGTGTTCTGTGTAAACTTTGTGTTCAATTAACGTCTTTATTTCCAAATATAGACGACATTTTACTAGCAATTCCGTACCATTCCGACTGGCTTCCCTTGGCCAGAGGTACTGCTAAGATTTTAGTTAAACAATTTAATACATCCCAAATCAAAGGTATTTACAAAAGTACACGACCTGGGAACTGTCAATCATTCACTGTATAACAAAGCGTTTAATACTGTGGATTCATTTATTTTCGTGGGTATCAATTTTTGTGGATAGAGAAAAAAACAAATTTCGTTGAAAACGTAAATTCATGGATTACTGTTTCAAAAATTAAAAAAAATAAATGTTTCAGAAACATAAATTCGTAGATATCTGTTTGGATAATACAAAATAAAAGATGGAAATTCATTTAAAATGTTTTGAATTTTAACATCCTGGCTTGGTCATTCTAGGTTAAAATGTTCATTTAAAACTTCGATTGCAAGCATTGTCAAAGGCAACTAATAATTCGCTTGTTTAACCATTTATAATTTCTTGGGGAACATGTAAAAGACTATTTTTTTCTAAATTTTAAGTTTCATGTCCGAAATAATTATTTCATTTAATTTTATGAACGATTTTGAAATTAAATTCTTTTTGTAAAATTGATAATTTTTACTGATAGGCGTCGTAAAGGAGTATAATAAATGGATTACAAGTGTACATCATAATGTATTCATGTGCAAGTAAATTATTATTTTAATTAAAATGTCTTTTCTGTCCAGAATAAAGGTGTGTAATTTAATGTTCCTGTCAAAAACAATATTACCGAAGGGCAATGTCCCATACATGTGAACCTCCGCGGGAGTACAATTATCCGTTTTCAGGGTCTCCTCCCGTCAGGAGAAAAAATCCCATGTATGAAATATTTCATGAATGAAAATTTTCAGCCGCCATTTTTATAATTTGTTAGGTAGTACTACGGGTGTAACTGACACCTGTGTTAAATTTACCTGTAAATCAAATAAGATGTATAATTATATGGCTTCACTTGGGTGTCAAACATACTGGTAATCAACGATGTTTACCTCTGGCTAACTGCCGTTGTGTAATAAAAACTATGTGTATTGGAAAATTGGGTTACTTCCTTTGATTTATTCTGTTTTAAGTTATATTTCTTTCAATAATGTAAATTGTAAGAAAAATATAAATGAATAATATTTTAATCAAATAGTCATATAAGATTATGGTAATTAAATGATTTTAAATGTCTTGGACAAATAAGAAAACATAAATTTAAAAATTATTTGAGGAATCTAGACTTCTTTTCAAGGCTTAAATTGAAATTTACATATTAAGTCTGACCTTCAATTTTAGGTATACATTTTCATTTGATCACACAATTGTGAACTTTACTTGCCTAAAAGGTTACCATTGACAAGATACAATTCTATACATAAAGAAAGGTCATAATGCATTAACTATAAGTGGTCAACAACAATCATCAAAAACAAAACAAGAAACAGAATCTTCTCAATATTTTTTTAATAATGTGATATCATTCAAATAGAAAGGCTACAAGGGTACTATAAACATATTACATTCTGATGAAAAGTTGAAGAAAAAACACTTTAAAAGACAATTTCTGCATCATACGGTTACATTTACGACAAAATTTATGTCGATAAAAAACCTCCTGATCTGAGGCCTAATCTCCTGACCAAAATTTCCCAATCTCCTGATTTGAGTTTCACAGTCCATCACATGTATGGTCCCGTACTTAATCATGTTAATCCTATTGTTTTTTAATCACCTTTTTTAAACCAAATTATGACATGGTAATTAACAAATTGCAGTTATTTCCCATAAATAAGTTTAACCAATTAAAATAAAAGAACAGAGTTCCAATGTCCCCCCGCGTTGCACATATTTTCTCTCTCCAAGGTACAAGGGCAATAACTAAAAAAAGCACTTTTTTGTTGTTCTTTAAACTTTTATTAACATCTTAGAGAAATGAAGGCTTTAAAGCAAATGCAATGTGATTTCAATTATAATTAATATTTCAAGGGCATAACTCTTTAAAAGATTTGATCAGAACTTATATTTTCGAAAGTTTAAAGACATTGCTGATTTAAACCTATGATATAAGTTTCATAAAATTCTGACAAATACTGAGCATGAGAGTGCTAACAATTCAATTTTCCATATAATCAATATTTCCAAGGCATATAACTCTTTTATAAATATTTGATCAAACTGATTTTTGAACTTGTCAAAGACATTGATGATATAAACCTATAATATAAATTTCCAAAAATCTGGCAAAATTGTACACCCTAGAGCGATCATAAGGCAATTTTTCATATAACTGATATTTCCAAGGGCATAACTCTTTTAAAAATTATTGATCGGCATTGATTTTAGAACTTGTCAAAGACATTGCTAATATAAACCTATCATTTGAGTTTTATAAAAATCTGGCAAGAATTGTATCCGTGAGGCGCTAACGAGGCCATTTTCCATAAATTTAATATTTCCAAGGGCATAACTCTTTTTAAAAAGTCGATCGTGACCATTATAGAACTTGTCCGAGATATTGCTGATATTAAACTATAGTATAAGTTTTATAATAAACTGTTATCACAGAGATGTCTCTTTCTGTAATTTTGATTATGCAAATGTTGAAATTAAAATAGCAAGTAACTTTAACATGTAAGTTATGCAAATATTCAAAGTCAATGAACCATGACTGAAGGTACATGGCTAAACAATCTCCATGAAAATGAGATGTGCTAATGCTAATACAACTGCATACCAAATACCATTCATTGACTTATTATAAGTCGTTCCCTTTTAACAAACCTATTAAAACACAAACATTAACTCATTAACTATGTAAAAGTTTCAAAGTCAATGAACCATGATGAGGGGGTTGGGCTATATAATCTCCATGGAAACGATACTTGCAAATGCCAATAAATTTGCATACCAAATATCATTGACTTAACATTATCAGTTTATCTTAAACTGATCTAATCACAAACTAATACATGTAAACTAAGCAAAAGTTTCAAAGTCAATAGACCTTGACTGAGTGGGCAGAGCCAAATAATCTCCATGGAAATGAGATGAATGCTAATACAACTGCATACAAAATATCATTGACCTATCACTAGTGGTTCACCATAGACTAGACCTAATCACAAACTAATACATTGTTGACACCGCCCTGCTGAAACAGCATACCTAAGTCTCGCTTTTGACTCTGTCAAGCGAGACAAAATCTAACAAGAATTGTACCTGTGAGAGCCCTTACAAGACCAGATTGACGGACGGACACCGGTATTTCTATGTCCTCAAAAGCGTGCGTGAGGACATAAAAGGAAATTCTTACTGATATTCTACAGATTTCATTATTCACTTGATCAAAATCCTTTAATTTTTATTGAAAGAACACGTTTTGTGTGACCATGTTTATCGCAAGTCAACACTATACCAGAATTGCATAACATAACTAGAAATAAACATCCAACTGAATACACATTTCTCTGGATTATTCTTTGTTGAATTCTTAAATTAGTGATGTGCTGTGGCCCACGAAATCCACGAAAATTGGTATACCACGAATAAAAATGAATCCACAGGAATCAGTCTTATGAGGCTCATCACAGGGGTTTAATTCTGTTCTTATTTAGGAAGAAAATTTGGTCGATTGCATCAAATGAGAGTTGATTCTGAAGTTTGGTTATATTGGTTATAATAAGTCCAGTAGATGGGAAAATCTTCTTGGAAGGAACAAATGTTGCTGGTACAGCAAACAAACATCTTGCGTTAAGGGATAGATTTTGTATGGGTCTCCATCTTACCCCCACTAAAGGGGACTCTTGTGAAAATCTGAATTGTCTAGTACATAATTTTTCATGCATATTTTTTTTGTTAGATACCTAAAGGATAAAGTCAATAAGAAATTTTTATTGTAGTTTTAATGTACTGATTATGAGGATTAAAATATGCCGCTGAGCTGTCAACACCTTGAAAATCAACTCCTCAGTTTTTGCAGATTATTGTTATTTATTGTAATTGCCATAAGCATGATAAGAGAAGATAATGTTCAAAAGTTGTAGAATTGAATGAGGATTTTAGATATATATTTTTGTGGATGATATTTAAAGGAACAACCAAAAAGTGATCTTTCAAAGATTTTTATATCTGAAATTTAATGTGGAGATATTGATTTTTGTTTGTGAGCAGTTTTGACTATTGACTACAAAATGCCTTTAGGGAGTTCTTCACAAGGTGACAAAACTGGAGTTAAACCACAAGGTAAAAAATCTACAAATACAGTTCAGACATTGCTTTCAGCTAGAAAAGATTTAGATTCAATAAAATCACAAAGAATCCTAAACTCCCAAAGAGAACTCATTCAGAACTTTCAAGTGAGTCAGATAACAGTATGGAGTTAAGTGGTTTAAGTAATTTACAAAGAGACCTTGATGAAATTAAATTGAACCTTAAGGGTGTAACAAAAAAAGATGATTTTGATATGTTTACAAAAGATCTAGTCAGAACACATGATTTGGAGATAGTAGTAACTTCAATTGTAAATAAACTTTTCCAAAGATTTGAGTCTACAATGGACAAAAAGATCAACTGTAGAGTAGCACAAGTAGAAAAAGAAATGCAAGAAAAAATTGACTCTTTGTCTATTGAAAATGCAGACCTTAGAAAACAAATTGACCAAACAAGAGAAGCAGTCATTAATGATAAGAAAATTTTAAATGACACCGTTAAATCAACACAAGAAGACATTATAAGTGCAAATTAAAATGAACAATATTCAAGAAAAAATAATATCAAGGTTATGAATTTTCAAAGACATGAAAAACAAGACTTACGATCAGATTTCGTTCAGAAAGTAAGAGAGATCTGAATGCGCAGTTACAAGAGAGAGATGTAGTAGCTATCCATCGCTTGCCCTCAGATCAACCTGGGCGAACCCTGTCATTGCTAGATTTTTCAGTAGTGACGTCAAAGGAGCATAATGAGAGTTAGAAAAGACTTAAAGGACCATGTACGATTCTCTGATGATGTTACAAGGAGAAATCGCAACTGATAACCAAACTTAGAGACATGGAATGCTTTGAATCAGTGTGGTATTATAATTGTGGGGTTTTTGGAAGAACTGAAGATGGACTGCAACTAAAATATAGACTTTTTGATGATGTTAGAAGACTGCAGGAAAGAAAATAAACACTGGATTTTCTAAATTGATAGTTTCTGTCTATATATATGTTAACATAGAAATTTGAAAACAAACTATATAAATATATATATAAATATATTTAATTATTGGGAATACTATTAAATTATTGTTTAAACACATTAGGTTGGCAAAATTAGGTTGAAAAATATCAATTCTGCAATGCTGAAAAGTTTGACATTGACATAAAAAGTATAGAATGGTACTTTTGTGTTGCCATATGGAATCATTTAAATATGTTTTTAATCTTTTTTCATTACAATTTCTTCAAATTTACTGTCTTCAATTTCTGCAAATTATCCTGTTTGATATCTATATGTCCTGTTACTGTTTGCAATGTTTTGTTGTTTTTGAAAAATATTTTATGTTGTATATTGGTATAAAGTTATTACAAATATGGGTTCTTTAAAAATTTTGTCTGTTAATTGTCAGGGACTGAGAGATAAAGTAAAAAGAAAAGATGTCTTTAATATGCTGAAGTTAAAAGCATGTAATATTTACTGTATCCAGGATACACATTTTACAAGTGATTTAGAAAATAGTGTTAGATCCATGTGGGGATATGAAAGTTATTTTCTTCTGTCAGTTCCAATTCTAGAGGAGTTGCTATATTATTCAACAATAATTTTGAGTTCAAAGTGTTAAAAGAAGAAAAAATATAAATGGTAACTATTTCATTTTAGAAGTTTTATAGAAAATCAAAAATTACTTTAGTGTGCTTATATGGACCAAATATGGATAGTCCTGAATTTTTGATAATATTATGAGCATTGTTGATGATTTTGAAAATGAAAATTACATAATTTGTGGTGATTTCAATCTTGTACAGAATCCTTATATAGATTATTGTAACTACAAACATACTAATAACCCTAAGGCTAGAAAGTATTTTAGAATCATTGAAGAAAGAAGTTTAATAGACCCATTTAAGGAGCTTTATCCCAATGTCCAAAGGTATACTTGGAGAAAAGAACTCCATTTAAACAGGCTAGATTAGACTTCTTTCTTATTACAGATAATATGTTAAATAGTCTCAAAAATTGTGAAGTAAATCAAGCTATCATTCAGATCATTCTATGGTATTACTTGAACTGGAATTTAAGCCTTTTATTAGAGGAAAAGGTTTATGGAAGTTCAACAACTGCTACTTTATGATATAGAATATATAAATACAGTTAAACAAAAGATTAGTGAAATCAAAGTGCAATATTGTGCACTTGTTTAGAATTTTGATAATATTGATGAGATTGATAATGAAGATATTCAATTGAGAATTAATTACCAACTTTTTCTTGAAACTTTATTGATGGAAATCAGGGGAAAAAGTATTTCTTATTCCAGTTACATAAAGAGGGAATCTGAAAAAAGGGAAACAACTTTACCAAATGAAATTATACAGTTAGAAAATAATGTTGACGAACTTTCAATAACTAAACTTGAGAGCAAAAAATGAACTTGAACAATTACGTATTAAGAAATTAAAGGGTAAAATAGTCAGATCATGTGTTCAATGGATAGAGGAAGGCGAAAAACCAACAAATTATTTTTGTGGACTGGAGTCAAAAAATTTGATGAGTAAAATTATACCAAAAATTGAAAGAGATAATGGGGAAATACTTACTGATCAGAACAATATTTTAAAAGAAGTAAAACTTTTCTACGAAAATTTATATCAGAAGAGAGATAACTCAAGTTCAGTAGCTGATCTGAAAGAAGATCTTAAAATGTAAATGTTCCAATACTTTCAAGTGATGAGAAGGAGAGCTTGGAGGTAGAATCACTGTCAAAGAGGCCGGACAGGCATTAAAAATATGAAAATAATAAAACTCCTGGCTCTGATGGCTTTTCAACTGAATTTTCAAATTTTTGGAAAGATCTCCAGTTTTTGTGGTTGAATCTTTAAATTATGGTTCAGAACAGGGAGAATTGTCAGTAACACAAAAGCAAGGAATTATTACTTGTCTTCCAAAAGGAAATAAACCTCGTCATTTTTTGAAAAATTGGCGTCCTATTTCACTTTTAAACACTGCCTATAAAATTGGGTCAGCAGTAATTGCAAACAGATTCAAGAGTGTCCTTGACAAACTTATTAATTTAGATCAGACTGGTTTTATTAGTGGGAGGTACATAGGAGAAAATATAAGGCTTTTATATGATATCATGCAATACACAGAAGATCATGAAATACCTGGGCTCTTGTTGTTAATTGATTTCGAAAAGGCTTTTGATTCTATTTCTTGGGATTTCTTGCTAAATGTTTTAAAGTTCTTTAATTTTGGGGAATCAATTATCAACTGGATAAAAGCGTTTTATAATAATATCAAGTCTGCAGTTATACAAGGGGTAACCTTTCTGAATTTTTTAACATAGGTCGGGGCTGCCGACAAGGCGATCCGCTTTCACCTTATCTTTTCATCCTATGTGCTGAGATTCTTGCACTAAAGATAAGAGGAAATAAGGAAATTTGTGGTATTGAAGTTACTCAAGTTGAGCATAAGTTGTCACAGTTTGCTGATGACACTTCATTGATTTTAGATGGTAGTGAAAAATCTTTAAATGAATCCTTATCTGAATTGGACTTGTTTGCAAAAATATCTGGTTTAAATATAAATTTTGCAAAAACAAGTAATTTGGTTTGGAAGTAAAAAATATAGCAAGGAAATTTTATGTCCTGATGTTAACCTTTCGTGGGAGACAACTTTTAAACTACTTGGTATAAATTTTGATGTAGATTTAGAAAATATTGTCAACATCACATATAATGAAAAACTATACAGATTAAGAACATAATAATACAGTGGTTAAAAGAATTCTAACAGTAATAGGTAGAATAACTGTGATAAAAACTCTTGTTTTACCTATTTTAAACCACCTTATTATTTCTTTGCCTAATCCTTCAGACAGTGTATTCCAAAAATTAATAATATTTTCTATACATTTGTAT
Source organism: Mytilus coruscus (assembly GCA_017311375.1). Lineage (NCBI taxonomy): Eukaryota > Metazoa > Mollusca > Bivalvia > Mytilida > Mytilidae > Mytilus > Mytilus coruscus. The sequence goes on along the minus strand of CM029608.1, from coordinate 29,248,423 downwards.
GGAACTCTCCTATACATAGAGTAAAGAAGGACATATTGATTAAAGAATATTTGGAGGAGGATTAAAATGATAGATCTTTATAGTTTTACCATGGCACTAAAATCATCATGGATAAGAAGGATTTTTCAGAGAGATAATAAGTGGCAAAGTATTCTGATGTCTGATATTGATAAAATAAACTTTTAACTGTGGTGTTCAGTATATCAAACAAGTTAGTTTATTAATCAAAAAGTTTTTGGAAAGATGTATTCAGAGCATGGGAAATGATAATTGATAAAGAAATATGGACTATGAGTATGAATATTTTTATCAAGTCCTATTTGGTTTAACAATATGATCAGAATTGGTAATAAACCTGTTTTTTATCAACATTGGTTGAATCATGGTTTACAATATGTAAATGATGTAATACAGTCGAACCTCGTTGTGTCAAACTCGGTTGTGTCGAAAACTCAGATGAGTCGAAGTAATTTCGGTCCGTAAAATTCCGTTTGATCAATGCATAATTACCTCTGATGAGTCGAACTCGGTTGATTCGAATACTCGGTTATGTCGAGTAAATTTTATAGTCCCGTCGATATAAAATTAATGTAAATTGACCCGATGTCTCGAGTTCGAAAGTCAGAATTTTCGAAAGATGCAGACCTAATGATCAAAAATCAAATCGGATGTATTTCTTATGTAACCTAATCATTTTCAAAGAGATTAAAGCTGAGTAAACATACTTGTTTGTATAACAGTTAAATTGACATGTTTATTGTTGCGGTAATTAACACCTTTGTTGATTGTTCAAGCGGAACTTTAGTGTGTTGAACATATTTCACATGAGATAAAAGCGAAACAAATTTAAATGACACTAGCTTGAGATTAAATCAATCGTTAGAATTAAAACTAATTAATTACAATAAATAAAGGATTAAGACAATTATGATCAATTCATGATAATTTAATGTACAGCAGACACCCTCATCAGAGACCGTTCAGAACTTATTTCGTTCCTGAATGATTTTATAATTTATAGTGACTGACTTTTATAAATATTAGACTATTGATTTTATTTGTGCATGATTTGTATCTGTTCTTGTGTGCTTGATTATCATGAAGGACCAACAAAAAGCAAATAATTACAAAAATTCATATAAGTTATGTTGTCCATTTATTCCAGCTTGCTTACAAGTCTTTTTAAAAGTAGAAAAGGTTCAAAAGATATGTACAAAATACTCATTAGTAACAATGTGACCCCAACAAGACAACTGAAGTGGGGTGAAATATTAGCGAAGATCTCAATTGGAAACATATATTCAAACTACCTTTTATAGTCACTGTCAATACTAAACTACAATGGCTTCAGTACAGAATCAACCACAGAATTCTTGCCACAAATAAATTTTTATGTAAAATCAAACTTATTGATAACCCACTATGTACTTTTTGTAAATTAGAAGATGAAACTGTTTAACATATTCTGTGGAATTGTGAGATTATCCAAAATTTTTTACAAGATATTGATTATTGGTTTTTATCTGGTGGGGTAATCCTGCCATTGAATAAGTTAAATTTTATTTTGGAGATATATCAAAAGTTCGAAAAGGTGACCCATACAATTTGATTTTTCTATACATGAAACAATATATATACAATAGTAGATGTTTTCAAAGGATCTATCACTCAGTGCCATTAAAGAAAAGCTAAAATATATGTACAATTTAGAAAAAATAATGGCAGTCAAAAATAAGAGACAAAGCACTTTGATACCATGTGGAATTCATTTAAAGAATCAGTTTTATAATTCAATTTGTCATTTATTCTTTACAGATACTTATTGTCAAAACTAACATAATATATTATTGTATCTAATAGCACAATTTATTATGTACTGAAAATCTTGCAGGATATTTTACCCTCTTCTTTTTCATAAAATACTTTACCCTTCTCATGTACACAGTGGTACATAAACATTTAACTCAAATTATCTTTTCTTCCGTATTATGTTCTCTTTTCATATAAATGTAAAAATGAATTTTCAACAATGTTTATTGTCATAAATAAATATATATTCAAATGTATTGCTAATATTACTGTATGTATGTTTGATGTGTTGCAATTCTTGAAAATAATAAATTAAAAAAAAAAAACTAATACATTGTTGGCTGTCATGAGCAGCATACGTATGTTTCGCTTTTTATCTCTGTCAAGGCGAGACAAAAATCTGGCAAGAATTGTACCTGTGAGAGCCCTTACAAGACCAGATGGACGGACGGGCCCGGTATTTCTATGTCCCCACAAAGCGTGCAAGAGAACATAAAAGGAAATTCTTACTGATATTCTACAGATTTTATTATTCACTTGATCAAAATCCTTTAACTTTTATTGAAAGAATATGTTTTGTGTTACCATGTTTATCGCAAGTCAACACTATACCAGAATTGCATAACATAACTGGAATAAACATCTGACTGAATACACATTTCTCGGGATTATTCTTTGTTGAATTCTTAAATTAGTGGTGTGCTGTGGCCCACAATCCACGAAAATTGGTATACCACGAATAAAATGAATCCACAGTAATCAGTCTTATGAGGCTCATCACAGGGGTTTAATTCTGTTCTTATTTAGGAAGAAAATTTGGTCGATTGCATCAAATGAGAGTTGATTACGAAGTTTGGTTATATTGGTTATAATAAGTCCAGTAGATGGGAAAATCTTCTTGGAAGGAACAAATGTTGCTGGTACAGCAAACAAACATCTTGCGTTCAGGGATAGATTTTGTGTGGCTCTCCATCTTACCACCACTAAAGGGGACTCTTGTGAGAATCTGAATTGTCTAGTACATAGTTTTCATGCATATTTTTTTTGTTAGATACCTAAAGGATAAAGTCAATAAGAAATTTTTATTGTAGTTTTAATGTACTGCATGATTATCTTGCTACTTTCATGTTTATACCCTTAAAGGAAAATTTCAAACAATATAAACTCAGGTGGAAATATTGAAACAAATACCAACAAGAATGTGTCCATAGTACACGGATGCCCCACTGCACCATCATTTTCTATGTTCAGTGGACCGTGAAATTGGGGTCAAAACTCTAATTTGGCATAAAAATTAGAAAGATCATATCATAGGGAACATGTGTACTAAGTTTCAAGTTGATTGGACTTCAACTTTATCAAAAACTACCTTGACCAAAAACTTTAACCTGAAGCGGGACAGACGGACGAACAAACAAACAAACGAACGAACGACAGATGCACAGAAAGAAAAACATAATGCCCCTCTACTATCATAGGTGGGGCATAAAAACAATCAGAGTATTGGAGTATGAGAGGAGGTTCACACAGAGCTAAAAAATATTCAAGAGCTTTTTTAATCAGAGCAAAATACTACAAATTTCACATATAAATAGTTGTGATATTACTATTATTACAAAATAAGTTGTTTTTGACACCTCACATTTAAAATTTCAAAGTTATGACCCCCTGAATATTCATTTTTTCGGATGTAACGTTAGTTTTTGTCCTTTTCCATAATTAATAACCGTTTTTGCTTAATTTCCTTTGGCGCCATCCCTAATTAAAAAACCTAAATGTCACTCACCTCAAAAGACCAAGAAGATCAGATAAACACAAACTCTTCTTAGCTAGTGATTGTCCCAAACCTGAAAAAATAATATGATTCATTATTTTCATGGATGTCCAACAAAACATTCATGGCACTAATCAAAACATTAAATGTTCTCTCATTCAACTGTTTTGTTTTTTAATTACCGAAAATGCATTACCTGTCAACTTCACCTATCTGTCAAAAATTATAAGTATAACAGTGGTTGAAATACCTTTGCAAGTTATCAAAAATTGAAATAACAGCATATCGTATGACAAATCTTAAGTTAAAATCATTTATCCAACACAATTTTAGCGTTTCAAAATAGATATTACTTTTTGATTTATTCTTTTCAATCTCAAAAATATACAAATTCATTTAATCTTCTCAAGCTTCAAGAAAATTTACTTTCTGCTCAATAAAATCAAAACATAAATCCTCTAAATTTATGATAAATTTTTTCATACAACACCTAACTAAATGAATCACATAATTCTTTAAGAAACATAAAACAGCAATATAGGAATGCTTCAAAATACTATTCCCAAATTTCTATTTTTAGAAATAAACTTTACTGACTGTTGTTTGACACTAATGTAAGCAGCAAATATGAAGATGCATGTTTGAGCAGTCGTTGATTTCTCATCGGAAAGGACTTTGTGCAGATTCATAAACTGTGCTATTGTTAAATTTATGATAAATTTTTTTCATACAACACCTAACTAAATGAATCACATAATTCTTTAAGAAACATAAAACAGCAATATAGGAATGCTTCAAAATACTATTCCCCAAATTTCTAGTTTTAGAAATAAACTTTACTGACTGTTGTTTGACACTAATGTAAGCAGCAAATATGAAGATGCATGTTTGAGCCGAGTCGTTGATTTCTCATCGGAAAGGACTTTGTGCAGATTCATAAACTGTGCTATTGTAGTCAACTCTTTCTGTGAATAAACTATGAAAAGAAAATATATAATATAAAATATGCTACATACATGACATTTATATAGTATACATGTACATGTATATAAAAGTAAAAAATTGGATTTAAAGCTGAATCTCCCACTGTATTGACTAGTTACCTTTTTTATAAGTACTTTTGACATTTTTCCTGTGAAAAGATTCATTTTCACTCAAGTACTGTGAATTCATTTATTTTTGTAGGAACCATTTCTTTGTGAATTTCAGATTCAGGGTCATTTACTTTGAGGGCTGAAATGGTCAACTAAGATGGGTTTTTTCCAAGAACTTGATATTGTGGAGGTTATCTGTTTGTGAAGTGCTTTATTTGTAATGGTTCACATCTATGTACTGGTTGGATGGGAGATATTTTTAAACCTAAATTAGCTTTAAAGAAACCCACAATGCTTGCTTTTAAGTTATGAACAGTTAAATCTTATCCAAACCAGATTAACATTTTAAATATCTTATGTTGTATCTCAAGAAATATAAGATCAGAGGCATTATATATACAATTATTAAATGGCTTTGAACTAGCTTTCAGTAACTGTTCAGTACTCTTTGATCTGTGTTTTATGTCCTTTGTTATTATGTTCGTTGTTTTTTGTGCTTTGTGACAATCTGTTGAGTTAAGTATTTCCAGCTGATTTTTACAGATTGTTCTTATGTTGTGCTGTAACACCACTGTCCAAGGTAAGGGGAGGGCTGGGTGCTTACATACATGTTTGACCCGCCACATTCTTTGTGTGTCTGTCCCAATTCTGTAAATCAGTGATTGTTATTAGTTGCTGTATGTCATATCTAATTTTGTTTTAATAGTTTTTCATTAATCAGGCCGTTGGTTTTGGTTTGAACTGTTTTATTTTATAAAAAGTTTTTGGTGAATAAAGTAATGAAATCTTTTAAATACTATTATTTTCTGACACATCCTAAACAAAAATATGTCATTGGCAATCATACCACATCTTCTTATTTTTATATTAAGTGTCTCACAGATCAGAAAGGAGCTAAACACATATACATCTCTTCATTGTTAATTTGTTGACTTATATGAAATCATTATGTTCAGTTGTTCCTAAAAAAGTGTGACCAAAATATTTGTTAGATGAACAGATGGACAAACAGACAGCCAAGGTGAATGCAAGATAGCCCCACTCTTAAGAGTGGAGGTATAACTAGGGAAAATTAACCCCTACTGAAAATTTTAAGAGTGGAGGTATAACTAGGGAAAATTAACCCCTACTGAAAATTTTTGAAAACAGTAGAAATTTTAATTATTTGCAGCATCATTTTCATTTTTCAATAACCAAATATTGTTATCAATGTAAATCATAATCACAAATTTTGTGTATGGAAGATTTGTTGAGTCTGATCAATATGAAATGATAAATTTGTATTAATGACTTTCCTAATAGATTAATCCTTGTAATAATTAGAATTAATAACGTATGCTTGACTTGAGTTTCACAGAAGAACTTTCTAGAAATTTTTAAAGTCAACAGACAAGGAATTTGGACAACATATGCCAAGTGAGGACTATATAAGGGTCTGGATTGAGTCCTTCATTCTTTATTTTTAAGACTATTTTCTCTATTATTTATATTTTAACACCTCATTATTCTCTATTCTTTATATTTTAACACACTATTTTTCTCTATTCTTTAGGCCAATAATAAAAATATGTTTCTTTACCCATTTCAACCCATCATTTTAGATGTGGGTAGGTAGGTAGGTAAATTATTTTATTTTATTATCAAAAAGATAATTTGTAAAATTTTGTCAAGATGGAAGATACTGTCTACAGTTTAGATGCAAGTCATTTTAGCTGGTACATTATATATCACTAAAGAGTGGAACTTTAATTTATTTGAAAATTTCAGATATTTTCTTTTCAAAATCAGACATTTATGATAAGTGCTTTCCTAGAATAAAAATCTTAGGGATTTGGGATTGCCAGATAAAATAAGGTGTACAAGCAAGTAAATGCATAGAAAAAAGGCAGACTTTCTAAATCCTAGCTGGTAAGGTAATCCCTTCATTCAGGTTATCATCCTTTAGATATATTTCTATCTAAAGTGAGGTATTATTTTCAGGTCAATCAAATGCATGAAGAAAAGGAACCCAAAGAAATGATAATTTTCAAGATAAAGATTAATTTTGATAAGCTCTTATTTTCAGGAATACAGAACTTCATAAATGCATTGCTTTGTTTTGTGTTATAAATAAAAAAAACCAGTTGAATTTTGTACAACAATGCGGATTGAAATCAAAACTACAAGGCCATCAATTAGGGACAATCATGACCATGACCACTCAATTAAAGGCATACTGAGATTCATTTCCTTAATCAACTCAGACAAAATCTTGAAATATCTATGTATATACACAATCTGAATAAAAGTCAATTAATCATGGTCATAACAAAACTAAAAGTATCTGCTTATATGACCACTATGGTATTGTACATGGAAATGGACATCTGTGGTCAGCGATTTGGTAAGAAAATTGAAACTAACTACAATCTAACACCAAATATTTGGTTTTCAAAAGCAATAATTTCAAGAGACTATCTATCCATAGGCACACAGTGATATTAAAATTAATCTTTCAGTATATTCAATGTTGAACACCCCAAATTTTTCAACATGACCCCTCAGCATGACCCTCAGACCTTAAGAAAATCAATCAGAAATTTAAAGCATTTGAAAAACATCATGTTGGACAGCTGTTCGAGTTGTGTTTTAGACATTAGAATACTTTTTTACATTTTATTTCTCAAAACATTCTTTGCGAAGACTATTCTTTATATTTTAATACACTATTTTCTCTATTCTTTATATATTTTGCCCATTATGTTCTATTCTTTATATTTAAACACCCCATTATTCTCTATTCTTTACATTTTAACACCCATTATTCTCTATTCTTTATTTTTGGCCTATTCTTCTCTATTCTGTATTTTTATTGCCCTCTATTCGGCACTTTTTGTTCATTATTTTCTATTCTGTAAATCCCATCCATACCCTCCTATATAGCTCAGTGACACTACCATTTACTTTCTACCAGGTGACCTCCAAAGGTTTAAAAATCAATTAAAAATTATGATGCAATGTTATCTAACAAAGATGAAAAATAAAATAAACTCTTAGTACAATTATTTTTAACTACATATGATTTCAGTTGATCAAATAACTTGTTTTCCTCATAAAAGTAATATGTCTATAATGATCTTCATTGATGTTAATTATATTGTCAAGAAATTTGCTATCAGAATTTTATCATTTTGTCAAAGAAATTAATTAAGGAGATGAATCTGTAATTAAAGGAAGTGTTTTATATACAGAATTAAGCTTGTAGGCTTTAATCATAAAGGAAATTAAAAGATTTCTCATTTGGGAGAAAGGACCACAAATTTGTGGTTAAGCTATTCACTTTAATTCAATTGCACTTGACAAAACACTTCACGAGAATTCAATCAGACTGGCTATATATTAAAGCCTATCCTAATAACCAAGTTTCAGAAAATGTAACCTAATTTTTTTCTTTAAATTTGATTTGTTACACTAAGATTGCCTTGAGTCTATTTATTCTTTAAAATAATTTTCTTGAATGAAATTGATATTTACCAAGTATTTTGCAATTTAATTAGTGTAGTGTACTCTAACATAAAAAAATTCATGGCACTATTTTACATTCATTACTTTTGAGCAAAGGAGAAATGACAGGAACAATTTTGTTTTGAAATAAAATTAACTGAAAATGAAAATCAGTACCATCTCCATATCCCTTATAAAATGTCACTTTTTACACGAGACTTGATTTTATTGCATTTTAATTTGTGTCAATGTTAAAGCAAATAAGATTCATAATATAACCCTGAACGGCAAAAGTGCAAAATATCATTGTCCGAATTGACCTCTAATTTTTATCAGTAAGAAGATATCATTTTGAAAAGAATTGATTGAAAGGTTCATAAATTAAAGCAGGGTAAAGGGTAAATAACGGCTGGAGTTGCAAGCCTGACCATTCATCCACCTGTCTGTAAACCTGATCTACAACCCTAAATCAATAACTGTCACAAAATCTGGTTTAAAGAGAATTTCATCAGAAAACCCTGCTTACAAAACAGTTTTCATATGTTCAGACCTTTAAAAAGATGTTCACACACTTCTATTAACCTACATACAACCTGCAAAAACAAGATACTGAGAGCTAACACAAACACTGTCCCAGGTTGGGGAGGTTGAGCACTCACCAACATGTTTAACCCGCCATATTCTTTATCATCAGTTTATGTGCCTATCCCAAATCAGGAGCCTGTAGTTCAGTGGTTGTCATTGGTTCATGTCTGTATATTTGTTTTCATTAATTGTTTTGGTATAAATTATGCAGTTTAATAGTTTTCTCAATTGAAGTGTTTCATATTTTCATGTCGAGGCCTTTTAGAGCCAATTATACGGTATGGAATTTTCTCATTGTTGAAAGCTGTACTGTTGCCTACAATTGCTTACATCCACTTCATTTGAATTTTGGTGGATAGTTGGCAATCATACCTAATCTCCTTATTTTTATACTGATATCTGCTCCACTGATATACCAATATGTAAAATTGTTAATGGTAGAAATTCATTTAAACCTCGATTATAGTTAATACCAAGACATGATAAATCAAATAAATTAGTAATTTAGATTATTCCCCTTAATGATATTAAGTTTGGAAAAATTAATTTTCTCCCTTCAAGAATAAGAAGTTTCATCAAAAATATATTGCCATATGCATAGTTACATATAGTGTATCCTTATAGTGAAATTTCATTAGAATCCATCCAATATTTTGATGTTGATGTGCTTAAAAGCGTAGATACAAAATAATAGTTGTTTTATCTCCCCTTCATCAAACCAGCCAATAATTGATCTTTACACTGCATAGTTCTTATGCCTACATTCCACTGAAATCAATCGTATGATTTAGGAGGAGTTGTATTAAACAGGTAAATATAATATGATGGACAAAATTTTAAAAATTTGAAATTTCATTGAAATCCATCAAATATTGAGAAGTATTTAACAGCTTGATAAAATAAAAGTTGGATTATCTCCCCTTCATCAATTCAGCCAAGAAATGTTCTTCACACTGTGTAATACTTATATCTTCATTTCACTGAAAAAAATCTAATGGTTTAGGAGGAGTTGCTTAAGTTAGATAAATATAAAATGATGGACAAAATTTCTAAATTTGAAATTTCATTAAAACCTATCAAATATTTAGAAGTACTGTGGATTCAAATATTATTCGTGCGTTACAAATTTTCGTGGATTTTGTGGGTACAGATGAACCACAAATTTAAATGTTCAACAAATTTTGAATTTTCTATAGGCTTGTATGCAGACTGTGGCAAAACCATGAAATCAAATATCCACGAAACTGTAAGTATTCATCAATCCACGAAAATTGACACTCACGAAAATAAATGAATCTACTGTAAATTCAGAAATTATTGCGTGCATTTATTATTGTGATTTTTAAAGAAGTGACAAAAATGCAAGATTACTAATTGTAATTTCAGGAAAATCTGCATTCAGAAATATGTATCAGATATCAGAATGCTAGTTCTTTATATTGGGATTGTCACCCAGTCACATTATTCACATTTATTTAATAAAAACCTTGCAATAATTTCTGAATTTCCAGTATTTAAAAGCTCGATTCTAAAAAGGCAGGTGGATTATCTCCCCTTCATTAAATCGGCCAATAATTCCTATTCACACTGTGCAATCAAATAGTTTAGTTGTATTTATCAGTTAAATATATTTTGGTGGTCGAAGTCATTTTCGTTTTCAAATTTCACCTTATAAGACGTCAGAACTATTATGCTAGACACAGTCTTTGTAAGCAGCCTCATTGATTGATTAATATCTGGTGTTTAACACCACTTTCAGCAATATTGGCTATTTTGTTCTCGTTTCTCATTTTTTATATAGATTAGACCATTGGTTTTCCCGTTTGAATGGTTTTACACTAGTAATTTTTGGGGCCCTTTATAGCTTGCTGTTCTGTGAGCCAAGGCTCTGTGTTGAAGACCGTACTTTGACCTATAATGGTTTACTTTTATAAATTTTGACTTGGATGGAGAGTTGTCTCATTGGCACTCATACCACATCTTCTTATATCTATTTTGTGCCAGTTTTTACAGGTGGAAGAAGCCAAAGTGCCTGGAGAGAACAATGACCTTCGGAAGGAGAACTGGCAATCTTTGTCAATTAAGATTGTTGTGTTTAGCAATGTAAATATAAATAAAAAACTAGAGGCTCTCAAGAGCCTGTGTCGCTCACCTGTATCTACTGTGGTTTTGGAAATCATGTAAAATAAGGTTAAAATCATAATGAATAGTATTAGAAACCCTAATAATGATTGAGGCCAAGCTTGGTTTAATTTGGCCCAGTAGTTAAATTAAAAGCAGAAGATTTTGAAAAAAGTTTACAAAAATTACCAATAAATTGCAGAAAATGACTTTAAGGTAGTTAGGGTATAGAAAAAAATGACAGAATTTTCTTATACTTTGCCAAAATGAAAGATTTTACTATGCTTTTTCAAAACAATAATAAAAGTATGGGTCACCGCACTATTTTTCAAGGTGCAGTCGTTCAAAATTGCCAAAATTTGCTTAGATTGTTCATGAAAAACACTTTTGGTGCATAAAAGAAATCTATAAGACAGAATTTTGAAATAAATGAAAGAACCTTAGTGAGCGTGCTTACATACCCCACGTCCCCACATTGTCATTGGAGAAATAAAATAAGTGTAAGAAAAAAAAATTGTATCAGAAAAAAAAATTGAATCATAATTTCCTGTCAATATGTACATCTACATAGTATGTCCTTATTATCTACACAGTTTCATGAAATTCTGTTGTGTGGTTTCAGAGGAGTTGCGATGACAAACTGTTGAAGAAGTACATTGAAGCAAATAAGTTCAAAGGCGTAACTCCTGGAAAAGAAATTGAATCATAATTTCCTGTCGATATGCACATCCACGTAGTATGTCCTTATTATCTGAAAAGGTTTCATGAAATTCTGTTGTGTGGTTTGAGAGGAGTTGCGATGACAAAAGGTTGCAGTAGTATAATGGGCAAATAAGTTCAAAGGCGTAACTCCTGGAAAAAAACTGAATCGTAATTTCCTGTCGATATGCACATCTACATAGTATGTCCTTATTATCTGAAAAGGTTTCATGAAATTCTGTTGTGTGGTTTGAGAGGAGTTGCGATGACAAAAGGTTGCAGTAGTATATTGGGCAAATAAGTTCAAAGGCGTAACTCCTGGTAAAAAACTTAATCGTAATTTCCTGTCGATATGCACATCTACGTAGTATGTCCTTATTATCTGAAAAGGTTTCATGAAATTCTGTTGTGTGGTTTGAGAGGAGTTGCGATGACAAAGGTTGCAGTAGTATATTGGGCAAATAAGTTCAAAGGCGTAACTCCTGGAAAAAAATTGAATTGTAATTTCCTGTCGATATGCACATCTACGTAGTATGTCCTTATTATCTGAAAAGGTTTCATGAAATTCTGTTGTATGGTTTGAGAGGAGTTGCGATGACAAAAGGTTGCAGTAGTATATTGGGCAAATAAGTTCAAAGGGGCGTAACTCCTGGAAAAAAAATTGAATTGTAATTTCCTGTCGATATGCACATCTACGTAGTATGTCCTTATTATCTGAAAAGGTTTCGTAAAATTCTGTTGTGTGGTTTGAGAGGAGTTGCGATGACAAACTGTTGCAGTAGTACATTAAAGTAAATAAGTTCAAAGGCGTAACTCCTAGAAAAGAATTGAATCGTAATTTCCTGTCGATATGCACAACTACATAGTATGTCCTTATTATCTAAAAAGGTTTCGTAAAATTCTGTTGTGTGGTTTGAGGGAGTTGCGATGACAAGAAACAGGACTGACGGACGGACGGACGGGTCAAAACATTATACCCTCCGCAACTCGTTGCGTGGGGTATAAATATGAGAAGATAGGTTTTATAATATATTTTAAGAAAATAGAAAGAAAAATGGTGTCACCAAACTTTTTTTCTTGCTAGAAGTAAAAATGAAAATTTCCTATATGTCCAGTATAAATTTTGTACTAAAGAGTTATCTCCCTTAAATAGCTTATTTGAAAAATTGATTCTAAAACACATATATTTAGTATTTGTTAAAACATATTCGATAATGCAATGAATCACTAAGTTTTCTTTATATAACTAACCAGTGTAACCAATAAATTGCAAATCTGTCTCCAAATTTGCAGATTTGGCCAAAGAACTAGACCGATTATGTACTGTGATTGTACAATTCAAGATGGCAGTATACCCTGAACTACCTTAAAGGACAATAACTCCAATAAGATGTCAATTGACGATTTTGGTCATGTTGACTTATATGTAGATCTTTCTTTGCTTGATATTTTGCTATTTACAGTATATCTCAATCTATAATGATATTCAAGATTATTAACAAAAATTGCAAAAGGATGCTGTCATGAAAGTCTCCCAAACGAACACCTATTGAATACCCTCCTCTCCAAAATTCACCCAGGGCCTGTATAATGCTGGAAATGCCTTTAAATGTTTTTTGAGAACAAATTTCAAAAAAATTTGGGCGGGAGGGGGAGGGGGCATTCACCCAATTTAAGTATGCTGAAAGAGACGATATAATAATGGTTAATAGAAAAGTTACTAAATAATTCTGATAAACTGTTATCACAAGATATGTCTCCCTTTTTTGTAATTTTGATTATACAAATGTTGAAATTAAAATGGCAATACTTAACAAGTTAGGCTAATATTCAAAGTCAATGAACCATGACTGAGGTACATGGCTAAACCATCTCCATGTAAATGAGATGCGCCAATGCTAATACAACTGCATACCAAATATCATTGACTTATTATAAGTTGTTCCTTTAAACAAACCTATACACAAACATTAACTTGTAAACTATGTAAAAGTTTCAAAGTCAATGAACCATGAAGAGCGGGTGGAGCTATATAATCTCCATGGAAACGATACTTACAAATGCCAATAAATTTGCATACCAAATATCATTGACTTAACATTTGCAGTTCATCTTCAACTGATCTTATCACAAACTAATACATGTAAACTAAGCAAAGTTTCAAAGTAAATAGGCCACAACTGAGGGATGGGGCCAAATATTCTCAATTGAAATGAGATGTGCTTATGCTTATAGAACTGAATACCAATTAACATTTGCCTACCACTAATGGTTCCCCTTGAACTGACCTAATCACAAACTAATACATGTTAACTAAGTAAAACTTTCAAAGTCAATAGACCATGACTAAGGGGGCTGAGCCAAATAATCTCCATGGAAATGAGATATGCCAATGCTTATACAAATACATACCAAATATCATTGACCTACCACTAATGGTTCCTCATAAACTGACCTAATCACAAATTTATACATGTAAAATAAGAAAAGTTTCAAAGTCAATAGACTATGACTGAGTTGGCAGGGCCAAATAATCTCCATGGAAATGAGATGTGCCAATGCTAATACAACTGTATACCAAATATCATTGACCTACCACTAATGGTTCCCATAAACTGACCTAATCACAAACTAATACATGTAAAATAAGCAAAAGTTTCAAAGTCAACAGACCATGACTGAGGGGGCAGGGCCAAATAATCTCCATGGAAATGAGATGTGCCAATGCTAATACAACTGTATACCAAATATGATTTACCTACAACTTGTGGTCCACCACAAACTAGACCTAATCATAAACTAATACATTGTTGACGCTGCCGCTGCCGACGCCGGAAACAGCATACCTATGTCTCGCTTTTTGACTTCGTCAATCGAGACAAAAATGGAAAATATCGGAGCAGAAATTATAAGCACCCCCTGAAAAGATTGCACCCTCCCACGGAAAAAAATCAAGTCATCCCATTGTAGTCTTACAATAGTTACTGAAGACCCCTTATCATTATTTAAAATAGTTTTCAAGTTGTGACCATTTGAAATTGTTTTTTTACAATTTCCGTAGACTTCTATAGTCAACAACTATGTTCTATTTTTAGCCATGGTGGCCATGTTGGTTGGATGAAAGGTTCATGGGATAGATTTTTCAATCAAGATACCCTATTGAAAATAGTGGCTAAGTTTAATTCTATTTGGCCCAGTTGATTAAGTGGAGAAGATTTTTGTAAAAGATTACAAAAATATACGAAAAATTGTTAAAAATTGACTATGAAGGGCAATGACTCCTTAAGGGGTCAATTGACAATTTTGGTCATTTGACTTATTTGTAGATCTTACTTTGCTGAACATTATTGCAGTTTACAGTTTATCTCTATCCATAATGAAATTAAAGATAATAACCAAAAACTGCAAGATTTCATTAAAATTACCAATTCAGGGGCAGCAACCCAACAATGGGTTGTCTGATTCGTCGGAAAATTTCAGAGCAGATAGATCTTAACCTGATGAACATATTTACCCCATGTCAGATTTGCTCTAAATGCTTTAGTTTCAGAGATATAAGCCAAAAACTGCATTTTACCCTGATGATCTATTTTAGCCATGTCGGCCATGTTGGTTGGCAGGCAGGGTCATCAGACACCTTTTAAACTAGATACCCAATAATAATTGCAGCCAAGTTTGGTTAAATTTGGTCCAATAGTTTCAGAGGAGAAGATTTTGTAAAAGTTAATGGGCGACGATGACGGACAACGGACCCCAAGTGATGAGAAAAGCTCAACTATGGGTCACCGTTCTGCCTTCAACAATAAGCAAAATCCAAACCACATAGTCATCTATAAATGCCCCAAATGACAAATTTAAAACAATTCAAACAAGAAAACTAATGACCTGATTTATGTACAAAACAATGAACAAAAAATAATATGATATACAGCAACCAATGATGACCACTGAATTACAGGCTGTCGACTTGGGACAGGCATACAGAATGTGGCAGGGTTAAACTAGCCCAACCCTCCCCTTACCTGGAACAGTGGTGTAACAGCACAACATAAGTTAGCTCACTTGGCTATATCAATCACACTTTTTGTAGTGAAAGCTGAAGCACAGAATTTCAGCAGGAAAACCATTTAAGCCTCAAATGCAATAAAATTTCATTTCAACCTTGTTTTTGAGGATACTTCTTTGTTGTAGAAAACATTTCTATATTTTGACATAAGTAAAACAAACCATTTTGTGGATTGTTGACACATACAGAGGGCTGCTGCTACACTAGACCATAGCTCAAGACCAGTTGTCCCTGCATCATCAAACCAGCAATCTGTTCTACCAACACTAGGTAAAGAAGTCCTGTAAAATTCTATTTCATATCAACATGATCAAAGCTTATTAACTTTCAAATTATCACAAAAGCCTCAACAATGTGGGAAATGTTTTTTTTTCTTTCTCTTCTTTCTTACTAGCAGATATTCAATTATCCTTGCTAATTTTGTTAATTAATTATTTATACTTTCTAACAGTAATATTTTTCAAGTCTTTCAAATTTACATTTATTCTATTGCTTAAATGATGGCATAACAGTCTAGTTTACTTAAGTGAAAATGTTATTTGTTGTGTGACTGTTTTGTGATAAACCTGTCCAAATTTAGTGTTCTTTACAACGGTAATTTCACCAATAGTTTTTTTTCCATTTATTATTAAAATCAAATATGATCAACAACTTTACCCCAAAAATATTTCATTTACATCAACATCTTTGTATAAGACAAACAACTTTTACAAATTGGATGATTAAATTTTGGGATGGCAATTTTTGTTGAATCAATACTGGAGTACTCAGTTCAAATACACACTAGTACTGGAGTACTCAGAATAATATCGGTAATAAAAGTTTTAAGTGTTAAGTTTCTTTGTAATTGTGTTGTCTCTTTCATAACTCTCAGATAATCTAATAACTTAATCATGAGCAGTACAAATAAGATTTTAATGTAGAAGGTCCTATGACAACAACACTTTAAGGAATGCTCCAGTAATTTATTGAGATCGACATGTTTCGGTGGCTAGGCCACCGTCATCAGGATAGAAAACAATACATAAAATCATGCTGATGTACAAAATCGGGTTGAGAAAATTAAAACGTCACAATATTGCTATGGTGAGTAACGTTATAAATAGCAATTGAAAGAGAAAGTGAAAGTAAGTATATATGGAAGTAAACTATTTAAATAAAATAAAATAAAATGAAAATACAATGTTTTGTTGTTAAAATGTTTGTTAAAATTATTCTGCCATCATGTGTTAGCACTCTTGCACAGTGGAACGAATTATACAATAAATTATTGTCAGTTGTGTTCTGTGTAAACTTTGTGTTCAATTAACATCTTTATTTCCAAATATAGACGACATTTTACTAGCAATTCCGTACCATTTCGACTGGCTTCCCTTGGCCAGAGGTACTGCTCCCAATCGCCGGAATGCTGTAAAGTGTTTGGCCACCGCAGGTATAGGAAAATAAAATAAAATAAAATATCACTAGTCTATACTGAATTTAAACGCTGTATTCCTTCATTGAACTGTCGGAAGTGGCTGGTAATCTGGTCAAGTTGGTAGTATGTTTGATTAACGTATTTTCTGGAACTTCAAAGTGAATTTCATAATAAGAAATCTGGTGCTTATAATTGCAAATAAATTCTGTAAGAGAAAATAATCGTATCACAGTTCTTTTCCTCCTTTGGTGTCGTTTAAGGTTGAGATGGTTCATCAAATTTACTTTGTTTGCGCCTGTTGAATGCCTGATAGCATTTTAGGAAGGCCGGTCCCTGTTGGTGCCTCAATGATATAATTGTTTGTATTACTGCGTGCGGATGGCTAACAAGATTAGCGCAGGTTGCAACGGCGGTTCCCGAAGGATGCAGGGGTTCACGATAAAAAATTGGAAAATTAAACACAATTGAACCAACGCCTGGTAAATCTTCTGTCAGTAGATTCCGTAAAGTGGATACCTCAGGTATGCAGGGTCGTTACGATAAAAACATCAAATGTAGAAGGTCCTATAACAACAACACTTTAAGGAATGCTCCAGTAATTTATTGAGATCGACATGTTTCGGTGGCTAGGCCACCGTCATCAGGATAGAAAACAATACATAAAATCATGCTGATGTACAAAATCGGGTTGAGAAAATTAAAACGTCACAATATTGCTATGGTGAGTAACGTTATAAATAGCAATTGAAAGAGAAAGTGAAAGTAAGTATATATGGAAGTAAACTATTTAAATAAAATAAAATAAAATGAAAATACAATGTTTTTGTTGTTAAAATGTTTGTTAAAATTATTCTGCCATCATGTGTTAGCACTCTTGCACAGTGGAACGAATTATACAATAAATTATTGTCAGTTGTGTTCTGTGTAAACTTTGTGTTCAATTAACGTCTTTATTTCCAAATATAGACGACATTTTACTAGCAATTCCGTACCATTCCGACTGGCTTCCTTGGCCAGAGGTACTGCTAAGATTTTAGTTAAACAATTTAATACATCCCAAATCAAAGGTATTTACAAAAGTACACGACCTGGGAACTGTCAATCATTCACTGTATAACAAAGCGTTTAATACTGTGGATTCATTTATTTTCGTGGGTATCAATTTTGTGGATAGAGAAAAACAAATTTCGTTGAAAACGTAAATTCATGGATTACTGTTTCAAAATTAAAAAATAAATGTTTCAGAAACATAAATTCGTAGATATCTGTTTGGATAATACAAAATAAAAGATGGAAATTCATTTAAAATGTTTTGAATTTTAACATCCTGGCTTGGTCATTCTAGGTTAAAATGTTCATTTAAAACTTCGATTGCAAGCATTGTCAAAGGCAACTAATAATTCGTTTGTTTAACCATTTATAATTTCTTGGGAACATGTAAAAGACTATTTTTTCTAAATTTTAAGTTTCATGTCCGAAATAATTATTTCATTTAATTTTATGAACGATTTTGAAATTAAATTCTTTTTTGTAAAATTGATAATTTTTACTGATAGACGTCGTAAAGGAGTATAATAAATGGATTACAAGTGTACATCATAATGTATTCATGTGCAAGTAAATTATTATTTTAATTAAAATGTCTTTTCTGTCCAGAATAAAGGTGTGTAATTTAATGTTCCTGTCAAAAACAATATTACCGAAGGGCAATGTCCCGCATACATGTGAACCTCCCGACGGGAGTACAATTATCCCGTTTTCAGGGGTCTCCTCCGTCAGGAGAAAAAATCCCATGTATGAAATATTTCATGAATGAAAATTTTCAGCCGCCATTTTTATAATTTGTTAGGTAGTACTACGGTGTAACTGACACCTGTGTTAAATTTTACCTGTAAATCAAATAAGATGTATAATTATATGGCTTCACTTGGGTGTCAAACATACTGGTAATCAACGATGTTTACCTCTGGCTAACTGCCGTTGTGTAATAAAAACTATGTGTATTGGAAAATTGGGTTACTTCCTTTGATTTATTCTGTTTTAAGTTATATTTCTTTCAATAATGTAAATTGTAAGAAAAATATAAATGAATAATATTTTAATCAAATAGTCATATAAGATTATGGTAATTAAATGATTTTAAATGTCTTGGACAAATAAGAAAACATAAATTTAAAAATTATTTGAGGAATCTAGACTTCTTTTCAAGGCTTAAATTGAAATTTACATATTAAGTCTGACCTTCAATTTTAGGTATACATTTTCATTTGATCACACAATTGTGAACTTTACTTGCCTAAAAGGTTACCATTGACAAGATACAATTCTATACATAAAGAAAAGGTCATAATGCATTAACTATAAGTGGTCAACAACAATCATCAAAAACAAAACAAGAAACAGAATCTTCTCAATATTTTTTTAATAATGTGATATCATTCAAATAGAAAGGCTACAAGGGTACTATAAACATATTACATTCTGATGAAAAGTTGAAGAAAAACACTTTAAAGACAATTTCTGCATCATACGGTTACATTTACGACAAAATTTATGTCGATAAAAACCTCCTGATCTGAGGCCTAATCTCCTGACCAAAATTTCCCAATCTCCTGATTTGAGTTTCACAGTCCATCACATGTATGGTCCCGCACTTAATCATGTTAATCCTATTGTTTTTAATCACCTTTTTAAACCAAATTATGACATGGTAATTAACAAATTGCAGTTATTTCCCATAAATAAGTTTAACCAATTAAAATAAAAGAACAGAGTTCCAATGTCCCCGCGTTGCACATATTTTCTCTCTCCAAGGTACAAGGGCAATAACTAAAAAAAGCACTTTTTTGTTGTTCTTTAAACTTTTTTATTAACATCTTAGAGAAATGAAGGCTTTAAAGCAAATGCAATGTGATTTCAATTATAATTAATATTTCCAAGGGGCATAACTCTTTAAAAAGATTTGATCAGAACTTATATTTTCGAAAGTTTAAAGACATTGCTGATTTAAACCTATGATATAAGTTTCATAAAATTCTGACAAATACTGAACGCATGAGAGTGCTAACAATTCAATTTTCCATATAATCAATATTTCCAAGGCATATAACTCTTTTATAAATATTTGATCAAACTGATTTTTGAACTTGTCAAAGACATTGATGATATAAACCTATAATATAAATTTCCAAAAAATCTGGCAAAAAATGTACACCCTAGAGCGATCATAAGGCAATTTTTCATATAATTGATATTTCCAAGGGGCATAACTCTTTTGATCGGCATTGATCTTAGAACTTGTCAAAGACATTGCTAATATAAACCTATCATTTGAGTTTTATAAAAATCTGGCAAGAATTGTATCCGTGAGAGCGCTAACGAGGCCATTTTCCATAAATTTAATATTTCCAAGGGGCATAACTCTTTTTAAAAAAGTCGATCGGCGACCATTATAGAACTTGTCCGAGATATTGCTGATATTAAACTATAGTATAAGTTTTATAATAAACTGTTATCACAGAGATGTCTCTTTCTGTAATTTTGATTATGCAAATGTTGAAATTAAAATAGCAAGTAACTTTAACATGTAAGTTATGCAAATATTCAAAGTCAATGAACCATGACTGAAGGTACATGGCTAAACAATCTCCATGAAAATGAGATGTGCTAATGCTAATACAACTGCATACCAAATACCATTCATTGACTTATTATAAGTCGTTCCCTTTTAACAAACCTATTAAAACACAAACATTAACTCATTAACTATGTAAAAGTTTCAAAGTCAATGAACCATGATGAGGGGGTTGGGCTATATAATCTCCATGGAAACGATACTTGCAAATGCCAATAAATTTGCATACCAAATATCATTGACTTAACATTATCAGTTTATCTTAAACTGATCTAATCACAAACTAATACATGTAAACTAAGCAAAAGTTTCAAAGTCAATAGACCTTGACTGAGTGGGCAGAGCCAAATAATCTCCATGGAAATGAGATGAATGCTAATACAACTGCATACAAAATATCATTGACCTATCACTAGTGGTTCACCATAGACTAGACCTAATCACAAACTAATACATTGTTGACACCGCCCCTGCTGGAAACAGCATACCTAAGTCTCGCTTTTTGACTCTGTCAAGGCGAGACAAAAATCTGGCAAGAATTGTACCTGTGAGAGCCCTTACAAGACCAGATTGACGGACGGACACCCGGTATTTCTATGTCCTCGCAAAAGCGTGCGTGAGGACATAAAAAGGAAATTCTTACTGATATTCTACAGATTTCATTATTCACTTGATCAAAATCCTTTAATTTTTATTGAAAGAACACGTTTTGTGTGACCATGTTTATCGCAAGTCAACACTATACCAGAATTGCATAACATAACTGGAAATAAACATCCAACTGAATACACATTTCTCTGGATTATTCTTTGTTGAATTCTTAAATTAGTGATGTGCTGTGGCCCACGAAATCCACGAAAATTGGTATACCACGAATAAAAATGAATCCACAGGAATCAGTCTTATGAGGCTCATCACAGGGGGGTTTAATTCTGTTCTTATTTAGGAAGAAAATTTGGTCGATTGCATCAAATGAGAGTTGATTACGAAGTTTGGTTATATTGGTTATAATAAGTCCAGTAGATGGGAGAATCTTCTTGGAAGGAACAAATGTTGCTGGTACAGCAAACAAACATCTTGCGTTAAGGGATAGATTTTGTATGGGTCTCCATCTTACCCCCACTAAAGGGGACTCTTGTGAAAATCTGAATTGTCTAGTACATAATTTTTCATGCATATTTTTTTTGTTAGATACCTAAAGGATAAAGTCAATAAGAAATTTTTATTGTAGTTTTAATGTACTGATTATGAGGATTAAAATATGGCCGCTGAGCTGTCAACACCTTGAAAATCAGCTCCTCAGTTTTTGCAGATTATTGTTATTAATTGTGATTGCCATAAAAGAAGATTATGTTTAAAAGTTGTAAAACTGAATGAGGATTCTAGATATATATTTTTGTGGATGATATTTAAAGGAACAACCAAAAGTTGACTTTTAAAGATTCTTATACCTGAAATTTAATGTGGAGATATTGATTTTTGTTTGTGAGCAGTTTTGACTATTGACTAGAAAATGCCTTTAGGGAGTTCTTCACAAGGTGACAAAACTGGAGTTAAACCACAAGGAAAAAAATCTACAAATACAGTTCAGACATTGCTTTCAGCTAGAAAAGATTTAGATTCAATAAAATCACAAAAGAATCCTAAACTCCCAAAGAGAACTCATTCAGAACTTTCAAGTGAGTCAGATAACAGTATGGAGTTAAGTGGTTTAACTAATTTACAAAAAGACCTTGATGATTAAATTGAACCTTAAGGGTGTAACAAAGAAAGATGATTTTGATATGTTTACAAAAGATCTAGTCAGAACACATGATTTGGAGATAGTAGTTACTTCAATTGTAAATAAACTTTTCCAAAGATTTGAGTCTACAATGGACAAAGAGATCAACTGTAGAGTAGCACAGGTAGAAAAAGAAATGCAAGAAAAAATTGAATCTTTGTCTATTGAAAATGCAGACCTTAGAAAACAAATTGACCAAGTAAGAGAAGCAGTCATTAATGATAAGAAAATTTTAAAAGACACTGTTAAATCAACACAAGAAGCCATTATAAGTGCAAATTACAATGAACAATATTCAAGAAAAAATAATATCAAGGTTATGAATTTTCAAAGACATGAAAAACAAGACTTACGATCAGATTTCATTCAGAAAGTAAGGAGAGATCTGAATGCGCAGTTACAAGAGAGAGATGTAGTAGCTATCCATCGCTTGCCCTCAGATCAACCTGGGCCGAACCCTGTCATTGTTAGATTTTTCAGTAGTGACGTCAAAAGGAGCATAATGAGAGTTAGAAAAGACTTAAAGGACCATGTACGATTCTCTGATGATGTTACAAGGAGAAATACGCAACTGATAACCAAACTTAGAGACATGGAATGCTTTGAATCAGTGTGGTATTATAATTGTGGGGTTTTTGGAAGAACTGAAGATGGACTGCAACTAAAATATAGACTTTTGATGATGTTAGAAGACTGCAGGAAAGAAAATAAACACTGGATTTTCTAAATTGATAGTTTCTGTCTATATATATGTTAACATAGAAATTTGAAAACAAACTATATAAATATATATATAAATATATTTAATTATTGGGAATACTATTAAATTATTGTTTAAACACATTAGGTTGGCAAAATTAGGTTGAAAATATCAATTCTGCAATGCTGAAAAGTTTGACATTGACATAAAAAGTATAGAATGGTACTTTTGTGTTGCCATATGGAATCATTTAAATATGTTTTAATCTTTTTCATTACAATTTCTTCAAATTTACTGTCTTCAATTTCTGCAAATTATCCTGTTTGATATCTATATGTCCTGTTACTGTTTGCAATGTTTTGTTGTTTTGAAAAATATTTTATGTTGTATATTGGTATAAAGTTATTACAAATATGGGTTCTTTAAAAATTTTGTCTGTTAATTGTCAGGGACTGAGAGATAAAGTAAAAAGAAAAGATGTCTTTAATATGCTGAAGTTAAAAGCATGTAATATTTACTGTATCCAGGATACACATTTTACAAGTGATTTAGAAAATAGTGTTAGATCCATGTGGGGATATGAAAGTTATTTTTCTTCTGTCAGTTCCAATTCTAGAGGAGTTGCTATATTATTCAACAATAATTTTGAGTTCAAAGTGTTAAAAGAAGAAAAAGATATAAATGGTAACTATTTCATTTTAGAAGTTTTTATAGAAAATCAAAAAATTACTTTAGTGTGCTTATATGGACCAAATATGGATAGTCCTGAATTTTTTGATAATATTATGAGCATTGTTGATGATTTTGAAAATGAAAATTACATAATTTGTGGTGATTTCAATCTTGTACAGAATCCTTATATAGATTATTGTAACTACAAACATACTAATAACCCTAAGGCTAGAGAAAGTATTTTAGAAATCATCGAAGAAAGAAGTTTAATAGACCCATTTAAGGAGCTTTATCCCAATGTCCAAAGGTATACTTGGAGAAAAAGAACTCCATTTAAACAGGCTAGATTAGACTTCTTTCTTATTACAGATAATATGTTAAATAGTCTCAAAAATTGTGAAGTAAATCCAAGCTATCATTCAGATCATTCTATGGTATTACTTGAACTGGAATTTAAGCCTTTTATTAGAGGAAAAGGTTTATGGAAGTTCAACAACTGCTTACTTTATGA
This sequence comes from Mytilus coruscus, assembly GCA_017311375.1. Classification (NCBI taxonomy): domain Eukaryota; kingdom Metazoa; phylum Mollusca; class Bivalvia; order Mytilida; family Mytilidae; genus Mytilus; species Mytilus coruscus. The sequence continues at coordinate 29,224,075 of CM029608.1, read as the reverse complement.
TATAGAATATATAAATACAGTTAAACAAAAGATTAGTGAAATCAAAGTGCAATATTGTGCACTTGTTTAGAATTTTGATAATATTGATGAGATTGATAATGAAGATATTCAATTGAGAATTAATTACCAACTTTTTCTTGAAACTTTATTGATGGAAATCAGGGAAAAGTATTTCTTATTCCAGTTACATAAGAGGAATCTGAAAAAGGAAACAACTTTACCAAATGAAATTATACAGTTAGAAAATAATGTTGACGAACTTTCAATAACTAAACTTGAGAGCAAAAAAATGAACTTGAACAATTACGTATTAAGAAATTAAAGGGTAAAATAGTCAGATCACGTGTTCAATGGATAGAGGAAGGAGAAAAACCAACAAATTATTTTTGTGGACTGGAGTCAAAAAATTTTATGAGTAAAATTATACCAAAAATTGAAAGAGATAATGGGGAAATACTTACTGATCAGAACAATATTTTAAAAGAAGTAAAACTTTTCTATGAAAATTTATATAAGAAGAGAGATAACTCAAGTTCAGTAGCTGATCTGAAAGAAGATCTTAAAAATGTAAATGTTCCAATACTTTCAATTGATGAGAAGGAGAGCTTGGAGGGTAGAATCACTGTCAAAGAGGCCGGACAGGCATTAAAAAATATGAAAAATAATAAAACTCCTGGCTCTGATGGCTTTTCAACTGAATTTTTCAAATTTTGTTGGAAAGATCTCCAGTTTTTTGTGGTTGAATCTTTAAATTATGGTTTAGAACAGGGAGAATTGTCAGTAACACAAAAGCAAGGAATTATTACTTGTCTTCCAAAAGGAAATAAACCTCATCATTTTTTGAAAAATTGGCGTCCTATTTCACTTTTAAACACTGCCTATAAAATTGGGTCAGCAGTAATTGCTAACAGATTAAAGAGTGTCCTTGACAAACTTATTAATTTAGATCAGACTGGTTTTATTAGTGGGAGGTACATAGGAGAAAATATAAGGCTTTTATATGATATCATGCAATACACAGAAGACCATGAAATACCTGGGCTCTTGTTGTTTATTGATTTCGAAAAGGCTTTTGATTCTATTTCTTGGGATTTCTTGCTCAATGTTTTAAAGTTCTTTAATTTTGGGGAATCAATTATCAACTGGATAAAAGCTTTTTATAATAATATCAAGTCGGCAGTTTAATATACAAGGGGGTAACCTTTCTGAATTTTTTAACATAGGTCGGGGCTGCCGTCAAGGCGATCCGCTTTCACCTTATCTTTTCATCCTTTGTGCAAAGATTCTTGCACTAAAGATAAGAGGAAATAAGGAAATTTGTGGTATTGAAGTTACTCAAGTTGAGCATAAGTTGTCACAGTTTGCTGATGATACTTCATTGATTTTAGATGGTAGTGAAAAATCTTTATATGAATCCTTATCTGAATTGGACTGGTTTGCAAAAATATCTGGTTTAAATATAAATTTTGCGAAAACACAAGTAATTTGGTTTGGAAGTAAAAAATATAGCAAGGAAATTTTATGTCCTGATGTTAACCTTTCGTGGGGGAGACAACTTTTAAACTACTTGGTATAAATTTTGATGTAGATTTAGAAAATATTGTCAACATCACATATAATGAAAAACTATACAGATTAAGAACATAATAATACAGTGGTTAAAAAGAATTCTAACAGTAATAGGTAGAATAACTGTGATAAAAACTCTTGTTTTACCTATTTTAAACCACCTTATTATTTCTTTGCCTAATCCTTCAGACAGTGTATTCCAAAAATTAATAATATTTTCTATACATTTGTATGGAACTCTCCTATACATAGAGTAAAGAAGGACATATTGATTAAAGAATATTTGGAGGAGGATTAAAATGATAGATCTTTATAGTTTTACCATGGCACTAAAATCATCATGGATAAGAAGGATTTTTCAGAGAGATAATAAGTGGCAAAGTATTCTGATGTCTGATATTGATAAAAATAAACTTTTTAGCTGTGGTGTTCAGTATATTAAACAAGTTAGTTTATTAATCAAAAACAGTTTTTGGAAAGATGTATTCAGAGCATGGGAAATGATAATTGATAAAGAAAGAAATATGGACTATGAATATTTTTTATCAAGTCCTATTTGGTTTAACAATATGATCAGAATTGGTAATAAACCTGTTTTTTATCAACATTGGTTTAATCATGGTTTATAATATGTAAATGATGTAATACAGTCGAACCTTGTTGTGTCAAACTCGGTTGTGTCGAAAACTCAGATGAGTCGAAGTAATTTCGGTCCCGGTAAAATTCCCGTTTGATCAATGCATAATTACCTCTGATGAGTCGAACTCGGTTGATTCGAATACTCGGTTATGTCGAGTAAATTTTATAGTCCGTCGATATAAAATTAATGTAAATTGACCCGATGTCTCAAGTTCGAAAGTCAGAATTTTCGAAAGATGCAGACCTAATGATCAAAAATCAAATCGGATGTATTTCTTATGTAACCTAATCATTTTCAAAAGAGATTAAAGCTGAGTAAACATACTTGTTTGTATAACAGTTAAATTGACATGTTTATTGTTGCGGTAATTAACACCTTTGTTGATTGTTCAAGCGGAACTTTAGTGTGTTGAACATATTTCACATGAGATAAAACGAAACAAATTTAAATGACACTAGCGAGATTAAATCAATCGTTAGAATTAAAACTAATTAATTACAATAAATAAAGGATTAAGACAATTATGATCAATTCATGATAATTTAATGTACAGCAGACACCCTCATCAGAGACCGTTCAGAACTTATTTCGTTCATGAATGATTTTATAATTTATAGTGACTGACTTTTATAAATATTAGACTATTGATTTTATTTGTGCATGATTTGTATCTGTTCTTGTGTGCTTGATTATCATGAAGGACCAACAAAAGCAGCAAATAATTACAAAAAGATTCATATAAGTTATGTTGTCCATTTATTCCAGCTTGCTTACAAGTCTTTTTTAAAAGTAGAAAAGGTTCAAAAGATATGTACAAAATACTCATTAGTAACAATGTGACCCCAACAGGACAACTGAAGTGGGGTGAAATATTAGGCGAAGATCTCAATTGGAAACATATATTCAAACTACCTTTTATAGTCACTGTCAATACTAAACTACAATGGCTTCAGTACAGAATCAACCACAGAATTCTTGCCACAAATAAATTTTATGTAAAATCAAACTTATTGATAACCCACTATGTACTTTTGTAAATTAGAAGATGAAACTGTTGAACATATTCTGTGGAATTGTGAGATTATCCAAAATTTTTTACAAGATATTGATTATTGGTTTTTATCTGGTGGGGTAAGCCTGCCATTGAATAAGTTAAATTTTATTTTTGGAGATATATCAAAAGTTCGAAAAGGTGACCCATACAATTTGATTTTTCTATACATGAAACAATATATATACAATAGTAGATGTTTTTCAAAGGATCTATCACTCAGTGCCATTAAAGAAAAGCTAAAATATATGTACAATTTAGAAAAAATAATGGCAGTCAAAAATAAGAGACAAGAGCACTTTGATACCATGTGGAATTCATTTAAAGAATCAGTTTTATAATTCAATTTGTCATTTATTCTTTACAGATACTTATTGTCAAAACTAACATAATATATTACTGTATCTAATAGCACAATTTATTATGTACTGAAAATCTTGCAGGATATTTTTACCCTCTTCTTTTTTTCATAAAATACTTTACCCTTCTCATGTGCCACACAGTGGTACATAAACATTTAACTCAAATGATCTTTTCTTCCGTATTTATGTTCTCTTTTCATATAAATGTAAAAACAAAATTTTCAACAATGTTTATTGTCATAAATAAATATATATTCAAATGTATTGCTAATATTACTGTATGTATGTTTGATGTGTTGCAATTCTTGAAAATAATAAAAATTAAAAAAAAAAAAAACTAATACATTGTTGACGCCGCCGCCGCCGGAAACAGCATACATATGTTTCGCTTTTTGACTCTGTCAAGGCGAGACAAAAATCTGGCAAGAATTGTACCTGTGAGAGCCCTTACAAGACCAGATGGACGGACGGACGCCCGGTATTTCTATGTCCCCTACAAAAGCGTGCACGAGGACATAAAAAGGAAATTCTTACTGATATTCTACAGATTTTATTATTCACTTGATCAAAATCCTTTAATTTTTATTGAAAGAACATGTTTTGTGTGACCATGTTTATCGCAAGTCAACACTATACCAGAATTGCATAACATAACTGGAATGAACATCCGACTGAATACACATTTCTCGGGATTATTCTTTGTTGAATTCTTAAATTATGGTGTGCTGTGGCCCACGAAATCCACGAAAAATGGTATACCACGAATAAAAATGAATCCACAGTAATCAGTCTTATGAGGCTCATCACAGGGGGGTTTAATTCTGTTCTTATTTAGGAAGAAAATTTGGTCGATTGCATCAAATGAGAGTTGATTACGAAGTTTGGTTATATTGGTTATAATAAGTCCAGTAGATGGGAAAATCTTCTTGGAAGTAACAAATGTTGCTGGTACAGCAAACAAACATTTTGCGTTCAGCGATAGATTTTGTGTGGCTCTCCATCTTAACACCACTAAAGGGGACTCTTGTGAGAATCTGAATTGTCTAGTACATAGTTTTTCATGCATATTTTTTTTTGTTAGATACCTAAAGGATAAAGTCAATAAGAAATTTTTTATTGTAGTTTTAATGTACTGATTATCTTGCTACTTTCATGTTTATACCCTTAAAGGAAAATTTCAAACAATATAAACTCAGGTGGAAATATTGAAACAAATACCAACAAGAATGTGTCCATAGTACACGGATGCCCCACTCGCACCATCATTTTCTATGTTCAGTGGACCGTGAAATTGGGGTCAAAACTCTAATTTGGCATAAAAATTAGAAAGATCATATCATAGGGAACATGTGTACTAAGTTTCAAGTTGATTGGACTTCAACTTTATCAAAAACTACCTTGACCAAAAACTTTAACCTGAAGCGGGACAGACGGACGAACAAACAAACAAACGAATGAAAGACAGATGCACAGAAAAAAACATAATGCCCTCTACTATCATAGGTGGGGCATAAAAACAATTGAGTATTGGAGTATGAAGGAAGAGGAGGTTCACACAGAGGTAAAAATATTCAAGAGCTTTTTAATCAGAGCAAAATACTACAAATTTCACATATAAATAGTTGTGATATTACTATTATTACAAAATAAATTGTTTTGACACCTCACATTTAAAATTTCAAAGTTATGACCCCTGAATATTCATTTTTCGGATGTAACGTTAGTTTTGTCCTTTTCCCATAATTAATAACCGTTTTTTGCTTAATTTACTTTGGCCGCCATCCCTAATAAAAAAAAACCTATATGACACTCACCTCAAAAGACCAAGAAGATCAGATAAACACAAACTCTTCTTAGCTAGTGATTGTCCCAAACCTGAAAAAAATAATATGATTCATTATTTTCATGGATGTCCAACAAAACATTCATGGCACTAATCAAAACATTAAATGTTCTCTCATTCAACTGTTTTGTTTTTTTAATAACCGAAATGCATTACCTGTCAACTTCACCTATCTGTCAAAAAATTATAAGTATAACAGTGGTTGAAATACCTTTGCCAGTTATCAAAAAAATTGAAATAACAGCATATCGTATGACAAATCTTAAGTTAAAATCATTTATCCAACACAATTTTAGCGTTTCAAAATAGATATTACTTTTTGATTTATTCTTTTCCAATCTCAAAAATATACAAATTCATTTAATCTTCTCAAGCTTCAAGAAAATTTACTTTCTGCTCAATAAAATCAAAACATAAATCCTCTAAATTTATGATAAATTTTTTTTCATACAACACCTAACTAAATGAATCACATAATTCTTTAAGAAACATAAAACAGCAATATAGGAATGCTTCAAAATACTATTCCCCAAATTTCTGTTTTTAGAAATAAACTTTACTGACTGTTGTTTGACACTAATGTAAGCAGCAAATATGAAGATGCATGTTTGAGCCGAGTCGTTGATTTCTCATCGGAAAGGACTTTGTGCAGATTCATAAACTGTGCTATTGTTAAATTTATGATAAATTTTTTTTCATACAACACCTAACTAAATGAATCACATAATTCTTTAAGAAACATAAAACAGCAATATAGGAATGCTTCAAAATACTATTCCCCAAATTTCTAGTTTTAGAAATAAACTTTACTGACTGTTGTTTGACACTAATGTAAGCAGCAAATATGAAGATGCATGTGTGAGCCGAGTCGTTGATTTCTCATCGGAAAGGACTTTGTGCAGATTCATAAACTGTGCTATTGTAGTCAACTCTTTCTGTGAATAAACTATGAAAAGAAAAATATATAATATAAAATATGCTACATACATGACATATTTATATAGTATACATGTACATGTATATAAAAGTAAAAAGAAATTGGATTTAAAGCTGAATCTCCCACTGTATTGACTAGTTACCTTTTTTTATAAGTACTTTTGACATTTTTCCTGTGAAAAGATTCATTTTCACTCAAGTACTGTGAATTCATTTATTTTTGTGGGAACCATTTCTTTGTGAATTTCAGATTCAGGGTCATTTACTTTGAGGGCTGAAATGGTCAACTAAGATGGGTTTTTTCCAAGAACTTGATATTGTGGAGGTTATCTGTTTGTGAAGTGCTTTATTTGTAATGGTTCACATCTATGTACTGGTTGGATGGGAGATATTTTTAAACCTAAATTAGCTTTAAAGAAACCCACAATGCTTGCTTTTAAGTTATGAACAGTTAAATCTTATCCAAACCAGATTAACATTTTAAATATCTTATGTTGTATCTCAAGAAATATAAGATCAGAGGCATTATATATACAATTATTAAATGGCTTTGAACAAGCTTTCAGTAACTGTTAGTACTCTTTGATCTGTGTTTTATGTCCTTTGTTATTATGTTCGTTGTTTTTGTGCTTTGTGACAATCTGTTGAGTTAAGTATTTCCAGCTGATTTTACAGATTGTTCTTATGTTGTGCTGTAACACCACTGTCCAAGGTAAGGGAGGCCTGGGTGCTTACATACATGTTTGACCCGCCACATTCTTTGTGTGTCTGTCCCAATTCTGTAAATCAGTGATTGTTATTAGTTGCTGTATGTCATATCTAATTTTGTTTTAATAGTTTTTTCATTAATCAGGTCGTTGGTTTTGGTTTGAACTGTTTTTATTTTTATAAAGAAGTTTTTGGTGAATAAAGTAATGAAATCTTTTAAATACTATTATTTTCTACAGCACATCCTAAACAAAATATGGCAGCTTCCTTGACCTCAACATTGGTCACTGTTTTGTTGAAGGTAGTAATAAAGTCCAATCCTCCCAAATCACGGAAATAATCTTTAATCTCATCTAAAAAAAGCAAGTAACTGTAAAAGTATAAGGAACAAGAATGTGTCCATAATACACGGATGCCCCACTCGCACTAACATTTTCTATGTCCAGTGGACCATGAAATTGGGGTCAAAACTGTAATATTGGGAACATGTGTACTAAGTTTCAAGTTGATTGGACTTCAACCTCATCAAAACTACCTTGACCAAAAACTTTAACCTGAAGCAGGACAGACGGACGGACGGACGAATGGACGGACGAATGAATGGACACACAGATGGAAAAACATAATGCACCTAGGAGGGGCATAAAAATTCACACCACTTTAGAATTATCAAACTTTTGTTTTTTTCTACAGATGAAACCTGCAACTCTGATGTTTTGAACAAAGTTCATGGTAATTCATATTTGTTCATTTTATCTTTTAAATAAATCAGGGGCAGCAACCCAACAACAGGTTGTCTGATGCATCTGAAAATTTCAGGGCAGATAGATCTTGACCTGTTGAACATTTTAACCCATTTTCAGATTTGCTCTAAATGCTTTAGTTTGAGAGATATAAGCTGAAAACTACATTTTACCCCAATGTTCTATTTTTAGCCATGATGGCTGTCTTGGTTGATGACCGGGGTCATTGGATACATTTTTTAAACAAGATAACCTAAGGATGATTTAGGCCAAGGTTGGTTGTATTTGGCCTAATAGTTTCATGGTGTCAGCCCCCGCTACCCTAAGTTCAACTAAGTTTGTGACCTCAATTTTTAAACCAATAAAATTCTATAACCGTCAAAAGTGTGTAAAAGGACAGTTTTCAAAGATTTTTCAACAAATAAAGTTCCATAACTCTGCAATGTCATAAATTAAAATCACAAAAAAAAATCAAAAGGGAGCTTATTTAAATAGATATAAACAAGCCACCAAAGTTTTATGAAAACTGCCCAAGGCGTTTTTGAGTTATTGTCAGAAAACTGGAAAATACCCTTTTTTTATGAATTAGGTCCCAATACTCAAAACGTAAAATCAGAAATTTAAAAAATCCAAAGGGTACTTATGTCAATATATATAAACAATTCACCAAAGTTATGAATAAAATCCCATACATTTGTGTAACTCTGAAACTTAAATCTAAAATTTATAAAAATCGAAAGGGAGCTTATGTCAATAGATGTTAACAATTTACCAAAGTTTAATGAAAACTGGTGAAAGAGTTTTTGAGTTATTGTCCGAAGTGTTGACGACCAACAACAGTATTCCATAATACGTCCCGTAAAGGGGCGTATAAAATTTTAAACAGGGGCCTCCTGCCTCCTAGTCCAAGTGGTCCAAGTAGTTTATCTAGTTTTCAATAGCCTGTCAACACCAAGGTTGTGTGTGTGAAACCCTGCTCTTGGCAGGTGCATTTGACTCCTATCTTGACTTAGATTGCCAGAATTTCCGATCGAAGATCTGAGATTCTCTCCTGGTACTCTTGGCTTCCTCCAAAAATAATAAACAGCTGCGCAATGAGCGCATGATACGCCCTTCGTCTTGTGTGTGAATTTTTATGCAATAATCATAACTAGTTTCTGACATACAGCGACATGGGAAAACCCCTTTTTTACAAAAACTCAATATCTCTAAAATAAAATTTTGATTCAAAACCAAAAGTATACAGATCTTTAGATTAATATAACTAAGAAGTGTGTAAAATTTTAAGCAATAATCATAAATCGTTTTTGAGATATGGCGCGACATGTGAAAACCCTCCCCTTTTTACAAAATACTCAATAACTCAAAATAAATTTTGAATCATCACCAAAAGTATACAGATCTTAAGATTAATATAACTAAAAAGTGTGCAAATTTTAAGCAATAATCATAAATTGTTTTTGAGATACGGTAGCGACATGTGAAAAAAAACACACACCTGTTTTAGTTACTAAGTCCCGTAACTCAAAAGTTCTAATCTTATTTTCACCAAAAGTATACAGATCGTTTGACCATCATAAGAAACAACTGTGTTACGTTTCATGAAATTTGGATAAGTCGTTCTCAAGTTACGGTGCAACATGTTTACGCGGACATTTGTATACCATAATACGTCCCGTCAAAAATTGATGGGCGTATGAAATGGTCGCCACTTTATACTCAAGATTGCTGAAACACCAACAATCAATCATATTATGAAATAATGGTGAAAGAGAGAGTTGGCACCTGTATATGTTTCTATTCAAGTAGAAAGGATATTTCATGAAGTCCAATTAATTACAACAGGCCCTTAAATACATGTAACATCAAATTGAGGCAGATCTCAGATCCTAACTACATTTTTGTATGTGTACTTCTACTCACCTGTTCCAACATTATTAAATATATTAGCCAGTGTTCTGAAAGCTTGTTTCATTGCTGATGGGTTGTCAACTTGACATTTCAAACACTCAAGCAACAGGTGGACATCAGTCTTTACTTCTACAATTGAAATACCATAATACATTATTCTAGGGCTAAACAAAAATAATTTGTGTTAACGGTCACCTGCTGAAAAAACAGGTAGGATGGCAAAACATTTTTTTATTATTATTTTATGGTTATTTTAGACAGATTATATGAAATAATCAATTAATATATTATGCATGGCAGGTTAAAATAAAAAGTTCCAGAATCAGAACGTCATGAAATAGAAGTTCCAATGGAAAAAATAATCAGGAATATTACTGCTTTGAGTTAAATGTGAATACTGAAGAGTGAACAATATTCTGTTTCCTTAGAGTATTGAATATTGATCGCTAAAAAAAAAATAAGTTAAGTAATTTTTTAACATCTGCCAGTCTCAAGACATGTTCATGAATTTATGTGTCTCTTGACACTATCTTGAAATTTCAACCATCCAAATATACTAAACTTGAAAAAACAAGCAGTTGTACACAGAAGTTTAAAGCTGTGGGTCTACTGTTATGTGAAATCGGTACTTTCTACTCAAGAGATTTGCTTTGCTTGGATTGGCATTTTAGATTAATAGGACGAATATTATATAAATAAATAAATAAAATTTACTGTTTTACCTGTGAATACGTGAAAATGAAACAAAAAGTTGGCGCAAATGAAAGGAATTTGATGTGCAAATAATTGATTTATGTTAGCTTTATGCCAACTCAGCACTCAGCAAAAAAAAAATGGGTTATAGATATATGGCGACAATGTGTGCAAATGTAATTGTAATGAATGCAAATGTAATACACAGAACATTAAGGCCTGAATTATTGCATCTACAATTTTTCTAAAGCTCTTTTCCATTCAGAATGATTTTCTGAATCAATATTTGTAAATGTATATGATGCCGTCTATTAGCTTTAGTAATCAACACTATTTTATTTATTTCAACACGTTTCTATCATACCACTTATTTGGTGTTTCTTCTCCATGATAACTGATATCAATAGTTGTCTTTGTAATCCAATCAAAATATAGAACAACAGCTATAGATCCAACCAGGCAATAGACATCATATTAACTGAAAACAAAAAAATAGTTAAACATTGTGGAGCTTATAAAAATTCTAATTTTTTTTTATTGTCTGATCACAGTGAATACCTATCATCATGATCATGCCTACCAACGATAACAATTAAATAATAATTTTGTTTGTATACTCAAATTATTACATTTATAGGTAATTCAAATAAATGTCCTTCGTTAACTGCTTCTTTTTCCCTTGTAATCACTAGTATTAAACTGACCATAGTTATTATGGTAAAGGTAACTAAATATGACAGAGACAACTAGAGGTTCTAAAGAGCCTGTGTCGCTCACCTTGGTCTATGTGCATATTCAAGAAAGGACACTCTCCAACATTGTAGGCGAGAATAGAATTCATAACAAAAATCTGTTTTGTTGATCTTGTATTGCTGATCACTTAAGTCTTTTTAGTTTCTCTTTATCTTCTTTAGTTTTTGCTCAAAACACAAAAGAGGGTAAAAAAATCCTCATTTAAGGGCATTCACTCCTACAGAGTGACAGTCTACTAACTATACTGGCAAAATTTGACTTGTTTAACAGTAGATCTTGCCTTACTGATCATTTTTGCGATTTAAAGTGTCTATTTATCTAAGCATATATAATAGAAAAACAAAGGATATGGGGTATCCGTCCATGACAAAATCAGTACATGCACAGCAAAAAAACACACAATAAGCAAAGGAACAAAGCTTTTATTGCTGTTCTTCATCTGAAAGTCACAGTGAGGCCTACAACATTGAGCAAAAAAACTCTCACCTCACTGCAAGTTTAAGACGGCCCCTAGCACCGGCTTGAGTGGAATTCTTTGCAAAAATAAATTTGGATAGACTGATAGACTTTGTAAGATGTAACACCACCTAATCGGGCCCGGTCAAAAAGGAGCATACTGGAAAGTAGTACATATTTAAAACAAAATAGTTCCTACGCATAGGTGTAAATCTAAAACTATGTAGCATATATTTTAGTAATTAATGTATCAGATGAAAGGTGAAGGACTAGTGATCCTTGTATAACACATAATTTACTGATAATTTTGAATAATACAAAAATGTATGAATGAATTCTAAAATTGAGGGCATATATTGCCTGTTTCTCAGATATGAAGTGCCTGGTTTGGTGCATCCAAAATACTGGTAACCAGTGCAGTACGGTCTGATGTATAAATACAGGTATATTGATCCCGCTTCATTAAATGTTTTGAAGTGAAAAATTCAACGTGGATAGGAATGAGGACCAAGAATAGGTGGTGTGCGTCTTATTAAAATTTTAGTACACAAGCTGACCTAAAATTGAGAGAATGACGTGGCACGCATAAGATAAGTTAATTCAAGAATAAATACACCATAACTTTAACAAGAGGCTCTCAAGAGCCTGAATCGCTCACCTGTAATTTTTTGCTTAAATTTTTCATCAATGATTATTTTTGCTTTTCAATATATATTAATGAATGGCTTAAAACTTCCATTGAAATGTTCTTTGTATCTGTCATATTTTCTTCAAAATCAAAGAAATGCATTTTACCCCTATGTTTTATTTACAAGAAAATACAATACAAAATTTATACTAGATACTCTGAAACTCATTCAGCCCAAGTTTGGCTGAAATTGATTCAACAGTTTCAAAGGAGAAGATTTTTGAAGTAAGCAAACTAAATGAACAAATTGCGAAAAATTGATTTTAAAGGGCAATAACTCCTTAAGGGACAATTGACAATTTTGGTCATACAAACTTATTTGTAGATCTTACTTTGCTGAACATTTTGCTGTTTACAGTTAATATTTATCATAAATAATATTCAAAATAATAACCAAAATCTGCAATATTTCCTTAAAATTACCAATTAAGTGGCAGCAATCCAACAATGGATTGTTAGATTCATCTGAAAACTTCAGGGCTGACAGAGCTTGGCCTAATAAACATTTTTACCTCCATCAGATTAGCTCTAAATGCTTTGGTTTTGAGATACATGTATAAGCCAAAAATTGCATTTTACCCCTACGTTCTATTTTTAGCCATGGCTGCCATGTTTTTTTACGAAACAGAAAATAAAACACAAACTTTATTCTAGATACCCTTAAAATCATTCAGCTTAAGTTTGGTTGGAATTGGTTCAGTAGTTTCAGAGAAGAAGATTTTTTAAAGTTAGAAAACATGATAAACAAATTGTGTAAAATTGTCCTTAAAGGGCAATAACTCCTTAAGGGGTCAATTGACAATTTTGATCATATGAACTTATTTGTAGATCTTACCTTGCTGAACATTTTTGCTGGTCATAGTTTATCTTTATCATTAATAATATTCAAGATAATAACCAAAAACTGCAAAATTTCCTTAAAATTACCAATTTAGTGGCAGCAACGTTAACTCAACAATTGGTTATCAGATTCAACTGAAAATTTCAGGGCTGATAGAACTTCACCTAATGAACACTTTAACCCCCATTTCAGATTTGCTCTAAATGCTTTGGTTTTTGAGATATAAGCCAAAAACTGCATTTTACCCCTATGTTCTATTTTTAGCCATGGCAGCCATGTTATTTGACGAAACAGTAAATAAAACACACACTTTATTCTAGATACCCTAAGCATCATTCAGCTTAAGTTTGGTTGGAATTGGTTCAGTAGTTTCAAAGGAGAAGATGTTTGAAATAGTTTACACCAGACGGAAGACGACGGACGCCAAGTGATGGCAAAAGCTCACCGCTCCGAAGGAACGGTGAGCTAAAAATACAGAAGAGGATACATATCAAGCACGGGGAAACTTTCTACGGCCTCCACACAGCACGTGAAACAAACACTGTTATATATAACGTAGATATATGTATTATAATTTTTATCATATATGGCAAAACGCAAAAAAAATGGTAAAAATCGTCATTAAATGGCAATATTTCCAATAAGGAGTCGTCAGACGATTTCCTCTATTAGTCTTAATTGTAGATCTTTGTCTTGCTGATCATTTTTGTTTATTTAAGTTTCTATCTATTATAATTTTTATGCCCCACCTAGGGGCATTATGTTTTTCGGTCTGTGCGTCCATTCGTTCGTCCGTATGTTTGTCCGCCCATCCGTCCGTCTGCCTGTCCAACTTCAGGTTAAAGTTTTTGGTCAAGGTAGTTTTTGATGAAGTTGAAGTCCAATCAACTTGAAACTTAGTACACATGTTCCCTATGATATGATCCTTCTAATTTTAATGCCAAATTAGTGTTTTGACCCCAATTTCACGGTCCCCTGAACATAGAAAATGAGTGCGAGTGGGGCATCCATGTTCTTCTTAAGATATAAGGCAAAAAAGCAAAAAATAGGTAAAAATCGTCAACAAAGGGCAATAACTCTAATAAGGAGTCGACTGACAATTTCGACCATGGGGGGGACATATTTGTAGAACTAATCTTGCTGATCATTTTTGCAATTAAAAGTTTCTCTCTATCTATTATAGTTTTCATGATAATAGGCATAATGAAAAAAAAAATGGTAAAAGTTGACACTAAAGGGCAATAACTCCTATAAGAAGTCGTCTGACAGTTTTGAAGTATATGGAAAATTAGTAGAGCTCAACATTCTGAACATTTTTGCCTGGTGAGATTTTCTCTATTTATAACGGTTTTTAAAATAATTTAGACAAAACTTGCATTTCACCCCTATGCTCTATTTTTAGCCATGTCTGCCGTGTTGGTTGGCAGGCAGGGTCATCGGACACATTTTTGTAAACTAGATACCCGAATGATGATTGTGGCCATGTTTGGTTAAATTTGGCCCTGTAGTTTCAGAGAAGATTTTTGTAATATTAACAGACGACAGAAGACGGATGCCCAGTGATGAGAAAAGCTCACTTGGCCCTTTGGGCCAGGGGAGCTAAAAACTGGTAAGGTCAACAAAATATTCAGATTTCCTGCATCTTGGTAGGAAAAATTGGGAATGTAGGTAGCACAGGCATTTGCCTCTGAAAACAAAATTTGCCTATATTATTATACTTTAATATAACACAAGGTACCAAACTCTTTTTGAGAAATGACACCCAGTCGCCAACTTCTGTTATAATTTGGTTCCGCAGTTGTCTATCTCACTGTAACTTGTTAAGTCATAAATCTGCATCAAATTATCTTCAGTGTATAACATGCCTATTTCTGTTGTCCGAAGCCAAGTACAAAAAAAAAATGTAGGTCAAACGTAAATTATTTTGTCTTTTCACAGCGAAATGGCAATATAAATCTCGCAATGAATGATTAAGTTCAGTCTCAATGTCAAAATAGAGCAAAGAAATGATATTAAATTTAGATTAATTTTAAACTTTTGTTGTAAATGATGATATGCGTGTTCAGTTGATACAACATTTTACAATCTTGATGCATCTTTGGACTCACCAGTTTTTAAAATGATCAGTTCAGGACTCATGGACTTGCTGTAGTAGGAACCCTGTAATATAAAGGCAATTTCTAACACGTTCTTATGAAGTAACACATTTATTTAACAGAAAATCAGAATATTTTAATGTACAGTGTAGAGTAACAAGTACCAGCACAGGGTTTCAAGAATCTGAACTTAAAACATTATATGCTCCATACTCAATGAATACACTAGGAAAACTAGGAATCTTAATCTAGAACGTAATATGCTCTATGTCCAATGAAAACACTTCCTAAAAACTTCCCACTGGTCCAGTTCCAGCTACCATCAGAAATTCAGTTTTTTTCAAATAACTTTTAACAGGAAATACTTTGGGAAATATTCTTTTAACACGAAAAGGGTTACAAAAACTTTTGTCTAGGACAATAGACTCTGACTTTAATTCCTCTTATAATGTACAGTGAAAAGCGGGTTACAAGTGTGTCAATTTTTGCTTGAAATTTCATGCTTACGAGGACCAGTTACTGTCACTTATGAATGTAGTTCCTAAATTAAAGAAATGTCCTATTAATAAGAAAATTATTGTCATATTTTGCTAGAGCTCTCTCTTTCGAGGCAAAGAGAGATGGAGGTTTGTCAAATAAACCCACAATGAACTAGACATCATTGAGATGGGAGCCATCTCTGTGGGCCCGCTGTAAATAACGTGAGGTAAAAAATTTGTGTGTATAAAGTATGAAATCATAACGGTTCTCAAGATATATAGAGCAGACACAGACGGACAGACCTTTGACCTAGGAAGCTGTACATACATTATGACACACCCTCTAGTGTTGGTTAATAGACATGTCAAGTATAAACTTTGAAATCATAATGGTTCTCAAAATATAGAGCGGACATGATCTGTACCATAGGACATGGGGTTGTCAACTGAAACCAAAGTTTTTGACCTTGACCTTTGACCTAGAAAGTTGTACATACATTATGACACACCCTCTGGTGTTGGTTAATATACATGTCAAGTATAAACTTTGAAATCATAACGGTTCTCAAGATATAGAGCGGACATGATCTTTACCATAGGACATGGGGTTGTCAACTGAAACCAAAGTTTTTGACCTTGAACTTTGACCTAGGAAGTTGTACAAACTTTATGACACACCCTCTGGTGTTGGTTAATAGACATGTGAAGTATAAAGTATGAAATTGTAACGGTTCTCTAGATATAGAGTGGACACAATTTGTTACGGACGGATGGACAGACGGACAGACTGATCACTATAGGGCGACCTGCCACTAGGCGGGGCCCTAATTATAGTTATCTCCATTGCAAACTCGTACCAATGTCAACTCATACCACTAAAAGTAAACATGTACCACGGCAAATTCTTGTCATTGCAAACTCACACCAACTTATGTAAATGCACTAAAATCATGAAAATGGTGTTAAATGTTGAATATATATTTAATTTTAACTGAATAACTTATAAGTCTGTAAAAAGTATATAATTTGAAAGTCCCAATGACAAATTTGTAGCTGATTGTTCCTTGGCTAATTGGATGAAAAAACAAAGAGTTAGTTTGTTCCGATGTTTTTTGTGTTATGTCTAATTGTATCTTGACTAGTAGGCATGATAAGGTAACAAAGAATAAGTTTCATTTGATGCTTTATTGGCCACAACTTCATCAAAAATCATGTAGTATCATATGAAATCAACAAAACATGAAGTATTACTATTATTATTATTATTTTCAAGGTATTATTAATAATATTAAATTAAATAACACCAATCATTATTTAATTATTGGATTAAACAAGTTGATTAGTTAACTGCAGACATACCCTTACAATTAAAGGAATATAATTTGTTCATTAGAATGGTAATAGAAAGTAATGTATGATAACAAACAATTTAATCTACATTTTTTGTAAGCAGGTAAGTCTATGATACTACAAAAATGTAGTAATTAATAAATTCAAGAAAATCAAAACAAAATCAATTCATAAAACATTCATATATTGTATCTTTTTAATGGTACGAGTTTGCAGTGGTACAATTTCACAGTGGTACGATCGAGTTTACATTGGTACGAGTTTACATTGGTTCAAGTTTACTTTTTTAGTGGTAAGAGTTGACATGGTACAAGTTTGCAATGGTACGAGTTGACTTGCTTCCGCCTACAATATTGTCATTCCATCCATAAATTCTGAATCTCTCGGCCTTTCACTCAATCTGAACGGAACTTGAATTTATGTCACCTGAAAACAAGAAGCTACACTGCATTGAAAGGGATCATAGAAATAGATTCTAAAATCAATAAAGTGAAGACTTCATGTCCCTGCACATGCATCTTCCCCAGTGGTGGATCCAGAAATTTTCATAAGGGAGGGCCCACTGACTGCCCTAAGAGGGGGCCCACTCCAGTCATGCTTCAGTGATTCCCTATATAATCAACCAAATTTTTCCCACAAAAGTGTGGGGGCAGGCCTTTCGACTAGCGGAAGGGGCATAAACATGATTTTGCCATGCCAGACATAGATACAGTAAAAAAGTATTTGCACCAGCCCATCCACAGGCACTTGTTTAGTTGTTATCATCTGATCAATGGGAAAGTCGACCTTATAATGGCTTATTGATAGAAACAATTTCCTGTGCAATAGAACAAATTTTGTAGATTTCACATACTATAATTTATACTATGTGTACATATAAGTAACTGTCATAGCTCATAATTTTGTAACCATATCTAAATGTTCATCTTTGGCGCCATATTATGTCGAGGCAGACGTATACAGTCTGCATGTAAACCCAAAAGTGATGTCACTAATAACCCAAAAAATATACCAGGGACCAGTCCGGGACAATTTTTTATTTATCAGGAGCTGGGATCGATAAATAATAATGTTTAGGGTCAATCAAAACCCCCGATAGGTATAGAGCAGTACAAAGATGATCAAAATCCCTATTAATTTTCAAACATGCATCTCAAATATACACGAGGATCAGTGGATTTAATACATTTACTTTTCAAGTTCAAATAATTTATTGTCAATTAAAGACGCCCATTACAGGCAAAATGATCAAGTTAAATTTGGTACAAATAAAAACAATGATTTGGTTACAATTGAAATGAAAAAAAAAAAAAGTAAATGACACAATAATATATATTTATATATATATATATTTTAACATTGACAAATCTTGGACTATTATACTTACATAGTATAATAGTCCCAGGACAAATACAGTGATCCTAAAATATATATAGAAAAACTGGATTAAAATATTTTGTTTTTCCTTGGGCTGTCATAAGCACATAATAACAAACACAATTGTAAATAGCTAAAAAAATTATGAATATATATATATATATTCATACAAGAATAATTGTATCACGGTGTATTCTTAACAGTAAAATTAATAAAATTACTAAGTTTCTAATATTTGTTTTCTAATAATATTTAAATTATTAATTAAATTACATACTTGATTAAATGTGTGACTATTTTGTGATTGACAATGTAAATTGAGAAATTTTTGTAACGTTCAGCTATATTTGAAATAATGGAAACTCTCTCACTTTCTAAGATAGAACATTTTTAAAGTAGAAAGTAGAGTTTGTATTCAACTTCTTTTTTCCAAAGATTACCGAAATTCTATCTATGCATTTTGTCATCTGAATTCTCTGATTACTATTGCCTTTAGATATATAGGGTTCAAAACTTATGTTTCTCTTAAAAAGTCTATATGTTTTGAGTTTATTTCCAAATGACATATTTTTACTGTCATCGCTTAAAGATGAAAAACGACAACTGGTCATACTTCAATTCTAATCTGTTCAAAATAACCCTGATAAAAGAGACAAATAAAGTACTCTATGTTTCTTGGTTGTTACAGTACTCTTCTAAACGTTTTTGCCTTTATAGATGTCTTTTTATGCGACTGTCATACAAGTGTGGAGTTTAGCTATAAAACTAGGTTTAATCCACCATTTTCTACATGAGGAAATGCCTGGCTGTATATTTCTGTTTAGTTTTTTTTTCCAATCATATTGTGCTTAATATTGTTGTAAAATGATACCCTTTATGGGTTCTTGATTAGATTAATAAAATTCTTATCTTATCTTATCTTATACCAAGTCAGGAATATGACAGTTATTTTCCATTCGTTTGATGTGTTTGAGCTTTTGATTTTGCCATTTGATAAAGGACTTTCCGATTTGAATTTTCCTTGGAGTTCGGTATTTTTGTTATTTTATTTTTTTCCGAAACTAGATTTTTTTATCATCAGGTTGCTGTCTTTCATTGGGGTATATAGCAAATTCTACTTTTATTTTACAGAATAGAAAATGGAGAATAATATTGGCAACAAATAAAGAATACAGAGAAATGGACAAAAATAATGAATGCAGAATAATGGAAAACAATAAAGAATAATAAGAAAATAGCATAAAAATTAAAGAATACAGTAACCGGAGAATTAAGACTCCATCCAAATCAGGGACGGACCCAGGATTTTTGAAAGGGGGCATAATTTTATAAAAGTGAAGATATATATACCGTTGAGCGGAGATTTTTTTGGGGACAATTTCAGGATAAAAAGCAGAGACATAGTCCCTGTAAAAAGTCATACAGATCATGAGAAACATGATATTTTGATTTTTATTGGCGTCCAAAGTAGTACGCCCTCTACGCCACAGGCACTATAATATTTTAAGGTATAATATATGATTTTTTTTCAGAGACAAGTGCCTAGCTGTGTCTACGCCCCTGTATATGTCACTGCAAATCCCATTACTTGTAGCAAATCATGTTAACTTGGGTCACTGTTTTCACATATATCTTAAACAAAACGTGCATACTCGTTAATAAAGCCGCTTTGACACCTTCCGATTATACCAGGCGCACGGCCACCAATATGGTGCGTTTTTGTTCATTTCCAACACGCAGATATGTGAGCATACCGGAATTGCATGGAATTTCCCCCTGATCCTAGATCTGTTTTGAAATAAAAGAAGAAAGTAATATTTGCTTTTGCTAGATGAACAACATTTTGCCTATGACTATTTTCGATGAGATCGTTCTTCTCGTGCTAGAAACTTGCTATACTTACTTAGAGTTGATTATAGTTGATTTTCAGTACGGAATCCCGAGGGTTCCTCTTCATCGTTTCGTAATTTATTTCTGTAACTTACATGTACTTAACTTGTGTCTAGACTTGGATCTCGGCTATATTTCATTAGATTGAGGAAAGGTTTCGGAATTGTCGATGTACTTGATTTGAATTTATTAGCTCACCTGGCCCAAAGGGCTAAGTGAGCTTCTCTCATCACTTGGCGTCCGTCGTCCGTCTCCGTCGTCGTCGTCCGTCGTCAGTTAAATATTACAAAAATCTTCTCCTCTCTGAAACAACTGGACCAAATTTTACCAAACTTGGCTACAATCATCATTGGGGTACCTAGTTTTAAAAAAATGTGTCTGATGACCCCGCCTGCCAACCAAGATGGCCGACATGGCTTAAAAACGAACATAGGGGTAAAATGCAAGGTTTGTCTATTATTTTGAAAACCGTTATCAATAGGGAAATTCTGACAAGGGCAAACATGTTGAGCTCTTCCAATTGTTTATTAACGTCAAAACTGTCAGGCCACTTCTTATAGGAGCTATTGCCCTTAAATGACAAATTTTACCTTTTTTTAATTTTTGCCTTTTATCTTGAAAACTATAATAGATAGAGAGAAACTTTAATTGCGAAAATGATCAGCAAGACTAGATCTATGAATAAGTATGCATGGTCGAAATCGTCATTCGATTGCTTATTAGAGTTATTGCCCTTTGATGACGATTTTTATCAATTTTTGCGTTTTTGTTTTACATCTAAATTATAACAGATAGATAGAAACTTAAAGAAGCAAAAATGATCAGCAAGACAAGATCTACATTTAAGACAATATGGAGGAAATTTTCCGACAACTCCTTATTGGAGTTATTGCCCTTTAATGACGAATTTTACTAATTATTTTGCGTTTTATCTTGTATGATAAGCATTATAATAAATTAATAGAAACTAAAACAAAAAAAAAAAAACAAATAAGATCAGCAAGGCAAGATCCACAAACAAGTCAAATTTTGCCGATATAGTAAGTAGACTGTCACTCTTCATAGGAGTGATTGACCCTAAATGAGAATTTTGTTTACCCTCTTTTGTGTTTTGAGCAAAAATTAAAGAATAGAGAGAGAGAAAAAAAACAAAACAGAACAAATAGATCAGCAATACAAGATAAAAAAAACACTGTTGTCATGAATTCTATTCTTGTCTACTATGTTGGAGAGAATCCATTGTTGATTATGCACATAGACCTAGGTGAGCGACAAAGAGCCTCTAGATTTTCTTTATGGTTGATTTACAATGTATAGTTTGACTTATCAGTAGAGTAAAACGATTCTTAATTCAAAATTTAAGTTTCTGTTGCAAAAATTAGTGTTCCACGCTGCTTTGTTAGTGATCTTTGTAACTCGAATTTCAGAATTGAGATGAATTGGTATAAAGAGGTAATAGAGACAATTTCTCATACAAATGTTTCAATATAATATTACAGGGTCACAACAGAGGGTGTGGAAGGGGGTTTACAGAATAGAGAATAATGGAAGAAAAAAAAAATAGAGAATAATGAGGTGCAAAAATATAAAGAATAGAGAATAATGGGCAAAAAGTATAAAGAAAGGAGATGATTAAAGAATACAGAAATGAAGAACCCTCATCCAGACCCTCATACCATAAAACTTGTCAAATCCTAATGAACTGGCCGACTTCAAATTTATTTTGTTTAATATTTGTCGGAAATTTTTTTTTATTAAAATACAAAATCTCAGTGTTGCAGTGGAATCCTGCGTAGAAAATATGCTCTTATATACATTAAATCACAACATCTGTATACCGTACCATATCGTAGATTACATGTAGATCGATGTACATTTTTTATTGACCTTTTCGGAATTATTTGTACATGCACTGTAATTGGTCTCAGATGTTTATGCGTTTTGATTTTCAACAGTCGGCAACCAACAATACATATGACTAGAAGTTCTGAAGGTGACATTGTCCTTATATCTATTTTCCCTTTCCTGATTTGCAGAGATGTGCAACAACTAAAATGGATATGTTATATTAGGTACATGTAAGCTTGGTTTGGAAAAATGTCATAAAATTAAATTTAGGAAATATTTCGATCAAATCTATAATAGGTTTGTTATGTTGAATGTTCCAAAAACATGATAACTGATTTATATAGCATCCTTTATAGCTTGTTGTTCGGTGTGAGCCAAGGCTCCGTGTTGAAGGCCGTACATTGACCTATAATGGTTTACTTTTATAAATTGTTATTTGGATAGAGAGTTGTCTCATTGGCACTCACACCACATCTTCCTATATCTAATTACAGAGTCGTATAAAAATATTGGATTATGTTTTTAACATAGAAACTAAAAATTATCTCTTATGATAATTATATATTCATATAAATTCGAATGAATACAAATTATTTGTGGTGCCATTAATCTAAGTATGCAGAATTCAGACCA
Source organism: Mytilus coruscus (assembly GCA_017311375.1). Classification (NCBI taxonomy): domain Eukaryota; kingdom Metazoa; phylum Mollusca; class Bivalvia; order Mytilida; family Mytilidae; genus Mytilus; species Mytilus coruscus. The sequence continues at coordinate 29,201,208 of CM029608.1, read as the reverse complement.
ACAATCGCAATACTTGTACTTGTACTACATTTAACAAACACAATAGATACGGTATGGTACACTATGGTACGTACGAGAAGCGTGATTGTTTAGCACTAGTATATCCGGAAATAATATACAACTATTTGAAAATTTCCATGAAAATATTCCGTATCCTGTAATTGTCATTTAATACTGGGAACGACTCGAAACTGTATGACACATAGTGAAATGGATAATACATATATGAACAGTTCTTAGAAAATATATTCCAAATCAACCTAAAGCACAGCTTAATCATGTTAATGGCACGCAGTGTATCGGTCTTAAAAAAGTTGCCAGAAACATGTTTAAATGAAGAAAGAAAAAAACGTATCAATGCTAATTAAATTACACTTTTCGGAGAATTGAAAGAAAGTGTAAACTATTTGTATATGTTAAATCAAATTATAACGAATCCACGCCTTTTATAAACTTCACGACAAAAAGCCGGCTAAATTGAAAACTAGTCGTAGAACTTATCCAAATATCTGGAGGTAATTTGCGCTAACATTTCAAATGAAGAATAGTTGATATTGAAATAGAAAACCCCTAGCTGTCATTGAACAGTATTCTTACATAAAAAAAATCATAAATAAAAACAATACACTAAGGTACGGTTCACAAACTCAAATGTTTCTTAAACAACGGATAATGGTGTGTAATGAAGATCTACATATTTTAATATGTTAGAAATGGGGGGGGGTCTATAAATGTCATACCATCAAGAGGGAAAGGTAGTCACCCCGTTTATCTTGAATAACAGTATGTAATCTTCCTGCAGAACGTGAAGCATCGAGAATTAAAAAAAAAAATAATAACAATTACGATAAACGTTGGATTAAGAGAAGGCTCTGCCGAACAAATGCATCATCCATTCAGAAATAATATTAGACTATTTCGAGATAGCTCTCGAATAAACATTTGTAGGTTTGTTGCTTTTTGCCATGGTGTTGTCAGTTCTTCTTTTACTTATGGGGCCTCGGTGGCCGAATGGTCTAAGTAGTAGAAATACTGTATCACTAGCCTGTCAACACTGAGGTTATGAGTTCGAATCTCGCACGGGGCAGGTGCACTCGACTCCAATCTTAATTGTTAAGGGATTGTCAGTTTTCCTACCGAAGGTCGGTGGTTCTCTCCGGGCACTCCGGCTTCCTCCACCAATAAAAACTGACCCACGAAATAGTACAATAGCGTTGAAAGTGGCGTTAAAAACCAATCAATCAAACAATCAATCTTTGACTTATGGGTTTTGTATGTCCCCTTGATATCTTCCGCCCTTTTGAAAAAAAATCCATTGCGAGTGTGTTTTCTGTTACTTAATCATGAAGTTAAACTATGGATGAGGTAAATGTGTGATTAGAGTGATACCAAGTTAAGAAGTATGGCCTATATATTGGTTGATGTTGTAGTCTTTCGGAATACCGGAAATGCCTACTGTCTTTTCGGAACACATCTGTTCTTTTCTATGGCCACCTGCGTAATAGGTATTGAATTGACCTAATGAATATATATCAGCGTCCAACAGTTGCTATAGAGATAAGTGTTAATAGAGATTGATTGATATCCTATATAGCTAATTAAATTAGAGTCTCATATGTTAAGGTTTCTGAAATACAAGCTGTGTTCACATTGGAGATCAAGTAGATTTTAAGCGAAAAAAGTGACCGTCAATGGACAGGGCGTTTTTACGATTTTCAAACTGAACCATTTTATCGAAATAAAAAAAATAAAAAAAATAGTAAATTCCGTTAGCAGCAATTAAAATTCTACGTCCAGGAAAGATGGGAACAATCAAGGTGTTTCTTTAATTGTTCCTATTTTGATTAAAATAACAAAAACGGAATTATTATAATCACTTATTATTTAACTGGTAAAATATTGGAAAAAAATACAAATTAGAATAAAAAGAAAATAAATTAAAGAAAAACAAACTGAACCTTAAAGAATCACTGAGGTGTGTAAAATGCAGATATAAGATGCTATACAACATTTTATTTTTTAATATACATTTAAGTTATAAAAATATTTTTAGAGGTATGTTGACGATTCTAAAAGAATAAGTAAATGTGTGGGCTTGATGTTTATGATGTCGTATAACAGAAAAAATGATTATGCATATGCAATGCAGCAGTGGTGAAATACTAATACAGGTTCAGAAATAAAATAACGAATGTCTTTTATAGAGACTGGGTGATGATAGATACAGTCAGAGATAAGATAATGAATTTCCATTTATAGTAATTAAGGCTCTACATTTTTATCAAACTTAAATATAAATAAGGAAACAAAAGCAATAATTATAATAAATGACAACGCGATGAAATCAGGTAGTTAGTTTTCTCGTATGAATTGTTTTACATTGTCATTTCGGGGCCTTTTATAGCTTACTATGCGGTATGGGTTTTGTTCATTGTTGAAGGCCGTACGGTGACATATAGCTGTTAACTTCTACGTCACTTGGTCACTAGTGGAGAGTTGTCTCATTGGCAATCATACCACATCTTCCTTTTTTAATTAAATAAACCATACTTAATCTTATTTAAAAATACAAGTTAACCCTGGAATTTATGACGAAAATTAAAGGCACCTTTTATGTGTGTTAAATGCAGAAATTACACGTTACATCGAAACAGTTCATAAATGAATATGTGTTTGAGTCCTTAAAAATAATTCTATTGATATGAAAAGATTTACAGACACTGAATGATATTCTTTGGAGTTGAGGCGATAACTATCTGTTTATTTAAAACTTATGCTTAATGAAGTAAAACAAATTGAGGTTTGTTATATTCCTCGATGTTTGGCATTGAAAACTGTTATAAATTACTACCGGTAAGTGGTTTTCGAGGATAGATTAGCAATTGTCCAAAGACTTATAATAACAGGAAGATGAGTATTATCTACTCATGATTCTTTTATAAAATTAGAGATGCGTATGTTAATTTTTTTTATGAAAATGTGTGAGTTTTCCAAAGGACATGTGTGTCGACTTCCCTCTCCAAAACATATAGTTATAAATGGCAAAGTCAACTTTTTTTTGTTTTCGTTATGTGAAACAACCCACTTCCCCCTCAAAATAAAATCAGATTAAAAGTTGAAGTATCTGGTGCACAACTTCATGTCCCACCTAAAGAAGAATCAGTGCAAGTTTCTGGGATTTCCGTCAATTTGTTTTAAAGAAGTAGAGCCAACCAATCTGTAGTCATAAGCAAATTTAGAGGGTCTAGTTGACAGAGGTCTAGAGCGTTTTTTGCCACAACTTAGTATTTTTCTTAAAATCAATATCCGTATAAAACGAAAATGCGATTGCAAAAACAGGATTTTTATATTGCGTACTGGACATGAACTATACTGAATTGGCACTATTATTCCTGCTTCCCTCTGTCTGTCACAGAATCGTATAAAAGAGCAAATCAACAACTTCATTATATTTTGGTTAATTTACAAAAGGACAAGTTATGAAATGAAAAAGTGAGAAATGTTTGAGCAAATTGATTTATTAAAGTACAAAGTTGAGGTTTCAAATTGTTTCTACTCTAAAAGTCTGGTTTTTGTTTTTGTTTTATAGCATGGAGTATAAATAAATTGATGTCAAGCATATCTCGAATATGATAGCCAATGACCAAACAATATTAACTAGTGTAATTGATTTCCAAAACGGTCTTAGTTCGGAATTATCAAATACGAATATAGCTTAGGGTTTTCAACTATTTTCAAACTAGCTACAAACAAATAATCATGATTCATTTCATAAACTTCTTCAAAACAAAGACTGTTTTCACATTTACATTTCGAGTTTAGCCAGGAAGCTACCTCTAATTTCCAACATAGCACCTCAGAATGGAACAAACAGTGGTTGTTTCTTATTTAGCATGTTGTACAATCTAATTGAAATATAGAGATATGGTTTCGTTATCCTCATATGCTTACATGTACGAGAACGCGAGTTAAGATAGATCTGCATGAATTTTAATCAGATTGCATGTTGTAATGTTATCTATCGGAAGAGAGAGGGATGGGAGAAAATTACACCCCACATAAAACAGCAGCTTCATTAAGAATCCATGTCAGTTTTTCTACATTTTATATTAAAAAAAATGAGGTAAAATCATGCTTCTTTATGTACCAATTATCTGATCGTTCATGCCAAACAGGCATTTAGGTTCACGATTGCATTTCTTTTTTTTTAAAGAAAGCAACTTGTTCCTACGTTTGTTTAACTAACCGGTTTACAATCTATAAGTCGTCTATTCCTGAATGGTTTAGGTTTTAAAGAGTGTTGTTTTCCTAAATCTTCTGTTTACAAACCGTTGAAATATTCGAAATACTAAGGATTTATTTCCCCAGGCGTATTTGCCGTATTTGGTAACACTTTTTGGAATGTTTGTTCTTAAATGCTTTTCAACAGGTTGTAGAGATTCTCATAAATGTTTATTACCCACATTTATTGGTAGTATTCATCAAAACGGGTATCAATTTTCAGTGATAAAAATATTAACTTATCATATTAATTATTTAGAAAATTGACGTAATTAATTGTTTACAAAACTTTGAATTTTTTGAAATACTAAGAATTTCTACCCCAGGAGCCGAGTACCTTAGCTGTATTTGGCAAAACCTTACGGAAGTTTGGGTCTTTAATGCACCTCGACTTCGTACTTCATTTGTCTTTTTAATTTTTTGATTCGAGTGCCACTGATGAGTCTTTTCTAGACTAAACGCGCTTCTGGCGTACAAAATTTAATCCTGAAATCTATGATGAGTTAAACTAATACCTTATTTAGTATAAACTACATATTAATAGGGATAGTATCTATTTATGGTGATCTTCTCCAACCTCCCCAACTTCCTACTTGATTGTGTCCTTCATACTTTTTTGATTCGACCGTCACTGATGAGTTTTATGAAGATTTAATCGCTTCTTAAGTACCAAATTTTAAACCTTGTATTTCTTATGAGGTTTTTACAACCACTAGGTCGGTACTACTGCTTTTCGACGTTTCGTTCCCGAGTCTTCACCAGCCCAGTAGTCAGCACTTTTTTGTTGACATGAAATATCATTGATTCGATCATTTGTGTAAATTTACTGTTAAAATACTTTTGAATATTGTAAACACTAAGGATTTTTATACCCCATGCCTATATTACTTTAGCCGTATTTGGGAAAACTGTTTGTTTATCTTTGCTCTTCACCTTCTACATCACAACTTAATTTGGTCTTCCGACTTTTTTGATTCGAGCGTCACTGGTGAGCCTTATGTAGACGAAACGCGTGCGCCTGGTGTAACGTGTGCGTCTGGTGCACTAAATCATAAACTTTGTATACCTTTAATGCAATATTATATCATACACTTTTTTTCAATTGATATTTTATAGTGTGTCTTTATATGTTGTGATGTTACACTATTGTTTCAGGTAGGGTGAAGGTTGGCGCCTATTAAAACGTTTAAACCCGCTGCATTTGTTTGCACCTGTCCTAAGGCAGGAACCTGATGTTCAGTTGTTGTCGTTTGTTGATGTGGTTCATAAGTGTTTCTCGTTTCTCGTTTTTTATATAGATTGGACCGTTGGTTTTCCTGTTTGAATGGTTTAACACTAGTCATTTTTGGGGCTCTTTATAGCTTGCTGTTCGGTGTGAGCCAAGGCTCCCTGTTAAAGGCCGTACTTTGACCTATAATGGTTTACTTTTACAAATTGTGACTTGGATGGAGAGTTGTCTCATTGGCACTCATGCCACATTTCTTATATTTATTAAACAATTTTTCATCTTTTCATAAAACAAAATGTTATTTAGCTTTTATTTTTGCTATTAAAGTTTTGGATACACATTGCAAATTTGTCATAGTTTTTGTAACATTATGCACCGAAGGACGTTATTAACCAAAATGAATTAATTGTTTATCCAAAAGATAATTTGTAATTTCAATGCCAAAAGAATTTTGTTTTTCGTTGAGAATGTCCTTCTTTTACAATTTCTTTTATAAATACCCGAACTTTGCCATAATATTGTAGAAGCGCAAACGATACACAGTTATAGCTGTGATACTACCAATTTAAGGAAATTAATATAGAAAAAACTTTTAGAAAATAGTCATTGTGTGAAATAAATTCATATGGAACTGGCCCAACCTCTTTTTAATTTTGAATGCTATGCTTTTTAACATTATGTCGATGAATGAAAAGGGTTTATACGGATCAACATTCTTCATCTTATGATATAATATAAAAAAAGGTCAAATTAGATATATAACAAAATTAATCTACGTCTGTTTAATGTGCGTTGCAACATTCTCCATTTCTGTTTTCCCACTAACAGCGGCATCTGTAAAATAAGGAAAAACATATTCTAAATGCAAAATTTCCAAAAAAAGCGATTTACACTGCAATGTTAGACACTAGATTACATAATATGGCAAACAGGTAAACCGGGCTTTGAATTACAATATTACATGGTTTTCCACAAGGAACACATTGAATTACAATATTATATGGTTTAAATAAAGGAACGCATTGAATTACAATATCAAATGGTTTCCCAGGATGAACACATAGAATTTTAATATTACACGGTTTTCAAAAAAAAAAAAAAAAAAACACATTGCATTACAATATTACATGGTTTTCCAAAATAAACACATTGAATAACAATTTTACATGATTTTCCGAAAGACACGCATTGAATAAATATATAATATGGTTTAAAAAATTAACGCATTGAATTACAATTATGGTTTAATTTTCCGTAAAGAACGTAAATAATCACAATATTACACAGTTTTCCAAAAAGAACGCATTGAATTAAAACATAACGTGGGTTTTCAAAAATGAAGTCATTGAATTGCAATATTAAAAGGTTTTTTTGCAAAAGGAACGCATTGAAAAAACATACTACCTTAAATATGAATAGACAAAAAAAAAAGTTTCTAAATTTCAGAATAAAACTACCTTTTCCATTCATTTTTCTTATAAATAGCATGATAATTTCTTAGTTTACAAAAAAAAAAAAAAAAAAAAAAATGCGGAAGATTCTAAGGAGAAAATTCAAAACTTATAGAGAAACTGACAAGAATAAATGACGACGAAAAGACAAACCCAGTCCCCAAAACAGTACATAGTAAACAAAAGATTGAGCAACATGAACTCCATCTAAAACTGGGGGGTGATCGCATGTGCCGCGGAAGGGTAGACCGACCTTACTCCACTGCCTACCCGCCAAAGAGGAATTATTTTAATTTGCATAGTATGCACTATCAAATGTTATACTCGAGTGGTTTATAGTTGTATATTAACTATAACAATGAACACAATGAATGTTAAATGCGAGTAACAAAATGTACAAAAACCTATATTGGAAAAAAAAAAATAACCTATGAGTAAAGATAAGTCATCTTTTGTTTGCCTTTTAATAAGATTAAAGAAAAGAAAATTCAAAAAATTATATAAGTATCAATACTTAAATATCTACTATCAAATAAATAAGAATTGAAATAGAATAATGAACTTACACATGTAACAGTTTGTTTTATCCTCATTTAATTCCTGTCTTTTACATATAGTAGTGCCAAGCAATAAGATAAGAGGTAAACCCAATATCGTAACAAATACCGTTACTGCAATTTGTGTAACATGGCTCACTTGTTTAGCTGAAAGTAGAAAAATGAATGCTGTAACACCACTGTTCTAGGTTAAGTGGAGGATTGAGTGCTCACAGGCAGGATTTATCCCGCCATAGGAGCTCTAATCCTGTATTTGTTTTTCGTGTATAGGTTTTAGCATAAGTCAAGCCGTTGTTTTTCACTTTTGAATTGTTTTAGATTTCATAATTAACTACCGGATACTGATTTTGCTAATTCTTGAAGGCCGCACGGTTACTTATAGTTATTGACATCCTCGTCCTTTTGTTTTTTGTGGATATGTGACAGCATATTAATTCAATAATTCAATAAAACATGAAGAAAAATAAATTAAATCTCTGTAATTGGAGTAATAAATAATCGACCAAAGAAGCATATAATCCTCATGTATTGAACCAACAAAGGCAATAATGTACGTACGGAGCCCTATTGGTCTCATACAGATTAAGAGTTGTGTTATTCACTGTCAAGCACTTGAGATGTCAAATATAGCGCTGTAGATAAATATCCAGTGGTGAAGATGTAAAGCTTAGTGCTGCAGATGTAAAGCCAAGCGCTTGAGAACTTAAGTCCTCCGTTAGAGATATAGGGTCACACGCTGTAGATAAAAAGTCCATTACCGGAGATCTAAAGCCAGGCGCTGAAAATGTAAAGTCCAGTGCTGAAGATGTAAATCCCGGGCTGCAAATGTAAAGTATCACACTGTAGATATATAGAAATTCTAGCGCTGGAGATGTAAATTCGAGCGATGTAGATATTACGTACAGCGATGGAGATGCAAATACCATCCTTTGAGATATAAAGTCTAGCGCTGTAGAAAAAGTCCAGCGCTGTAAATGTAAAATCCTGCGCTGTAGATATAAACTTCCTATAGTCTCAAACGCTTGACTTTAAATGTACATCGCTGAATTTTATAACAACATCGCTAGACTTTTAATCTCCAGCGCTTGATCATAATTATATTTACAGCACTGTATTTACATCTCCAATGTAGGACTTTAAATCTCATGAGCTTGTCTTTGCATTTCAATGATTGTACTTAATGTCTGCATCGCTCGAAATTACATCTCCAACGATAGAATTTTTATATATCAACAGTGTGAGACTTTACATTTGCAGCGCGGGAGTTTACATCTTCGGCACTGGACTTTCACATTTTAAGCGCTTGGCTTTAGATCTCCAGTAGTGGACTTTATATCTACAGCGCTTGGCTTTACATTGCAAGAGCTGAGATTTGCATCTCCAGCGTTGGACTTTTCATCCCCATCGTTTGGCTTTCAATCTAGAGCTAGACATTATATCTCCAGCACTTGAGTTTATAAACAATAACTCTTTATCTATATGAGACCAACATGACTCCGTAGTAATGCATTGCAGTTATGACGTTTATATTCTTTGTTGCATGTCTTTGATTTATGTAACACAATTTTGGCTGCTGAATCCCAATTATTGTACCATTGACAAATTATGTCTGTTTGGTTGCGAAACAATAAACAACTGTCATACAATTTGGAGGTTTAGCCAGCTATAAAACCATCTTTAACCCACCTTTTCTCTTGACAATGTAAGTCAGGGATATAACAGTTGTTTTTCATTGGTTCTGTTGATTGATATGGATACGTTTTTAAGGTTCTGTAGACTTCTTCTTAAATGTGTCAATAAGTATATTAAGTTCTGCCGCATAATGGGTAACACTTTGACCTTTCGAGCTCTCGTCGAGAGTGTTGTTTGGATAATTTTTATATTATTTTCTATTGGTTTTGTCTTGCTATCTCACACACGGTTATATCTGTGAGTTTGAGATTATTTGAAAGTTTGTTTGAAGTGAGATGTAATTGTTACCTGAATTTGATGACTACTATTCTGGACTCTTTCGGGACGTTTTTGACAGTTTAATACATTGTGTAATGTAGAACTCTACTATGTTAATTTATTTCGGTTAGAATATTTTTTGCAACTGATTGTTTTATGTTCATTTTTTTTATAATAACAAGCTTACTATTAAACCGATTTCATCTACAAATGTCCTGGCATAATAATATGTAAACATTACGGACAGTGGATTTTCCTAACACAACCCCACATGTTGGCAATGATTAACTCCTTATTCATTGAAAATTGTTCATTTTGTTAGAAAAAAAAGGTGTTAATAAAAAGAAAGGTTTGACAAATACACAAATGTGATTGTTGAATTCGAAAAAAAGTTCTGGTGAAAAATCACAATTGAATTGCGTGGATCTTATTTTATAAATTACTAGATAGCTGGAAAGGTACTGATTTCAGTGGGTTTTGACATTTTATACGTTTTTCTTGGTGTCGATTGGTTGCGGTGGCATTCGCATTTGTTTTATTTTAAAATAACCTTCTCCAGGTACTTTCTTTATATTGGCTGCTACAGTTTTGTTGTTTAATTCTTGAATTTCCTTGTTTTCAAAATTTTAGTACATCTGCAAGATAATTTTTTGAAGTGAACGTCAAAATATATGGCAGTGGACTTTACTTAAATTGTTGATTCTATAAAAAGTTTTTAATTTTTACTTGATATATTAGAAATGCATGATGTCCTTATTCGTTTTCTCCGATTCGAAGTTTCAACCAAAAGGTATTTGAACGACAGTCATACAATTGAGAGGTGTATGGATGCAAACCAACTATTGCACATTTGTACATAACAAGTTCTTATGATATCAATTTTTTCTATCTTCTGGTATTGGGTGTTGCACGTTACTTCAATAATTTTTAAAATTTTAATAATTTAAAAAGCAGAACATTTCAAAGACGTTTATATTGTACTTCAGTTGCACGAAACCAGCAATGCATATGACGAAGTCAAGAAGATAACTTATTGCAGAATAATTGAATCGTTTACCATTTTTGTTTTTATAGTGATTAAGATGATAACACAATGTTGACTGCTGTAACCCTAATTTTGACATTTTTACCAATTGTGTCTGTTTGTTTTGTTCACGCATCGTTGTCAATATAATGGAATTTGATGCGACTGTCATACAAGTGAGAGGTTTGGCTAGCCATAAAACCAGGTTCAATCCACCATTTTCTACTTAAGAAAATGCCTGTACCAAGTCAGGAATATGACAGTTGTTATCCATTCGTTTGATGTGTTTGAACTTTTGATTTTGCCATTTGATTTAGGACTTTCCTTTTTGAATTTTCCTCGGAGTTCAGTATATTTGTGATTTTACTTTTTACCATAATGTCGAGGTTAAGAATACCAATATAAGATTAAGGAGAGAACTTACATTCACATTGCTGCAATCGTCCAACATCATAGTCAAATAATCTATTATGCCTTGAGCTGACAATGCAATGAACTGACAAATATTCTCCACAATTTTCAACTTCTTTACTCGACTGGTAATACAATGTTACGTTGTACAGAAATCCTAGTTTTTGTTCTGTAATCATTGAAACATTCAACCAGGTTTTCTACAACAAACATATATCATATTGATGCAATTTTAACTTTGAATATTTAATTTCTTTTACATCATATACTTTGAATTATAATCATGTGATAATATCTTACATAATATAAAACGTCTTTGTTAATTGAATATGCCTAACGACGTTGCAGAAACTTATTGGTTTTTTGTGTGTTTATTGTTAAGATACATACCTGATGTTTCACCTGATATATTATAACCATGTCCGCTTTTGATTCAATTATTGTATTTTTTACAGCTTGTGGGGCTTTTAAAGTGACTTTTTTTTTTATATTTTTAGTTTCTAACTTCAAAACAATAATTTATTGAAATAACTTGTTTTGTTCCAGAAATTTTGTTTTTAAACCATCGATGACATCGTTTCAGACGAATTTGTGGTTGCAGCCTAACACAGTATTAATCGTTATTCTTATAAAGTCGCATAAAACGAAAGTTAAAGACTAATTGTGTTTTTTTTCTCCTTTTGCTTTCTTTTTCTTCTGCATCATCGTTTTATTTACCCTGAAAATGTCCGACCGTTCCCTTGAACGCAATAAAAAAACTGTTTTGGTACTGTTGGAAGTAACAACTCATCAAAGAAAACAGGCTAATAATAGTTACGCCAGACGCGTGTTTCGTCGCCATGAGACCCATCAGTATCACCGAATCAAAACAGTTGGAAAGCCAAAACACATAGGAAGTTGAAAAAGAATTAAAAATTAAAAAAAAAATCCGAAAACGGTGCCTACTAGGGCATATGTCTTGGGAAATGAAACCATATTGATGCTACAAATTCAACAATAGTAAATTTACAAAAAAAATAAACATATGAATGATATTTCATGTCAACACAAAATAAAACTCATCAAATATGTACGAATTTGAAGAGCATTGGTGGATTCAAATTTCCGAAAGGTTTTGTCAAATACAGTTACGGTAATCTATTCCTGGGGTAGATAATCCTTAGTTTTTGAATAATTCAATGAATTAATTTTTATCTGAAATAATCTACAAAGCTAAACTTCCCAGAACATGATTTTGGTTTAGTTAAGAATGTCCATTTTTGAGAATGTCATATTTGTAAAGAGTTAATTTATAAATATGACATTCTCAAAAATGGACATTCATAACTAAACAAAAATCATGTTCTGAAAAGTTAAGCTTTGTAGATTATTTCAGATAAAAAATAATTCATTTTGGGTAGCAATGATCTGCGTTGCATCATTTAATAAAAACATTGTCTTACTCCCTTCCTAAAAGACTCTCATATCTAAAGTTTTTTTTAAAAAGGTATAGTACCGTAAAAACATCCCAACGCAAAATTTTATACGAACCAATTAAAATTTCAAAAGATTTGATTTCAATTTTGGTTAATCCTCATAGTCTACCAAAACAATATGAATTGGGGAAAAGGACCTATAACCATATTTACCTTTGAACTTTACCGTTGAAATTGAAATGTATTACATATTAGAACCACAATTGACAGAGACTTGGGATCTTTCGTAAAGACGATAGGAATAAAACCTCCTGAAAGTATACAGAGTCATGATGTACTTGACCTTTGTTTATTTTTTTAAATAGTTGCAACTTGAGGAATATAAGTTATAGATACAGGGGGTCTCCAGTAATAACCACATCTTCCTATATCTATAGATTCATAGAATTACATAAGAACAAAAAGGTAAAACATTTACCTTCGACCTTGGAACATTTCTTCGAAAATTGCTAGAATCATACACGAAATAGAGACAATAATATGTTGAAAATGTTTGCAATGAGAAGATGGAATTATTGATATACAGGCGAAGATCCAAGAGGAGCCACCCCTGTCTCTGGTATTGTATACATGTGTATATGTATCTTGTACAATATATATAGATAACGGTTGACAACTCCTGTAAAAGATCAAAGGATAATTTCGAATAAAATCTCAATGTATGTCCAAAGCATGTTGCACCCGTTCTTTTTTAATTTGATTCACAGGGGATTCGACAATGAACGAAAAGTGAAATAAAGAAACAGCATCAAAATAAAGGTTTGAACCTTGATTTCAATTTCCAAGTTATGGATAAAGGATCCCAAATGAACACACCTTAAATAGGTCTTTTCGACTAATATACTTCTTATGAAATAGTTAAAGTCACTTGATCGCATTGGTCAAAATGACCCAGTCTTCATGATGATAAAACGATCAGTTCGAAAAGAAAGTTTATGTTTAGTGATTACCATAGAATTCGTGATAATATGTTATGGATAACGCATATTTTAAGGTTTTTCTTGTCGTATAATATACCGAGAGGTGTCATGATTGATCAAATGACAGACCGGCCGTAGGGAGGTCTTTCTTTGGGCAATCCTAACACCCAAAGGTGTGTCATACGACAAGAAAACCCTTAAAATATGCATTATCTTACTTATATACCGTAAAAAAAATAATATCTGCAAAGATGTGCAGGATTTGCATCCTCTTTTACCGACCACACTAAAGTGGGATATTCTTTTCTGATGCGTTCAGGTTTTAATACGCCCTACGGCTCATTTATAATGTGAAATAAAACTCACTAATTAATCTAGATAAAAACTTTAGAAATCTTTATCCAGGCACAATAAAAATATATCCGTATCTGCATGAAGGAAGTTACCGCCCAATCACGGTGTATGAAAAATACAAGTCACTTTGAAAGCAATTTATTGTATTAACTTAGTTGATGAAAGGGGATGCTATGTTTTCTTTTCTTTTTTTCATGATATTTTTAAGTATTCAGAATAATTTTCTTTTGAATGGCCCCATTATTTAGTACGTAGTAGTTGTTCTATAGAAAACAATAAGAATATTTGGTCATCTGATCATTTTATAGAGTGAAAGAGGGACGAAAGATACCAGAGGGACAGTCAAACTCATAGATCGAAAACAAACTGACAACGCCATGGCCAAAAATAAAAAGACAAACAGCCAAATAATAGTACAGATGACACAACATAGAAACTAAAGACTAAGCAACAAGAACCCCACCAAAAACTGGGGGTGATCTCAGGTGCTCCGGAAGGGTAAGTAGATCCTGCTCCACATGTGGCACCCGTCGTGTTGCTTATGTTATTACAAATCCGGTAAATAGTCTAATTCGGTAGGTCACATTCGTGAAAAGGGAAGGGTATTGTAGTTACGACATAAGGAACATATCCGATATCATCTGTGAAACGGTTATTCCATAACGGTCAACCAACTCGTGATGGCGTCCGTAAAATTTACGAAGGGATGATTTCAACTTCACCATTTGGAACTCTTGGTTAAATAGCTTCCTTGTGAGCAGCAATCCTCTAACAAGGAAATCATGATAGGAAATACAAGCCCGGAAATATCGTATCAATTGGGAGATATATACTCCGTATGCAGGCGATGCTGGAATGTTGCTACATAGAAATGGAAAGTTCACAATTGGGAAGCTGAAATCATCTCTTTTGTCGTAAAGTTTTGTTTTCAACCGACCCTCATTGTCAATTTTTAGATGTAAGTCAAGATATGAGGCAGACTTAACTGTATCTGTAGTATCCTTTATCTCTAGTTCGATGGGATAGATTCGTTCAACATAGTCACCAAATTTTGTATTATTTAGTGAGAGAACATCATCTATATAGCGGAACGTAAAGTTAAAGGATATTGCTAACTTCTTATCTTTCTTCCTAAGAAGTTCCTGTATGAAGTCAGCCTCATAATAATAAAGAAACAAGTCGGCAAGAAGAGGGACACAATTGGTTCCCATTCGAATTCCGACAGTCTGTTGAAAAACACGTCAAAAAAAAAGGAATCAATAAGACAGAATGTTTACGACACTAATAACCGAATTTTCTACTTTCTTATGATAACTAGATGTTTTGAATTATGTCTTTGAAAGGAATTTAGACAACTTTTTCCCTCTCTATTGGGAAAACCCTGTGTTGTGCCATTTAGATAAATCATTCGCGTCTGCAACTTTGAAAAGAAAAAAATGAAGAATAATTTTACCATCATATCATTTTTTTCTAATTTACAGTTTGGAGATACATGTATCGTTGAACCGAGTAATGTGTTATGACGTAGCAGTCTCCATATAGTGAAATATTTTTGTTTATTTAGTGCATTCATCAAACATTGAACTTATTAATTTTATGTCAAAATCATGTAAATGATATATCTGACAGACTTATTTCTTCTGAACTTTAACGTAAAAGGTATACATAGATGTAAAAAGTTAAGAACTGGCTCGAAGTGAGCACGAAATCGGGGTACATGTCACACGAAAAACGAATATCCATACATGTAGGTCAAAGTATGATTTCCAATACAGTATCCTACACACGAATGTGTTAAATCTGGCTTGTTTTAAAAGTGTTATGAACAGTTTTACACTATTAAATTCATCTCACATAATGTCCCTTTTTGTAGCGATAAATTAACAAAACTTCACATTGTTTGTTTCGGACGTTAAGGATGTACACCTCTGAGGAGATAAAAAAATTTCTAGATTCAACTTTTTTCTTAATCTGATCTTTGGGTTTATATGACTATTAGAAAGTAATTGATGAAGAAAAAATCATATGGTGGTGCACTTTTTTTTGGTACGGCCATTTGAAAGTACCCAATTTTTAATGATTTTCCCATTTTCATCATTTTTTACCCATTTTTGGCCTAATATCATGAAAAAAGTCACAGTTTTACAATTAAACTTATCTCATACTTTCACTAAAGATGGTGTGAACCGATCTGAATAAATTTAACTTTAAAAAACTATAGGTTGGTGTTATTATTAGAAAGTTTTATCAAATTTCGTTGCTCTTTCATGTCAAATGGACCATGCTGTCAATTTTGTAAATTTAAGATTTTTCTCTTTTATTTAGAACAAAAAGCATACTATTTCAACTTCTTTGTTATAAATGATTGGAAAAATACATTTCAAAGAATTTTGAAAAGACAAAATTGATATGGGTTGAACATATTTTTGGCAAAATCATTTTTTGAAGCCCTCACCCATTTTCTCAATATTTTGGCTGATGATTCTTACCGGATTGGTTATAAAATTTGAAAATTTAATTTCTCAAAAACTACTTATTGTAAGTACACAGTTTTGTCACAGAGTTTAGTTTGAATATAATTTTTTTTTAATTCATTAAAATTTTTCACTTGTATCACATGTTTTGGAAATTTTGCCCGATTTCAACGAGACTGAAACATCAGAAGAATACATCCTTAAAATATGCGTCAACGACGATTTTCGGTACTTCAGTCTAATAATCGGAGGAAAGTATTGTTTCTGCCTTAAACCTATCAAAGATGGAATATTAAAACGAAATCCCCCAACTGGCAACTACACACGAGAAATATCAAACGATTTAAATGTTTAAGTAAATTATAGTTTGCATTTCAATCAGGGAAAATAATGACCTTACACAGGTCATTATCCTATGCCTTGAAGCATATTTTATTGAAACTTGGTATCGTCCGGGTTGAATCTTCGAAAGAATGACCTATCGTTCTGAAAGAAAATAACTCCATATAGGTATATAACGAAAAAATAATAATCGTATTATTTTTAGTATATGGTCAGTCTTCTTACCCCGACTATGATATAACATGTTGGCTTTGGGTAAATTTTTTCGATATTGAAAATATAGCTGCCGTTGAAACTATCATGAAACGTTGTTGTTATTGCAGTAGGCATATCTTGAAATAGAAAACAACAAAAAAGATTATGCACAATGGTGACATTTCAGAGCATTTAAACTTTATAACTTTTTATTTTAGCGTCACTGATAAGTCTTTTGTAGACGAAACGCGCGTATGGCATGCACAATTTTAATTCTGGTATCTATGATGAGTTCATTCATTACGGTAAATGGTTTCTACCTTTTAGTTTAAAGATAACGAAATATGAATATGTGTGCCTTACATTCTCATGAATAGTATAGAATATTGCACTTGAATATGCAAGGTAGTATACATCAAGAAAGGTTCGCAGTTTCAACTAGAAACGACGGATATGATATTAAACACAGTAATACAGTTATAGAATTAATCAAACGTTTGGTGATCTTTGGTGGATCTAATTACATGCAATTTGGGTGGATTATATATATATAACGACCCAGCGCCCTCGTAAAAAATATATATATATTATAAATAAAACGTCTAGATAATAGTCAACGATCTTTCTTACAGCGCCCTCGTAAGAAAGATCGTTGACTATTATCTAGACGTTTTATTATATATATATATATATATATATATATATATATATATTGAAAAGTTTTTAAATTTTGTCCACGCTGTGCACAAAATAGGAAAAAAAAAATAAGGCTGAAAATGCACCAAACATTTGTATTCAATATGAATATTCACATTTTGTCTATTACAATATAAAATTGTTCATAATGTTCTCCATAGTATCCTCCATAGTATCCTACCGGTTTCACTGTTTAACAGATCTTCAAGGATATGGTTGCTGGCGACGTCGTCAGGGGTAACGTCTATTAGCGACATTATTATTTAGTCCTGAACGTCATAATATAGTACAAGGTAGGTACTATATAAAACGAAAGTGAAAGTACATAATCAAAAAAGAAATGCCTTCCAGATTCTCGATTCATTTATTTAATTTCGGACGGTATTTCTTAATAAAATAATTTTCTTTATTAGTTCTCATTGGTTCCGTTGTATTATCTGAACACTGATAAAATGGAAAAATGAAGAAATTTGGATGATTTGATCCAGCGCATCTATCAATATGTTCGCTAAGCGGGATTTTTCTTGTGCTCGGCACTCGAATTTGCTGACTATGTACTGTCATACGTTTTCTAATGGTGTTGCCGGTTTGTCCAATATAATTTTCTGAACAACCCCTGCAAATGACGATGTATAGCAGATTTTCCGATGCACATGTAAAACTGTTCTTGATTTTGAAAATATGTCCGGATTTAAAGACGAATTCTGTTCCTTCGGATAAATATAAACAAGATTCACAATTTGGTCGTCCACATTATTGTACCTTTGGTTGACTATTTTCAGTTTGGAATGTTGCGCGAGTCAACAATTTTTTTAATGATTTCGGTTGCCGTTTGCCTTATAATCATTTTGTGTGAATTTAATAATTTCAAAATCCTTTGGTCGTTTTGTAAAAATGGTATATTGTAATGTATATTGTTGAAAGCTTCATTATTTCTCGGGTTGTGATTAGAAATGTACGGTAACACGTTTTCTTTTGAATGCGGTTTAGTGTTCCGTAATTCCTGTAAGTTAAAAGATTTCGCTCTAGTTATACCGTCATCAATTATTCTCTTCTGGATTTGAAATGATAGTACATATGCGTTAAGCAAGGTTATATGGTATATTGACCCTAGTATGTTTTGGATGACATGATGTAAAAAGTAGATATTGTTTGGAATCAGTCGGTTTATAGAAAATATCGGTTTCTATGTTGGTTCCGTTCTTTATGATAAAATTGTCTAAAAATGGTAATTGGTTGCTATTGTATTCCATAGTAAATTGAATGTTCTCGTTTAATTCATTGAGTAAATCTTTGAATTCCATTAACATATCTTAGCTGTGATTCCATAAAATAAAACAGTCATCTAAATATCTTTTCCAATTTTCCATCAAAAATTTATAAAGTAAATGTCCAAATTTTCGTTGTGATCTCCGATACATCTGGATCTCGAGGTATCCCATTACTAGATTGGCATACATAGGTGCCACTTTGGTTCCCATTGCAGTGCCTGATTTTTGGCGATAAATTTGGTTGTCGAACATGAAATAATTGTTCTGAAGAATAAACCGAAGTCCTTCAATTATAATTTCCTTATTTATTCGGTTAGGTAGTTCGGTTTTGTATATTTCTATTAAATAATTAATGGCTTCTATTCCGTATTTGTGTGGAATATTTGTATAAAGACTGACAACATCAAAAAAAACTATTATAGTGTTCTCTTCTACGTTGTTAGGGAGATGGTTCAACATATCTAAGTCGTCTCTTATAAAACTTGATATGTGTTTCAAAAAAAGTTTAACAAGAATATCTAAAAAATTACTCAGTCTGTGCGTTTCACATGCAGGACCAGCAACTATTGGTCGCATTTTAAGATCGTTTGGTGCACATATATTTATACAAAAACTTTTGGTAAGCTTGCATGCTTCTGTAATCTTTTGACTTTTGTAAATTTTGGGGAGTCCATATATCTGACTGGTTTTACATTTGAAATTTGTGATATAATCGCATTCTTTCTTGGTTAACCCTTTACGATATAAATTAACTAATACAATTAATTTAGCAATGATCTTCTGTTGTTTATAATTGGCCACACTCTCATAATATGTATAATCTTGAAGCATATTAAGAATGAAATTTTTATAATCAGTATCAGTGCCCATTATGACAACCGCGCTACCTTTATCGGCTTCTTTTATCACAATGTTTTTATTGTTTTGAAGATCGCTAATAATGTTCCAATCTGTTTTCTTTAGGTTAGATTTAATTCGTGGATGCTAAATATTTTCGTACGGAAAATATCAGTAATATATTCAAAATATTTATCAAGGGTTAAGTTTACGCCTCTTGGGGAGTATAGTCGCTTTTAATTCTAACTAAAGATTCATCTTCATTGTCTTGATAAAAAAATTCTTCAGTTAAGCGTAGTTTTCTACAAAAGTTAGAGATATCATCTTGTATTTCTGTGTAGTTCGTTTTTTGTGGTGTGGGAGTAAATTTCAATCCCTTTGATAATATATAAATTTTGTCTGGAGAAAGTTCATTTGACGTTAAGTTTATTAATTTTGGTATTGGTTGGTCCGAGGGTTCCATCTCGTGTCTTGATATCGTTGGCCCCGATCTAAAAAATGTGTTCTTTTCTCCTAGTTATAAGGTTGATAATCATTATTGTTAAATCTGTTGTTTTGATCGTTTGTTCTATATTCCGTTCCATTTTTTCTGTGATGATTTTGTCCAAAATAGTTATTCCTTGAGTTATTATTTCTCTAATAATGAAGCTTTCAACAATATACATAACAATATACCATTTTTACAAAACGCTCAAAGGATGTTGAAATTATTAAATTCACACAAAGTAATTAAAAGCAAACGGCAACCGAAATCATTAAAAAAATTGTTGACTCGCGCAACATTCCAAACTGAAAATAGTCAACCAAAGGTACAAAAATGTGGACGACCAAATTGTGAATCTTGTTTATATTTATCCGAAGGAACAGAATTCGTCTTTAAATCCGGACATTTTTCAAAATCAAGAAAAGTTTTACATGTGCATCGGAAAATCTGCTATACATCATCGCTTGCAGGGGTTGTTCAGAAAATTATATTGGACAAACCGGCAACACCATTAGAAAACGTATGATAGTACATAGATAGCAAATTCGAGTGCCGAGCACAAGAAAAATCCCGCTTAGCGAACATATTGATAGATGCGCTGGATCAAATCATCCAAATTTCTTCATTTTTCCATTTCATCAGTGTTCAGATAATACAACGGAACCAATGAGAATTAATAAAGAAAATTATTTTATTAAGAAATACCGTCCGAAATTAAATAGATGAATCGAGAATCTGGAAGGCATTTCTTTTTTGATTATGTACTTTCACTTTCGTTTTATATAGTACCTACCTTGAACTATATTATGACGTTCAGGACTAAATAATAATGTCGCTAATAGACGTTACCCCTGACGACGACGTCGCCAGCAACCATATCCTTGAAGATCTGATAAACAGTGAAACCGGTAGGATACTATGGAGGATACTATGGAGAACATTATGAACAATTTTATATTGTAATAGACAAAATGTGAATATTCATATTGAATACAAATATTTGGTGCATTTTCAGCCTTATTTTTTTTCCTATGAAACGTCTAGATAATAGTCAACGATCTTTCTTACGAGGGCGCTGGCTCGTTATGCGAAACGATTCTGCACACAAAAATAAATTATATATACGCCTGACAACGTGTACAATAGAACACTAATGTTAAAAAAAGGAAAAAATGAATTTAAGTATCTATAAATATTTCGGATAACAGATATCCTTCATCAGTATGAGTATGATGATGTAAAATGAATCATATCAATCTATTCTGATTTAACTGAAACCATATTATATATATATATAGTTAATGCAACGAAAATGTTAGAAATACAGAAAGAATAACATTCACGAAATTGTGTATAATGTGCTCATGTACGTGCCTATTAGAAGTTTAAAACAAAATTATGTCATATAAGTCAGAAAAAAAATCGTATTTTTAAGCGCATAAGACAAGCTTTGAATACTGTCTTAATTCAAATTTGCAAACTTTATAATTGTATCACAGTATCATTAATATAAAATATTTCATTTGATCACAAAAGTGGCCGAAACTTCGTACTAAGTCCTCCATCAAACTATGTCTCCAAAGTATCTTACGGTTTACAATGCTTATTCACACTTCTGAAATAAAAGATAAATAATGTAAGAGAAAGGTGTGAAACCCCCACCGGATACTTACATACAAAATTACTTTCATTCACCGTTAGAACTTTTTCGTCAAACATTGTTCCTACTCTACAAGAATATGGAGAATTTAAGTTGAACAATGATGTAGAATTAAAAAAGATTTTAAATGAATTTGGAGGTTCTAGAATTTCTGTGTAGTTGGAAGGACAGGTGGATACTCCATTAAAAGTGAATATTCTGTTATTGATTTCTCCTGTCCATTGTCTACTCATGTCCTTTGGGATATGGTCCATGCCCAAGATAAAACACTTTAAGATTAAAGGTTTTCCTAGTTCAATTACGTCTTGTCCTAGTTGCCAAAATACTGAAAGAAAATATGAACATGGACATTACACAATGCAATTTTAGTGACTTGCAAAAATACAATTTTAAGGTTATTGTGCTGTTAGAATCAACATTAGTGCTTTTAGTCTCATATAGATATAAGAAGATGTGGTATGAGTGCCAATGAGACAACTCTCCATCCAAGTCAAAATTTATAAATGTAAACCATTATAGGTCAAAGTACGGTCTTCAACACCGAGCCTAGGCTCACACCGAACAGTAAGCTATAAAGGACCCCAAAAATTACTAGTGTAAAACCATTCAAACGGGAAAACCAACGGTCTAATCTATATAAAAACGAGAAACGAGAAACACTTATGAACCACATCAACAAACGACAACTACTGAACATCAGATTCCTGACTTAGGACAGGTGCAAACAAATGCAGTATGCATGTATTCGTATATTTATTTGGCTTGAAGATATATTCGATATTGGATTCTGTCGAAGAATATTTTATTTTCCGCATAGTAAACTATGCCCTCCGTGAAAAAAGCATTAATTATTTATTCAATTTCAAGATGTCTTTTCAGGTTAATAAGATAGCTTTTAAAGCATATACAATATCATATACAGTATATACGATATCTAGTAAAGTATACTAGATATCTTATAAAGTATTAGTAAAGTATACAAGATATCTTATAAAGTATATACGATATCTTATAAAGTATGTTTTATTCTATATAAGATATCTGATTTGATTTAAAGTTAATAAAATATTTTATATACTTTACAACATATCTTATTAACCTAAAACAAATTTGAATTAAATTAGATATCTAATAGAGTTTGTAGGATATCTTATATCTTTTCAACACATTCTTTATAAGATGTTTAAAAAGTATAAAATACCTCTTATTTACTTTATAAGATAAATCTTTAAAGTTTATAAGATATCTAATAAGCTATACAAAATTAGATATCTTATATGAATGATTTATCAGGTATATTATATGATTGATTTATCAGATATCTTAATTAGTTTATATGATATCTTATCTAATAAATATAATATAGTCTATTAGATATATTATTTAGTTGATAAGATATCTGGATTGAATCATATTATTTAATTATAAGATATCTTATTAACCTCGAAGTAAATAAGATCTCATAGAAAGAATATAAGATATCTTATGTACTTTATCAGATATATTAGATGCTTTGTAAGATATCGTATTCAATTTATTATATATCTCGATTAAATTGTATTTAATAAGATATCTTTTTTAAATAAAAAAAATATTTTTTTAACTAAATAAAATATCTGATAACCTTCATAAGATATAGGACCTCGGTGGCCGAGTGGTCTTAGTCGAAAAAAGTAGTCGAACTACTGTATCACTAGCATGTCATCACTGAGATTGTGAGTTCGTATCCCGCACAGGGCAGGTGCACTCGACTCCTATCTTAATTGACTAGGATTGTCAGTTTTCCTACCAAAGGTCGGTGGTTTTCTCCGGGCACTCCGGTTTCCTCCACCAAAAAAAACTGATAGCCATGCGATAGCACAATAGTGTTGAAAGTGGCGTTAAACACCAACCAATCAATCAGTCATAAGATATTTTATAAACTAAATAAGATGTCTTTAAAAACTGTTTAATAAGATAACTTATTTAATATTATAAGATATTGTATTTAATTTATACGATGTCTTATTTAGTTTACAAGATATCTGATCAACTTTACAAGATATCTTAAAAATGGAATAATTATAAAAACGGCTTGCCATAAACATCTTTAAAAAATCCGAAACAGAATTACCAATGATGCACGCCCAAAATCGTTTTATTTTGCTCTACTGAAATAGAATGTATTACATGTTTGAAATTGTAAAGTGAAAGTTTATAAATACAAACATTATGAAATGAAAATACCACTTTATAAATTTCGTGCATCTGAAACATTTTTCCCTTTACCAGGAACGCTCAAACATCAAAACTGTAGCACTAAAACAGGTAAGGTGAAATCCATCAAATGAAAGTTTAAGTACATCATTTGAGACATTTTCACCCCAATTTTGAAACCCATGGCACAGGAGGATAGTTTGTTATTTAATATCACGACTTTGACATTACAGTGGGAAAAAATTACGTCAAACAGAAAAGGAAGTCGACGGAGACAACATTCTGTAGGTCGACTTACTTGTTATGTACTTTCATTTCATTTACAAGCACTGACCGCTAATAAACGATAAATCAGTTAATCAATAAATATTCAAATGAACATTATGGGGTCGAAGTTGCTTTTTATCTATACTAATATCGCGCATCATTTGTGAATGCAGTGCTAATAATGATGTAAATAATATATATATATATATATCTTGAAGCATATTACCCATACCAACCTTTTGCAGTAGATACTATAGAAAAAGCTGCCACCAAAATGACAAACGGTGACATATTGATTCTACCAAAGCTCATAATTCTTTATACTACAAAAATATAACGTTAATCAAATATTGTGTCAAAGTTTAAATATGAAAAAAAAAAGAATAAAGAAAAAAAACGATTAATATGTTAAGACACGACAATACATACTAAAGAAAACAAAAACAAAATGAACACATGGTCGAAATTCTATTTATTTCAGTGTAATATGATATTTCAGACCCTAATACATCAATTTCAACATGTTCATGGCATCATAGTGAATTTTCGGATGCGAAGAATATCGATTATAACAACCTATTCGTTTTTTCATAGTTTTAGAAAGATTGATGAATTTTTACTATATTATCAATTTCATGTGTAAAATAATTACTCTCATCCTACCTTTACCTTCAGTCTAAATTGAAGCAGCTGATATGTTTTACTGTACACTAAATCACACAGACAAACAGTTTTTAAAATGACAACTCTCTGGCTACAGCAAGTTAACTAATAAGTATTTCAAAGTAGGCGATTAATACTTGATGTGAAATGCTTATTTACAAAGAAACGGGAACTGAATATTAAGCGTAAAATTTCAAAGTTTCAAAGTTACTGTAGGCTTGTAAAATTCTCAATAACTTTGATTTTGAACACTTTTCCAAACTATTACCTTTACAAATATAATACAGAAGTTTTTGTTTTCATTAAGGACATTTACAGAAATTCAAGGTATTTTTAACACTATTATTGCAGGTTTGCCGATTTATCTCTAGTATTAGTCACTGAATCGGCAGTATTTAGCTGTCAAAATGAAATTAAAATAAAAACAAATTATAGTGGTCCAACTTATTTTTTGATGCAAGTTAGAACAAAGTTCAACATAATTTACACAACATACAATTATGGGTGAAAAAATTAATTACTGACCATGAATGCATATACAAGTTTATCCTTATCTAGATGATGAGTGGTATGAATTGTCTTTCATTATACAACGAATTAAAGATTTAAGCGATTTGTTTTGAAACAACCTTGTAGTCATGTATATATATATATAAATTGTAGTCATGTTACAAACACATGATATACAGAACCCATGTGTACAATCTCTCTAACCTCTGCAAATATTCAATAAAAAATGATTTACAATGCCATTTAAAGTCATTACTCAAAACAAAATTATGAACACAATGTAGCCATGGCGTTCCCAAATTTAAATTCATTTTTTTTACCACTTAAGTGTTCTGGTTATATCTTCCTATTCATTTAGTAATCGAATTAAAATAATTTTGAAAGGCCTGAATATTTCACTATTTTTGCAACTGCAGAGGCCAAATAATGGCTCTCATTATACAGTCTTCTTTGTATTCTAAATAGACGAACCTCTGATTAATTTACCCAACTGATTCAATATACTGAATAGGTACTCAAAACGAAAAGGAAGTCCCTTAATCATATATCAATCTTCCTTCTAATGTTATATTAAATCGGTTTGAAAAGTGTGTAACCGTGGGGGCCATGTGAGCTATTGTCAGCACTTGGCGTCCGCCGTCGTCGTCAACCTATTCAAAGATATTTCATCTGAATGGGATGAATGAGTCATAGGGTATCTAGTATAAAGTTTGTGCTTTTTCTCTTTCCAGTCAGTCAACAAACATGGTCGCAATTGCTAAGAATAGAACACCAGGGTCAAATGCATTAATCGTCTTATATCTGGAAAACCAAAATAAATAAAGAATATCTGACACCAGCAAAATGCTCAGAATGCTACCTACTTCCTGTTTGCACCGAAATGATTAAATGCATCCTTTAGCAGTTATTGTCCTTCAAAAGTTTAGTGTTTGTACCTATTATCCCAAAAACTTTAATAGACCGTGAAAAACAAATGTAATAAAAATAGAAGATCCACAAAAATAACAAACAACTGAAACAATTGGATGACCCATCATTGAGTTATTGCCTTAAATGACGATTTCTCACTAATTTTCATGTCGAACGTATACTTTTATAAACATCTTGTCCTCTTAAACTATTGAGCCTATTTCCAACCAAACTTAGAGTGAATAATTCTGATGGTACTTATTAATACTTGTGTGTTTTTATCTGTCAGTGAACAAACATTGCCGACAAGGCTAAAAAATAGAACATCAAGGTACAATGCATTAATTGTCTTGAAAATTTAATAAATAGAGAATATCTGACAATGGCAAAAATGCTCCGAGAGTTAAAATTTTCCTATTTCCTGGTTGCATCAAAGTTATCAGATGACTCATTACGGAGTAATTGCCATAAATTGACGATTGTTTGGAAAATTTCATGTTTTTGCCTATTAGCCAAAAAAAAAAAAAAGGTAGAAATTATTAAAAGCCAAACATTGACCAGCACTTCAATGTCTACAAAAATGCCAATATGAGCAAAACCACTAGATGACTCCTTCGGGACATGAAGGTTTTTAACAAGTTTAAGTTAGTTTTCCCATTATCTCATAAACCTATGAATAGATAGGTAGAAAATTGAAAACAACACGTTTAATAATTTCATGCGTCCGAAGCGCTTTCCTGGATTTACCTTCATCAGGAACGCTCAATGCCAAACATTTGAAATCCGAGGGATGTATAAGTACCGAAACAGTTGAAGAGCTATATGACAAAAATACCTAAAAAAGATAGCCAAATTCATCTAAGGTCAACTTTGCCTGAGGGAGTTGAAACCTTAGTTTCTTTATAATTTAAAAATTTATAAACGGACAATTTTAGAAAAGTTTGTTATAAATCATGTCAGTACCGAAGTACTGACTACTGAGCTGATGATACCCTCGGGGACTGATAGTCCACCAGCAGAGGTATCGACCCAGTGATGTAAAAATTGAAAACAACACGTTTAATAATTTCATGCGTCCGAAGCGCTTTTCTGGATTTACCTTCATCAGGAACGCTCAATGCCAAACATTTGAAATCCAAGGGTGTATAAGTACCGAAACAGTTGAAGAGCTATATGACAAAATACCTAAAAAAATAGCCAAATTCATCTAAGGTCAACTTTGCCTGAGGGAGTTGAAACCTTAGTTTCTTTATAATTTAAAATTTATAAACGGACAATTTTAGAAAAGTTTGTTATAAATCATGTCAGTACCGAAGTACTGACTACTGAGCTGATGATACCCTCGGGGACTGATAGTCCACCAGCAGAGGTATCGACCCAGTGATGTAAAAAATTGAAAACAACACGTTTAATAATTTCATGCGTCCGAAGCGCTTTTCTGGATTTACCTTCATCAGGAACGCTCAATGCCAAACATTTGAAATCCAAGGGGTGTATAAGTACCGAAACAGTTGAAGAGCTATATGACAAAAATACCTAGAAACTGTATTAAAAAGTAATCAGAAATGCAAGATCTACAAAAATGTGAATACAACGGAAACAATTGGACGACCCCTTCAGGAGTTACCGCCTTAAATGACGCTTTTTTATTCATTTATGTATCCGTCGTCTACTTTTTGAAAGATCTTCTCCTCTGAAACTACTAAGCCAAATTCATTCAAACTTGGGGGTAAATGATACTTTGGGTATTTATGATAAAGTTTGTGCTTTTTATGGTCAGTGAACAAACATAGCGTCTACATGACTTAAAACAGAACATAAGGGTAAAATGCATTAATTGTCTTATATCTTGAAAACTAAAATAGAAAGAAAAAAAATCTGACGAGGTAAAAATGTTCAATTAGTTAAGATTTACCTATTTCCTGACGATTTGTGTCTAATTTTCATGTTTTGCCTATAATTCATATCACAATAGTAGATAAGGCTCCGTGTTGAAGACCGTACTTTGACCTATAATGGTTTACTTTTATAAATTTTGACTTGGATGGAGAGTTGTCACATTGGCACTCATACCACATCTTCTTATATCTATGTAAAATCCGTTAAAGGCAAAAATACCCAGCATAACAAGCTTTACAACGATGGCAAATCACCGAAACCATTGAATCACCCCTTAAG
>CM029608.1:28875318-29172775 GCA_017311375.1 Mytilus coruscus | reverse complement strand
ACTAAAGCTCCCATTTTAACATTCTAAACTTCGCCCATTTATTGGTACCTCTTCCAGCAAAGCGTGAATCTGTACAAGTCACACTGTTATCATCAGTTACTGACAACTGATATCCACTTTAAGATTTAAATTCATTTTAGTTTATTTAATAACAGATTTTTTTTATAGTGAAAAGTCATTCACATATACATCTTTACTATTTGAGCCTTTAGTTAGTTTTTTGGAAAATTTCTAATTTCCTAATATCCATATGCAGATGTATATGCAGAGTGAGAGTTGAATGTATGCAATCTCTTCATTTGTTTTTTCAATGAATAAAACAAATGCTCATAAGACAGGAACCCAATAACACAAGAAAAACAAGAGATCTTGATGTAAAACTAGACTCCACAACTGAAATTCAATATTTCAAACTAAATCTTAAGCACTGGGCTTTAAGCAACCAACAATCAATCAATTAATCTAAATCATAAGTGAAAAAAATCAAACCATCAGTAATAAGAACACCGAAAAAACCAAAAGATGAATGATCACTGTGGTAGCTTAATGTTCTTCAAGAAAACAGCTAAAAACTAAAACAGGATTAAACAGCCAAGTAAACAAGAGTGCATAAATGAAATGCCTCGCATGTTTTACTTATCATTGAAATTATTAAAGTCTGTAATATGAAGGTTTTACTACAAGTATCACTATCAAATAAATTAAACATTATCCATGTTCTATGAATATGAAGTCATGGTCAGATGAACCATGACAGACAGACATGTACACCTAACAAGCATTTCATACACCAAACGTAGTGTTCCTATCACTAATAGTACCTGATAAACAGATCAAACCAAAAAATCTTAACATTGACCAATAAACCATGAAAATGAGGTCAAGGTCATATGAACACTGCCAGACAGACATGTACACCTTACAATCATTACATACACCAATCATAGTTGACCCGAACTGCACATTTGTTGCAAAAAAAACATTCTTATTTAAAGATATAAATACTAATACGCTTGGAGGGATAAATTATCATTAGTATTATTGCTAATATTTAGACTATAATTGCTACATTTTTTTAGTTGGAAACAATCCAGAACCCAACTAAAAAATACATATTTTGAGTTACAGTGACCTTCACCATTTGACATCTATTCCCCTTCCTACTGTATAATTTTTATTCCAATCAAGAAAGAAAAACTCAAGTTATTAACCAGAAACCATTTAATTCGGACACACAGACTGACACAGCGATTACTTTATGTGACTTGTAGAATATCTGTGACTGAGTGTGGAATATTCTTGACTTGTAGAATACCTGTGACTTGTGCTTACCATTATTTGCCACTGTAAACCTGATGAATGAGAGCAATGGTTTTATGACATCTGAATCATGTTGCTGTATTACTGTAAAACGTCGGCAAAACAAATCCACATACTCTCTGGTTCTCTTCTGTAAGTATATATAACATGTCATTTTCCAAAGATAGAAAACAAAAATATGCACGCTACAATTCCATGTTTAGTTAACCCCAAAATCAAAGTCAAAACCCTAAATTAGCATAAACTATGGATTAATTTATTTTGTGGGTACCAATTTTCGTTGATTGAGGAAAACTTGTATTTTCTTGGATATTTGATTACATGGTTTAGCCAACGTCTACATAAAAGCTTAGGCCAAAAAAAAAAATATATGCTTTTTTTCTGTCTCCCGGCCATCCCTAAGTTTGATCGCTGACCCTAAAACATTTTATTGCCTTTCCAAAAAAATATTCAAGAATAAGTGTTAAAAGCCTTCTTATTTGACTACAAATCCAATTTCCATTGGATTATTCACTCAATTTTGTAATAAGATCAATGCATATCATCACCCATGCACATATTACTGGAAGCATATAAAGTGTAAAACAGGACAGAACTTGGAGAAAATATGAAATTTTTCCAGATTTTGTTAGCATGCAAATAAATAAAATAAAATGAAAAATTGAAATAAAATACAGACTGACCGACCCTTTTAAAAATTATTGGAGACAGGAAACAGACATATATATATATTAATTTTGGCCTTATAGAAAATGTATACCTAATTGAACATTTAAATTCATGGTTTACCTTGATGCACAAAATCAACGAAAATTGGTATCTCACAAATAATAATGAGTCCACTGTATGTCACTTCATAATGAAAGTGTGTACCAGGCAAGTTTAAAGTACATGTGACAACAAAATTCTTTGACCAAATACTGGACAGACGAACATATCAGAAAACATAATGCTTCTCTTCTATAATAGGCAGGGCATACAAATTTGACTAATAATCTGTATAAATAAAAGAAATATAATAAAATTAACAAAGTTATATGATCTAATAGAAAGACTGAACTCACCATTTTTATATGCTTTAGATATTTCCAGGATAATAATACTCTTTTAAAATAAGCCTCCTAAATAAACAATTGGAAATTTTCCTACAAAATGGAATTCAACCTATAAAGAACTTTTTAACCCATGCTTTTAAAAAGAAACTCATTTCTGATAATCAAGACCCTTAAACAATCAATCAAAATCATTCTAAATTTTGCAGTTATATTTATTTGATATTGTATGTTAACCAGTGTCAAAGTGTATTCAATACGAAGTCATTTGCCAACTTAAAGTAAAATGAGAAATGAATAAGCCAGTAGTTCAGCTTCACAATTTTACTGTTTATTCAAATTCTGATCTTTTTTATGCCATTGTTTCCTTTATGAATGTGTTTTAATTTTCGAATTCATGACTTCTATAAAGGCCAAATCTCTGTAAGTTATAATTTTGGGATTTTTTATGTACTTCATTAAGCTAGAGGATATCTTTATATTTTTTTTTATCTTAATCATGTAGCAAATTGCACATGTTGTCCTGCTAAGCATAGCCCCCTCATGTATTTTAAATTGTAAAGTAACAGACATTGTTGAAGGCCGTAAGGTGACCTATAGTTGTTTTAAAACTTCTATGTCATTTTGTCTCTGGTGGAGAGCGGTCTCATTGGCAATCTTGCCACATCTACTTATTTTATCAAAGTTGTCTCATTGGCAATCATACCACATCTTCTTATTTTATCAAAGTTGTCTCATTGGCAATCTTACCACATCTTATTTTATCAAAGTTGTCTCATTGGCAATCAAACCACATCTACTTATTTTATCAAAGTTGTCTCATTGGCAATCATACCACATCTACTTATTTTATCAAAGTTGTCTCATTGGCAATCATACCACATCTTATTTTTATATCAAAGTTGTCTCATTGGTGATCATACCACATCTTCTTATTTTTATATCAAAGTTGTCTCATTGGCAATCATACCACATCTTCTTATTTTTATATCAAAGTTGTCTCATTGGCAATCATACCACATCTTCTTATTTTTATATTAAGTGTCTCACAGATCAGAAAGGAGCTAAACACATATACATCTCTTCATTGTTAATTCGTTGACTTATATGAAATCATTATGTTCAGTTGTTCCTAAAAAAGTGTGACCAAAATATTTGTTAGATGAACAGATGGACAAACAGACAGCCAAGGTGAATGCAAGATAGCCCCACTCTTAAGAGTGGAGGTATAACTAGGGAAAATTAACCCCTACTGAAAATTTTTGAAAACAGTAGAAATTTTAATTATTTGCAGCATCATTTTCATTTTTCAATAACCAAATATTGTTATCAATGTAAATCATAATCACAAATTTTGTGTATGGAAGATTTGTTGAGTCTGATCAATATGAAATGATAAATTTGTATTAATGACTTTCCTAATAGATTAATCCTTGTAATAATTAGAATTAATAACGTATGCTTGACTTGAGTTTCAGAGAAGAACTTTCTAGAAATTTTTTAAAGTCAACAGACAAGGGAAGTTGGACAACATATGCCAAGTGAGGACTATATAAGGGTCTGGATTGGAGTCCTTCATTCTTTATTTTTTAAGACTATTTTTCTCTATTATTTATATTTTAACACCTCATTATTCTCTATTCTTTATATTTTAACACACTATTTTTCTCTATTCTTTAGGCCAATAATAAAAATATGTTTCTTTACCCATCTCCGACCCATCATTTTAGATGTGGGTAGGTAGGTAGGTAAATTATTTTATTTTATTATCAAAAAAGATAATTTGTAAAAATTTTGTCAAGATGGAAGATACTGTCTACAGTTTAGATGCAAGCCATTTTTAGCTGGTACATTGTATATCACTAAAGAGTGGAACTTTAATTTATTTGAAAAATTTCAGATATTTTTTTTTTCAAAATCAGACATTTATGATAAGTGCTTTCCTAGAAAAAAAATCTTAGGGATTTGGGATTGCCAGATAAAATAAGGTGTACAAGCAAGTAAATGCATAGAAAAAAAAAGCAGACTTTCTAAATCCTAGCTGGTAAGGTAATCCCTTCATTCAGGTTATCACCCTTTAGATATATTTCTATCTAAAGTGAGGTATTATTTTCAGGTCAATCAAATGCATGAAGAAAAGGAACCCAAAGAAATGATAATTTTCAAGATAAAGATTAATTTTGATAAGCTCTTATTTTCAGGAATACAGAACTTCATAAATGCATTGCTTTGTTTTGTGTTATAAATAAAAAAAAAACAGTTGAATTTTGTACAACAATGCGGATTGAAATCAAAACTACAAGGCCATCAATTAGGGACAATCATGACCATGACCACTCAATTAAAGGCATACTGGGATTAATTTCCTTAATCAACTCAGACAAAATCTTGAAATTACTATGTATATACACAATCTGAATAAAAGTCAATTAATCATGGTCATAACAAAACTAAAACTATCTGCTTATATGACCACTATGGTATTGTACATGGAAATGGACATCTGTGGTCAGCGATTTGGTAAGAAAATTGAAACTAACTACAATCTAACACCAAATATTTGGTTTTCAAAAGCAATAATTTCAAGAGACTATCTATCCATAGGCACACAGTGATATTAAAATTAATCTTTCAGTATATTCAATGTTGAACATCCCAAATTTTTCAACATGACCCCTCAGCATGACCCTCAGACCTTAAGAAAATCAATCAGAAATTTAAAGCATTTGAAAAACATCATGTTGGACAGCTGTTCGAGTTGTGTTTTAGACATTAGAATACTTTTTTACATTTTATTTCTCAAAACATTCTTTGCGAAGACATCCCGTTAACTGCTTGGTAGTGGGATATAAAAAAATGACTGAAAAATTACGAAGTCCAAACTTGATAAAAAATTGGGCAGCACTTCCCCTAGAAAATGTAAAGAATATGTAAAATAAATACAAACCTTCAATATATGTCCTCAATGAACAAGCTCCATACATACCATTAAAATTATTTTGTTACAGATTACAGAAGGTTGGGTGTAAGAATCTCAGGCTGTTTCAAGTTCCAGGTCCCTCACTCTTTTTGAACCGCAGTTAAACGAATTTATAAACTCTTAATGTGTCTTCATACGAGCCACAGAATTCAACTGTTGCATTATTTTAAATCTCAATTTTCCAGGTAAAAGCCCTTGTATTGTATATGTATTTTGCGGTAAAAACATAGCAGCTTTATCTCAAAGACAGAATTTCAACCCTCAGACTTTTCCTTAACTTCCTTGACCATGACGAGTTCATGGTCGATGAAACAATGAACAGATAAATCCACCTTTCAGGATTATTAATAGAAACTTGTACATTATTTTATTAATCTCTTTAGTTATTTGTTCATTTATTTTTTACGATAATTTTTTCGAAAATCAGTGCATTTTCGTGACTTGTTCCGTGTGTTTAGAATGTGCTACATCGGAACACAACATATTTTTCTTCACAAAGCTACCAACAGACACAAAGCTTTCCAAATGACTGAACAAGTCACCACCCAGACGTTTGAAAAAACAGATGATTAACAATTATACAAGAAAATCATTAGCATCATTGATCAAAATGGTTATTCTAATAGTAGGGTCCATGACGGACAAAATAAATAAAAAAATTTTATTTATAAATTTTGCAATAAAATATTTCGGGTCGGGCCATTTTTTTCGGGTTGGTCGGAGATGGGCAAACAAACTTAATTTTAATTTAGGCCTTATATATTTTGCCCATTATGCTCTTTTCTTTATATTTCAACACCTCATTATTCTCTATTCTTTATATTTTAATACACTATTTTTCTCTATTCTTTATATATTTTGCCCATTATGCTCTATTCTTTATATTTAAACACCCCATTATTCTCTATTCTTTACATTTTAACACCCCATTATTCTCTATTCTTTATTTTTTGGCCTATTCTTCTCTATTCTGTATTTTTATTGCCCTCTATTTGGCACTTTCTGCTCATTATTTTCTATTCTGTAAATCCCATCCATACCCTCCTATATACAGTAGACTCCACCTAATCGGATATCGGCTATTGTAATATTATTTCAAAACACCAAACCCTTTCCTATATGTTTAATGTAAATTTTATCGTATAATCGAATATCGGATATAAGAATATATCGGCAAATAGGATAGGAATATTCAGGAAATTTTGTCAAAACCCTGCACAGTCGGATATTTTCAATGTTTTTCTGACAGGAAATGGACCCGGAAGATACGCAATTATAATCTTGCAGACAAGAAAATTTTGTTTTTTTCTTCATAAAGGAACTATTTCTGAATAAATTGTTGTCTTTATTCATTGTCTTCCTTTGAAATGTGAATTAGATGCCCTTACAATTTAAATGGTTTGCATTTATTTATAAAATATACAAGTACAGATACAATGTACGTTGGGAGAATTTTGATAAAACTGTAAGTGCTCACAGAATCAGTAATATAATTTAAACTGAATGTACCTCCTTCTAAACAATTTATTGCAATATACATATAAATCCCTTTTGAACAGAGAATTCTGACTTTTGTCAGATAAAATTATGTAACATGTGCATGACCACATGTCATGGACGCCATTTTCCCTTGTTTACATAATGTGATGCCTCCAGAACCATGACCAAAACATCATTAAACATCAACAGAATCTTCAGAAAACTTAAACTTGAAGCTTTATTATTTCATCAATCACGATTATCTTCATTGATAATCAAACTAAATTTAATTATTTAAAGAAAAAAATATATAACAAGTAAGATTTCAGTTTAGAGACTATAGCTATTTATAGCTCACTTAGCTTACCTGTGATTTCACCATACACAAAAAGTAAATATGGATATATTACTTCGTTTTTAAATCAAATAAGACGCAAATTATGGATGGTAGATATTTATTCACATAAATATTTCTGGACATTGGATTTATTTTAATAAACAAAGGATTTAAAAACTGAAAACAAATATGAGCATTACATAACCAGCTGATAATTTTTTACACAAACATCGTGGTGATGTACCTGAAAAAAATCACTCTAACCCTTTTATCACAGTGCCTTTTATATAGCAGTGGTCAGGGCTAGTAATTATTGCAGAAGATTCAATGAATATTCATTTATCGTCTAATTGAATATATCGGGTAATGGGATATTTTTGGCTGACATTTTGGGTATCCGATTTGCCGGAGTCTACTGTAGCTCAGTGACACTACCATTTTCTTTCTACCAGGTGACCTCCAAAGGTTTAAAAATCAATTAAAAAATTATGATGCAATGTTATCTAACAAAGATGAAAAATAAAAATAAACTCTTCGTACAATTATTTTTAACTACATACGATTTCAGTTGATCAAATAACTTGTTTTCCTCATAAAAGTAATATGTCTATAATGATCTTCATTGATGTTAATTATATTGTCAAGAAATTTGCTATCAGAATTTTATCATTTTTGTCAAAGAAATTTAATTAAGGAGATGAATTTGTAATTAAAGGAAGTGTTTTATATACAGAATTAAGCTTGTAGGCTTTAATCATAAAGGAAATTAAACAATTTCTCATTTGGGAGAAAGGACCACAAATTTGTGGTTAAGCTATTCACTTTAATTCAATTGCACTTGACAAAACACTTCACGAGAATTCAATCAGACTGGCTATATATTAAAGCCTATCCTAATAACCAAGTTTCAGAAAATGTAACCTAATTTTTTTCTTTAAATTTGATTTGTTACACTAAGATTGCCTTGAGTCTATTTATTCTTTAAAAATAATTTTCTTGAATGAAATTGATATTTACCAAGTATTTTGCAATTTAATTAGTGTAGTGTACTCTAACATAAAAAAATTCATGGCACTATTTTACATTCATTACTTTTGAGCAAAGGAGAAATGACAGGGACAATTTTGTTTTGAAATAAAATTAACTGAAAATGAAAATCAGTACCATCGATCTCCATCCCCTTATAAAAATGTCACTTTTTCACACGAGACTTGATTTTATTGCATTTTAATTTGTGTCAATGTTAAAGCAAATAAGATTCATAATATAACTCCTGAACGGCAAAAGTGCAAAATATCATTGTCCGAATTGACCTCTAATTTTTTATCAGTAAGAAGATATCATTTTGAAAAGAATTGATTGAAAGGTTCATAAATTAAAGCAGGGTAAAGGGTAACGGCTGGAGTTGCAAGCCTGACCATTCATCCACCTGCCTGTAAACCTGATCTACAACCCTAAATCAATAACTGTCACAAAATCTGGTTTAAAAGAGAATTTCATCAGAAAACCCTGCTTACAAAACAGTTTTCATATGTTCAGACCTTTAAAAAGATGTTCACACACTTCTATTAACCTACATACAACCTGCAAAAAACAAGATACTGAGAGCTAACACAAACACTGTCCCAGGTTGGGGAGGGTTGAGCACTCACCAACATGTTTAACCCCGCCATATTCTTTATCATCAGTTTATGTGCCTATCCCAAATCAGGAGCCTGTAGTTCAGTGGTTGTCATTGGTTCATGTCTGTATATTTGTTTTCATTAATTGTTTTGGTATAAATTATGCAGTTTAATAGTTTTCTCAATTGAAGTGTTTCATATTTTTCATGTCGAGGCCTTTTAGAGCCAATTATACGGTATGGAATTTTCTCATTGTTGAAAGCTGTACCGTTGCCTACAATTGCTTACATCCACTTCATTTGAATTTTGGTAGATAGTTGTCTTATTGGCAATCATACCTAATCTCCTTATTTTTATACTGATATCTGCTCCACTGATATACCAATATGTAAAATTGTTAATGGTAGAAATTCATTTAAAATTCGATTATAGTTAATACCAAGACATGATAAATCAAATAAATTAGTAATTTAGATTATTCCCCCTTAATGATATTAAGTTTGGAAAAATTAATTTTCTCCCCTTCAAGAATAAGAAGTTTCATCAAAAATATATTGCCATATGCATAGTTACATATAGTGTATCCTTATAGTGAAATTTCATTAGAATCCATCCAATATTTTGATGTTGATGTGCTTAAAAGCGTAGATACAAAATAATACCATCATCAAACCAGCCAATAATTGATCTTTACACTGCATAGTTCTTATGCCATCATTCCACTGAAATCAATCGTATGATTTAGGAGGAGTTGCATTAAACAGGTAAATATAATATGATGGACAAAATTTAAAAAATTTGAAATTTCATTGAAATCCATCAAATATTGAGAAGTATTTAACAGCTTGATAAAATAAAAGAAGTTGGATTATCTCCCCTTCATCAATTCAGCCAAGAAATGTTCTTAACACTGTGTAATACTTATATCTACATTTCACTGAAAACAATCTAATGGTTTAGGAGGAGTTGCTTAAGTTAGATAAATATAAAATGATGGACAAAATTTCTAAATTTGAAATTTCATTAAAACCTATCAAATATTTAGAAGTACTGTGGATTCAAATATTATTCGTGCGTTACAAATTTTCGTGGATTTTGTGGGTACATATGAACTACAAATTTAAATGTTCAACAAATTTTGAATTTTCTATAGGCTTGTATGCAGACTGTGGCAAAACCATGAAATCAAATATCCACGAAACTGTAAGTATTCATCAATCCACGAAAACTGACACTCACAAAAATAAATGAATCTACTGTAAATTCAGAAATTATTGCGTGTATTTATTATTGTGATTTTTAAAGAAGTGACAAAAATGCAAGATTACTAATTGTAATTTCAGGAAAATCTGCATTCAGAAATATGTATCAGATATCAGAATGCTAGTTCTTTATATTGGGATTGTCACCCAGTCGCATTATTCACATTTATTTAATAAAAACCTGGCAATAATTTCTGAATTTCCAGTATTTAAAAGCTAATTCTAAAAAGGCAGGTGGATTATCTCCCCTTCATTAAATCGGCCCATTATTCCTATTCACACTGTGCAATCAAATAGTTTAGTTGTATTTATCAGTTAAATATATTTTGGTGGTCGAAGTCATTTTCGTTTTCAAATTTCACCTTATAAGATGTCAGAACTATTATGCTAGACACAGTCTTTGTAAGCAGCCTCATTGATTGATTGATATCTGGTGTTTAACACCACTTTCAGCAATATTGGCTATTTTGTTCTCGTTTCTCATTTTTTATATAGATTAGACCGTTGGTTTTCCCGTTTGAATGGTTTTACACTAGTAATTTTTGGGGTCCTTTATAGCTTGCTGTTCTGTGAGCCAAGGCTCTGTGTTGAAGACCGTACTTTGACCTATAATGGTTTACTTTTATAAATTTTGACTTGGATGGAGAGTTGTCTCATTGGCCTTCATACCACATCTTCTTATATCTATTTTGTGCCAGTTTTTACAGGTGGAAGAAGCCAAAGTGCCTGGAGAGAACAATGACCTTCGGAAGGAGAACTGGCAATCTTTGTCAATTAAGATTGTTGTGTTTAGCAATGTAAATATAACTAGATGCTCTCAAGAGCCTGTGTCGCTCACCTGTATCTACTGTGGTTTTGGAAATCATGTAAAATAAGGTTAAAATCATAATTAATAGTATTAGAAACCCTAATAATGATTTAGGCCAAGCTTGGTTTAATTTGGCCCAGTAGTTAAATTAAAAGCAGAAGATTTTGAAAAAAGTTTACAAAAATTACCAATAAATTGCAGAAAATGACTTTAAGGTAGTTCAGGGGTATAGAAAAAAAATGACAGAATTTTCTTATACTTTACCAAAATGAAGATTTTACTATGCTTTTTTCAAAACAATAATAAAAAGTATGGGTCACCGCACTATTTTTCAAAGTACGAGTCGTTCAAAATTGCCAAAATTTGCTTAGATTGTTAATGAAAAAACACTTTTTTGTGCATAAAAAGAAATCTATAAGACAGAATTTTGAAATAAAATATGAGAAGATAGGTTTTATAATATATTTTAAGAAAATAGAAAGAAAAAATGGTGTCATCGAACTTGTTTTCTTGCTAGAAGTAAAAAATGAAAATTTCCCTATATGTCCAGTATAAATTTTGTACTAAAATAGTTATCTCCCCTTAAATAGCTTATTTGAAAAATTGATTCTAAAATCACATATATTTAGTATTTGTTAAAACATTTTCGATAATGCAATGAATCACTAAGTTTTCTTTATATAAATAACCAGTGTAACCAAAAAATTTCAAATCTGTCTCCAAATTTGCAGATTTGGGCAAAGAACTAGACCGATTATGTACTGTGATTGTACAATTCAAGATGGCAGTATACCCCTGAACTACCTTAGAGGACAATAACTCCAATAAGATGTCAATTGACGATTTTGGTCATTTTGACTTATTTGTAGATCTTTCTTTGCTTGATATTTTTGCTATTTACAATATATCTCAATCTATAATGATATTCAAGATCATTAACAAAAATTGCAAAAGGATGCTGTCATGAAAGTCTCCCAAACGAACACCTATCGAATACCCCTCCTCTCCAAAATTCACCCAGGGCCTGTTTAACGCTGGAAATGCCTTTAAATGTTTTTTGAGAACAAATTTCAAAAAAATTTGGGCGGGAGGGGGAGGGGGCATTCACCCAATTTAAGTTTGCTGAAAGATAATGGTTTATAGAAAAGTTACTAAATAATTCTGATAAACTGTTATCACAGAGATATGTCTCCCTTTTTTGTAATTTTGATTATACAAATGTTGAAATTAAAATGGCAATACTTAACAAGTTAGGCTAATATTCAAAGTCAATGAACCATGACTGAGGTACATGGCTAAACCATCTCCATGTAAATGAGATGCGCCAATGCTAATACAACTACATACCAAATATCATTGACTTATTATAAGTTGTTCCCTTTAAACAAACCTATACACAAACATTAACTTGTAAACTATGTAAAAGTTTCAAAGTCAATGAACCATGAAGAGCGGGTGGAGCTATATAATCTCCATGGAAACGATACTTACAAATGCCAATAAATTTGCATACCAAATATCAGACTTAACATTAGCAGTTCATCTTAAACTGATCTTATCACAAACTAATACATGTAAACTAAGCAAAAGTTTCAAAGTCAATAGGCCACGACTGAGGGGGGGGCCAAATATTCTCAATTGAAATGAGATGTGCTAATGCTTATAGAACTGAATACCAATTAACATTTGCCTACCACTAATGGTTCCCCGTGAACCGACCTAATCACAAACTAATACATGTTAACTAAGTAAAACTTTCAAAGTCAATAGACCATGACTAAGGAGGCTGAGCCAAATAATCTCCATGGAAATGAGATATGCCAATGCTTATACAAATACATACCAAATATCATTGACCTACCACTAATGGTTCCTCATAAACTGACCTAATCACAAATTTATACATGTAAAATAAGAAAAAGTTTCAAAGTCAATAGACCATGACTGAGTTGGCAGGGCCAAATAATCTCCATGGAAATAAGATGTGCCAATGCTAATACAACTGTATACCAAATATCATTGACCTACCACTAATGGTTCCCCATAAACTGACCTAATCACAAACTAATACATGTAAAATAAGCAAAAGTTTCAAAGTCAATAGACCATGACTGAGGGGGCAGGGCCAAATAATCTCCATGGAAATGAGATGTGCCAATGCTAATACAACTGTATACCAAATATGATTGACCTACAACTTGTGGTCCACCACAAACTAAGACCTAATCACAAACTAATACATTGTTGACGCTGCCGCTGCCGACACCGGAAACAGCATACCTATGTCTCGCTTTTTGACTTCGTCAAGCGAGACAAAAATGGAAAATATCGGAGCAGAAATTATAAGCACCCCCTGAAAAAAATAGCACCCTCCAACGGAAAAAAATCAAGTCATCCCATTGTAGTCTTACAATAGTTACTGAAGACCCCTTATCATTATTTAAAATAGTTTTCAAGTTGTGACCATTTGAAATTGATTTTTTACAATTTCCCGTAGACTTCTATAGTCAACAACTATGTTCTATTTTTAGCCATGGCGGCCATGTTGGTTGGATGAAAGGGTCATGGGATAGATTTTTCAATCAAGATACCCTATTGAAAATAGTGGCAAAGTTTAATTCTATTTGGCCCAGTAGATTAAGTGGAGAAGATTTTTGTAAAAGATTACAAAAATATACGAAAAATTGTTAAAAATTGACTATGAAGGGCAATGACTCCTTAAGGGGTCAATTGACAATTTTGGTCATTTGACTTATTTGTAGATCTTACTTTGCTGAACATTATTGCAGTTTACAGTTTATCTCTATCCATAATGAAATTAAAGATAATAACCAAAAACTGCAAGATTTCATTAAAATTACCAATTCAGGGGCAGCAACCCAACAATGGGTTGTCTGATTCGTCTGAAAATTTGCAGCCAAGTTTGGTTAAATTTGGTCCAATAGTTTCAGAGGAGAAGATTTTTGTAAAAGTTAATGGACGACGATGACAGAAGACAGACCCCAAGTGATGAGAAAAGCTCAACTATGGGTCACCGTTCTGCCTTCAACAATAAGCAAAACCCAAACCACATAGTCATCTATAAATGGCCCCTAAATGACAAATTTAAAACAATTCAAACAAGAAAACTAATGACCTGATGTATGTACAAAAACAATGAACAAAAAAATAATATGATATACAGCAACCAATGATGACCACTGAATTACAGGCTGCCGACTTGGGACAGGCATACAGAATGTGGCAGGGTTAAACTAGCCCAACCCTCCCCCTTACCTGGAACAGTGGTGTAACAGCACAACATAAGTTAGCTCACTTGGCTATATCAATCACACTTTTTTTTGTAGTGAAAGCTGAAGCACAGAATTTCAGCAGGAAAACCATTTAAGCCTCAAATGCAATAAAATTTCATTTCGACCTTGTTTTTGGGGGTATTTCTTTGTTGTAGAAAACATTTCTATATTTTGACATAAGTAAAACAAACCATTTTGTGGATTGTTGACACACATACAGAGGGCTGCTGCTACACTAGACCATAGCTCAAGACCAGTTGTCCCTGCATCATCAAACCAGCAATCTGTTCTACCAACACTAGGTAAAGAAGTCCTGTAAAATTCTATTTCATATCAAAGCTTATTAACTTTCAAATTATCACAAAAGCCTCAACAATGTGGGAAATGTTTTTTTTTCTTTCTCTTCTTTCTTACTAGCAGATATTCAATTATCCTTGCTAATTTTGTTAATTAATTATTTATACTTTCTAACAGTAATATTTTTCAAGTCTTTCAAATTTACATTTATTCTATTGCCTAAATGATGGCATAACAGTCTAGTTTACTTAAGTGAAAATGTTATTTGTTGTGTGACTGTTTTGTGATAAACCTGTCCAAATTTAGTGTTCTTTACAACGGTAATTTCACCAAGTTTTTTTTCCATTTATTATTAAAATCAAATATGATCAACAACTTTACCCCAAAAAATATTTCATTTACATCATCATCTTTGTATAAGACAAACAACTTTTACAAATTGGATGATTAAATTTTGGGGATGGCAATTTTTTTGTTGAATCAATACTGGAGTACTCAGTTCAAATACACACTAGTACTGGAATACTCAGAATAATATCGGTAATAAAA
This sequence comes from Mytilus coruscus, assembly GCA_017311375.1. Classification (NCBI taxonomy): domain Eukaryota; kingdom Metazoa; phylum Mollusca; class Bivalvia; order Mytilida; family Mytilidae; genus Mytilus; species Mytilus coruscus. The sequence goes on along the minus strand of CM029608.1, from coordinate 29,157,776 downwards.
GTTTTAAGTGTTAAGTTTCTTTGTAATTGTGTTGTCTCTTTCATAACTCTCAGATAATCTAATAACTTAATCATGAGCAATACAAATAAGATTTTAGTTAAACAATTTAATACATCCCAAATCAAAGGTATTTACAAAAGTACACGACCTGGGAACTGTCAATCATTCACTGTATAACAAAGCGTCTAATACTGTGGATTCATTTATTTTCGTGGGTATCAATTTTTGTGGATAGAGAAAAAAAAAATTTCGTTGAAAACGTAAATTCATGGATTGCTGTTTCAAAAATTAAAAAAAATAAATGTTTCAGAAACATAAATTCGTAGATATCTGTTTGGATAATACAAAATAAAAGATGGAAATTCATTTAAAATGTTTTGAATTTTAACATCCTGGCTTGGTCATTCTAGGTTAAAATGTTCATTTAAAACTTTGACTGCAAGCATGGACAAAGGCAACTAATAATTTGTTTGTTTAACAATTTATAATTTCTTGGGGAAAGTTTTCCAAAGCCCTTTGATGTACAACTGATTGAAAGTTATTTTCCTTAATTACGACATAAAGTAAGAAACACGCTTATGATGTATTCAGCCAAAGCAGCTTATAAAAAAAAGTATGGTACAGAATTTACTCACTGCACGGTTTTGTTATATAAACTCTGGGGAACATGTAAAGACTTTCTTTTTCTAAATTTTAAGTTTCATGTCCGAAATAATTATTTCATTTAATTTTATGAACGATTTTGAAATTAAATTCTTATTTGTAAAATTTGTAATTTTTACTGATAAACGTCGTAAAGGAGTATAATAAATGGGTTACAAGTGTACACCATAATGTGTTCACGTGCAAGTAAATTATTATTTTAATTTAAATGTCTTTTCTGTCCAGAATAAAGGTGTGAAATTTAATGTTCCTGTCAAAAACAATATTACCTAAGGGCAATGTCCCGTACTTAATCATGTTAATCATATTGTTTTTTAATCACCTTTTATAAACCAAATTATGACATGGTAATTTACTAATTAACAAATTTCAGTTATTTCCCATAAATAAGTTTAACCAATTAAAATAAAAGAACAGAGTTCCAATGTCCCCTACGTTGCACATATTTTCTCTTAGTCCGAGATTACTCTGACGTCCAACGGCTGTTTTGCCAGACAAGCTGGGGCAGTGGGACGTCAGAGCTCGTCCCATATCAAAAATTGGATATTTGCCCGTCCAAAATAGATGCTCTGCTTCGTTGCTTCTGGAGCCGACTGACGGCCTTGGAAGTATATAAATCTGGCATCAATTTGTTCATTTTTCATTTATCTCTTCATTTATGTAAGTTTCACCTACCTGTCACCCTTTATTTTTCCATATTTAGACAGTTTTCACAGTGACCCATCGATTTCTGTGTTTTAACTTTCATTTTGAAAAATTGTCACGTGACAACGAGAAAAAGTAGGCCGCACTGCATTGTGGAAGCTGATTTATGCAAATGACCCTGGGTCAATATGAATACATAATCTACCACCTCGTTCATTATAGATTCAAATAAGCTGAATGACCGAGGGTATTCCGATTGTAATCATGGATGCTACTAAAAGTTTATTGCCGAAATTAGCATAAAAATTTGCATACTTCAGTCTCGAGGCCGCGAAGTCTCTCGTAACTTGAAGTCCATTTGAAAATGAAAGTTAAAATGCAGGAATCGATGGGTCACTGTAATAACTGTCTAAATATGGAAAAATAAAGGGTGGCAGGTAGGTGAAACTTACATAAATGAAGAGATAAATGAAAAATGAACAAATTGATGCCCGATTTATATAATTCCAAGGCCGTCAGTCAGCTCCAGAAGCAACAAAGCAGCGCATCTATTTTGGACGGGCAAATATCCACTTTTTGATATGGGACAAGCTCTGACGTCCCACGGCCCAGCTTGTCTGGCAAAACAGCCGTTGGACGTCAGAGTAATCTCGGACTAATTTTCTCTCTCCAAGGTACAAGGGCAATAACTAAAAAAAGCACTTTTTTGTTGTTCTTTAAACTTTTTTATTAATATCTTAGAGAAATGAAGGCTTTAAAGCAAATGCAATGTGATTTCAATTATAACCAATATTTCCAAGGGGCATAACTCTTTAAAAATAATTTGATCAGAACTTATATTTTCGAAAGTTTAAAGACATTGCTGATTTAAACCTATGATATAAGTTTCATAAAATTCTGACAAGTACTGAACACATGAGAGAGCTAACAATGCAATTTTCCATATAATCGATATTTCCAAGGCGCATAACTCTTTTATAAATATTTGATCAGCACTGATTTTTGAACTTGTCAAAGACATTGATGATACAAACCTATATTATAAATTTCCAAAAAATCTGGCAAAAATTCTACACCCTAGAGCACTCATAAGGCAATTTTCCATATAATTGATATTTCCAAGGGGCATAACTCTTTTAAAAATTATCGATCGGCACTGAAAGACATTGCTAATATAAACCTATCATTTGAGTTTTATAAAAATCTGGCAAGAATTGTACCTGTGAGAGCGCTAATGAGGCCATTTTCCATAAATTCAATATTTCCAAGGGCATAACTTTTTTAAAAAAAGTCGATCGGCAACATTATCCATGGAAATGAGATGTGCCAATGCTAATACAACTGCATACCAAATACCATTGACTTATTATAAGTCATTTCTTTAAACAAACCTATTAAAACACAAACATTAACTTATTAACTATGTAAAAGTTTCAAAGTCAATGAACCATGATGAGGGGGTGGGGCTATATAATCTCCATGGAAACGATACTTGCAAATGCCAATAAATTTGCATACCAAATATCATTGACTTAACATTACCAGTTCATCTTAAACTGATCTAATCACAAACTAATACATGTAAACTAAGCAAAAGTTTCAAAGTCAATAGACCATGACTGATGGGGCAGGGCCAAATATTCTCCATGGAAATGAGATGTGCTAATGCTTTTTCAACTGAATACCAATTAACATTGGCCTACCACTAATGGTTCCTCTTGGAACTGACTTAATCACAAACTAATACATGTAAAATAAGCAAAAATTTCAATGTCAATAGACCATGACTGAGGGGGCGGAGCCAGGTAATCTCCATGGAAATTTGATTTTGATTTTTGGTGTTTTAACGCCACTTTTGGGCTATTTCGTGGCGGCCAGTTTTTATTGGTGAAGGAAGCCAGAGTGCCCAGAGAAAACCACCGACCTTCAATAGGAAAACTGACAATCCTAGTCAATTAAGATTGGAGTCGAGTGCACCTGCACGAGCGGGGTGCGAACTCACAACCTCAGTGTTGACTGGCTAGTGATTACAGTAGTAACTACTTAGACCACTCGGCCTCCGAGGCCCCTCTCAATGAAAATGAGATATGCCAATGCTTATACAATTGCATACCAAATATCATTGACCTACCACTAGTGGTTCCCCATAAACTGACCTAATCACAAACTAATACATGTAAACTAAGCAAAAGTTTCAAAGTCAATAGACCATGACTGAGGAGGCATGGCCAAATAATCTCACTGGAAATGAGATATGCCAATGATTATACAACTGCATACCAAATATCATTGACCTACCACTAATGGGTCCCCATAAACTGACCTTATCACAAACTAATACATTTAAACTAAGCAAAAGTTTCAAAGTCAATAGCCATGACTGAAGGGGCAGGGCCAAATAATCTCCAAGGAAATGAGATGTGCCAATGCTAATACAACTGCATACAAAATATCATTGACCTATCTCTAGTGGTTCACCATAAACTAGACCTAATCACAAACTAATACATTGTTGCCGCCGCCGCCGGAAACAGCATACCTATGTCTCACTTTTCGACTCGGTCAAGGCGAGACAAAAATCTAGCAAGAATTGTACCTGTGAGAGCGCTTACCAGACCAGATGGATGGATTGACGCCCAGTATTTCTATGTCCCCTGCAAAAGCGTGCGCGAGGACATAAAAAGGAAATTCTTTCTGATATTCTACAGATTTCATTATTCACTTGATCAAAATCATTTATTTTTCATTGAAAGAACATGTTTTGTGTTACCATGTTTATCGCAAGTCAACACTATACCAGAATTGCATAACATAACTGGAAATAAACATCCGACTGAATACATATTTCTCAGGATTATTCTTTGTTGAATTCTTACATTAGTGGTTTCACCGTTTGCTGTGACCCACAAAATCCACGAAAATTGGTATATCCCTACAAACCATTGAAAGTCTGAAATGGCCTATATTTGTACTCAACTGTACTGATTTTTACTCGACCAGTCTGAATTGGTCTGAAATATACTTGATAATGCTCGACTGTAGTCTGAACCATACTTAACAGATATAGGAAGATGTGGTGCGAGTGCCAATGAGACAACTCTCCATCCAAATAACAATTTATAAAAGTAAACCATTATAGGTCAACAGTCTGAATTTGTACTCGACCAGTACTTAACCATTTTATTTGCGTCTGAGCCATGCTTGACCTAGTCTGAACAATGCTCGACCTAGTCTGAACCATACTCGGCCTAGTCTGAACCATAGACCTATTTTTTGTATCTATCTATTGTATTTCATCAATTTAGGAACTGTTTTTAACAGCTATTTCCCCTGGCTAGAAATTTGAATACAATTTGAAATTTAAAATGTATTCAATATGGAACTGAAACCAATTCAACACCATATTCATCAACACTTACATATATCAGTGTTCTCGAAAACCGTCGGTCCTGTCGGTCCTAACCGCCAAAAATCGGCTAGGACCGACAATTGCATGTGTAGTGGCAGTCCTGATGACAGACAACATTTTGGTGGTTGTTCACTTTTGTTTTAACATCTTTTAGGTATTCTGATAGCTTTTGAACTGGTTGTTGATGTAAACAAACTTTTTAACTACATAGCTCAAAATTACAGTAATACTTTTGAAAAAGAACCAGTCGTCGGTTTCTTTGGTATTCAGATACTTTTTGTACTGGTTACTACTGTAATTTAATTTTTGTAGCATAGCTCAAAATTACGGTAATACTTTTGACAAATAACCAGTCTTAAAAGTCATCATGGCTTTGGCATGGCCCATTTCGTTCAGAGAGGTAGTCCAAGATTACTCTGACGTGCAACGGCTGTTTTGCCAGACAAGTTGGGGCGGTTCCCACGGCCCCAGCTTGTCTGGCAAAACAGCCTTTCGACGTCAGAATATTCTCGGACTATCACAGAGGGTGCTAAACCAGAGGACTCTGTATTTGAACAAAGACTTTTACAGAGACTGAATATTTTTTCTATATTACACATTTTTTTCTATATTACAAGACTTAGTCTTTTATTTCTATCATTTTAATGCACTTTATACTGTAAATGATTGCAGTGGACACAGCTTTAAACTTATAAAGCCTCGATGTAATTCATCATTTCGTTAAAGGCATTTTTTCTAACGAATTATAAACGATTGGAACAGTTTACCCAAAATGTTGTGTCTGCAAATACCGTTGATAACTTTAAAATACAACTTGATCATCATTGGGAAGATGTTATGGACCAGTTCTAGTGATAAATTATTTGTATTACAATTTTTTATTGTTTCTTAATATGAGTAGATTGGCATTAGAATGAAATTAAATACCAGCTCTTATGATGAATTTGGACTTCTTTAAATATTAACTATATAAAATTTGAATTATTCGTCAACCAAAAGTGACCCATAAAATCCAGGATTGTTATGAGTTTTATACCTTTTAAAACAAGTACGAATTTGGGTGGGCTAAAAAAGGATTTAATTTCCTTACACATGAGCCCTTAAAAGACTCTACAGGTAGTATAATGCATGAGACATATAATAAAAATGAAATCAAGCATGTTATCAAACTGACAAAGTATAAAAATTAGTGAACAATACGAAGTTCAAACTTTCATTAAAAAAAACAAACATATAACATAGAAACTAGGATGGAGTTTATATAGTATTGAGCAATGACTTTCATGTAACTAATAGGTGTTTGATAAATTCAAGTAAAATTACAGGACCACCAGATTTTCTCAAGGACCACCAGATTTTTAGTCTTGGTGGTCCCAATGACCACCAGGAAAAAAAAGATTTCGAGAACTCTGATATATATATCACCTTTAAAATAAAAATAAAACAAGCTGATCCAATAATCTCAAAACTGAATTGTGACTAATATTTTCAATGTTATTCAAAATTTTTTGAATGTTTCAGATATATTTTATGGTTACTGGACAATTTTCACCATTTACTTAAGCCTTGTATAGATTTATGGTGTCATTTGAGTTTAGTTAATAATGCAGTGAACATTTTTTTATTAAAATATATTTAAAATAGTATATAAAGCAACATAATAAATTAAAAAATCATACCTTTGTTTTGTAAAACCAAGAATTTAATATAATCATGATAATAGAACTTCCATAGCAATCCTTGATAACCATTTAAAAAAGGAAATGTGTTCCAAAGTTGCAGAAAAAATTTATTTCAATAAAATTTAAATAACTTTTGTCAAAATTAGACATGGCATACAAGAAGCACTGTAATAAGGTTTAATTACCTCAGTACATTTGTGTTTTACAGGTAAAGAGAAAGCCCTATTTTTCTTAAACTCGTGTATTACTTATCTAGTGAATTCAAAAGTATTCGATTTAAGTTTTACAGGATGTTGCAATTTTTAATGAATGTTAATTAGAAATTTATTCTCTCTAACCAGGTGTGATCTTTTTAATGAGTTTGTCCAAAGCAGGAGGTATTACTTTATACTTTACCACCGCCCCTTTACAACTAATCAGAAGAAAAATTTTATTTATTTATTTAATTTTTTTATCTCTTTTGATATATCTATTATATATAATATATCCCAAATTATAATAAGAATAGATATATTTCTAATATAAGGTTAAACAATTTCAGTGATTTTTTGGCTGTTGTTAACTCATTAAAAAGTTAATTATATGGTCCCGGAACACAGTTATCGTCCTTTGATTTTCGTTGTCCACAAATATTGTCCCTAGTGTAGACAGTGTGTTACTTGCAGATTTTTTTTTATACCCCTTCCAAATTTATTTTTTCATGTTTTATGCCTCAAATAGCAAGTAGGGGGACGAAATTACACTGTAAAAAAATTTCGGTCATGAATTTTAAAGTAAAGTAGTGATTTGGTCCAGCTGAAAAAGGTCAAAAATTAGCATTTCGGAAGCTGTCAAAAGATTTCCTGACCCCCTTAGCATAAAAATGTCAATATTTTGAAAATGACCTGATGAGGTTTTCTATAATTTTGATATAATTTGTCCCAAAAGTGGTACAACACACTGTAAAAATATTATTGAGAAAGCGCAGGTGGGATTTTTTTTAATTTTCATATATTGTCTAAAAGAAATGCACTACGAAATAACTGTGTTCTCGGACCTAAGAGATGAAATCAGTAAATATAGAATCTGTAATTTGGCAACTTCCCTGAATGATTTAATGGTGTCAATTTGTCAAGTAGCATGAAACTAAAGGATTTAAACTTTTATTTGATAGAAATTCTGTAAAAATGACACATTTTGGCATTATACGGTCAAAATAAGCATTACCAAGCTTTTTCAATTTTGATGCATAAGTGGCATTTTGACTTTCTATCTGACATATTTCCATGTGTCAATATTTGTGTTTCTAGGCTTTAATCAAGTTTTATAATTCATTTGTGAACTCTGAATCTACAGAAAAATAGATTATCTCAGACAAAATGTGCAAAATGTGTTGTATGAATGGTCCTCGTCTAACGCGCTGTTTGGAGCAAGTTAAATATGAGGAGCTTGGTACATAAAAGTTGAAGTCCATAATAAAGATTTCACTAAGTTTGTATAAAAAGCACTTTACAATGTCTTTTGTACCTGTTTCATTTCACATACGATCTTTCTTTTCTTCTGTAGGATAGCAAGTGGTTCAAATATATGCCTGTTGTGACTAAAATCGCATGCAAGTTTTTCACTACAAAGTGAAAAATCTTTGTATCAGACCATACTGTCTGCAAAAAAAGTTGAATGCAAGAGTCCTTTTGTACTCAGATTTCTTTTATCATGTAACCTGAGTGTAGAAATGAAAAAAAAAGAAACAAATTTTTATTTCTTATAGCTTCAGTATGCATTTTTGAATGTAAATATGTGCTACGGCTTAAATTGACCCTAAATTATTTTCAGTCTTACTTGGCCTAAGACCATTTTATACTCATATGATATTCTATTTGTAATTTTTCTTTCCATTTTAAGAACATTAAATACATATGTAAGGATTATTTATAACCAAAAAACTTCACAAATTTAAAATTCCTGGAAAATATTACATCTTCATGTAAGGCCCCCTTCATTGGAAAACCTCCATTTTCAGGCACAGGCTCATATAAACTTGACTTTTGAGTAATTGTGATAAATCTGATACATCAAATGACTATTCTATTGCTTTAAATACATGATATGTTAACTATTAAGGCATTTTAAAGGAATTTTTTGGCAAAATTTTGATTTATAAAGCCCCAAATGGTGATAGTTAAAATTTTTCAATTTTAACGTCAAAATTAACAGGCAAAGTTGAATATAGAATTTATCATATTGTCTATAATAAATATCCTATTGCCATGAAACTTTGTCAGCAGTCTTATAATTTATTAAGCTTTGGTCATACAAAGTTTTATTAAGATTGGTTAAGTATTTCTATCCTATTAGGTCCAGGAACACAGTTATCGTCCTTTGATTTTCGTTGTCCACAAATATAGTCCCTAGTGTAGACAGTGTGTTACTTGCAGATTTTTTTTTATACCCCTTCCAAATTTATTTTTTCATGTTTTATGCCTCAAACAGCAAGTAGGGGTCGAAATCTGTAAAAAAATTTGGGTCATGAATTTTAAAGTAAAGTAGTGATTTGGTCCAGCTGAAAAAAGTCAAAAATTAGCATTTCGGAAGCTGTCAAAAGATTTCCTGACCCCCCTTAGCATAAAAATGTCAATATTTTGAAAATGACCTGATGAGGTTTTCTATAATTTTGATATAATTTGTCCCAAAAGTGGTACAACACACTGTAAAAATATTATTGAGAAAGTGCAGGTGGGATTTTTTTCTAATTTTCATTTATTGTCTAAAAGAAATGCACTACGAAATAACTGTGTTCTCTAACCATATAACTATTGTATGTAACCATAAAACCTATGTAGTTTTTCTTTAGGAATTTAGGAAAATTAAGTTTAAAAAAAAAGAAAACACATGCCAAACAAGAAGCACCTTAATAAGGTTTTATTACCCTCAGTAAAGGTGTGGTTTTTAGGTAAAAGAATCTTTTTTTTTAACAAAACTTTAAAATTAATATAATTAAATTATTATATAAGATAATTTGATTTAACTATCTCTATTTGATAAATCTGAGACTCATGTAAGGATGTAAAAATATGTTTTTATAGATATCTTTATTTTATTGTGGCTGTTATCATGTCAGAAAAAAAGAAATTAATTTTAACAGCTAAAATTAAAAAAAAGTAGAGGTTATTTGGTCAAGTATGGTTCAGACTGGTCGAGTATTGTTCAGACCTTTGGTCGAGTATGGTTAAGACTGAAAAAAATGGTCGAGAATGGGTTAAGACTGTTTTAGACTGGTCGAGTAATAGTTCAGACTATTTTCAATGGCAAAGATAAGGGTCAAGTACAAATCAGTACGGTCGAGTATGGTTAAGACTGGGGTCGAGTAATGTCGAGTAAAATTCAGACCAATTCAGACTGGTTGAGTAAAAATCAGTAGTCGAGTACAGATATAGGCCATTTCAGACTTTTACTAGTTTGTAGTGATATATACTACGAATAAAAATGAATCCACAGTAATCAGTCTGATGAGGCTCATCACAGGGGGGTTTAATTCTGTCTTATTTAGGAAGAAAATTTGGTCGATTGCATCAAATGAGAGTTGATTACGAAGTTTGGTTATATTGGTTATAATAAGTCCAGTAGATGGGAAAATCTTCTTAGAAGGAACAAATGTTGCTGGTACAGCAAACAAACGTCTTGCGTTAAGGGATAGATTTTGTGTGGCTCTCTATCTTACCACCACTAAAGGGGACTCTTGTGAGAATCTGAATTGTCTAGTGCATAGTTTTTCATGCATATTTTTTTTTGTTAGATACCTAAAGGATAAAGTCAATAAGAAATTTTTATTGTAGTTTTAATGTACTGATTATCTTGCTACTTTCATGTTTATACCATTAAAGGAAAATTTCAAACAATATAAACTCATGTGGAAATATAGACAAATATCAAAAACAATTTGAGTATTGGAGTATGAGAGGAGGTGGTTTACAAAGGGCTTAACAAAATTTAAGTGCTTTTTTAATCAGAGCAAAATACTACAAATTTCACATATAAATAGTGATATTACTATTATTACAAAATAAATTGTTTTTGACACCTCACATTTAAAATTTCAAAGTTATGACCCCCTAAGTATTCATTATTTCGGATGTAACGTTAGTTTTGGTCCTTTTCCCATAATTTATAACCTTATTTTGCCTAATTTACTTTAGCCGCCATCCCTGATAAAAAAAAACTTATGTCTCTCACCTCAAAAGACCAAGAAGATCAGATAAACACAAACTCTTCTTAGCTAGTGATTGTCCCAAACCTGAAAAAAAAAATTATGATTCATTACTTTCATGGATGTCCAACAAAACATTCATGGCACTAATTAAAACATAATTACACTAAATGTTCTCTCATACAACTGTCTTTTTTTTTAAACTACAGAAATGCATTACCTGTCAACTTCACCTATCTGTCAAAGCATCTATATAAATATAACAGTGGTTGAAATACCTTAAAGATTGTAAGTTATCAAAAAAATTGAAATAACAGCTTATTGTATTACAAATCTTAAGTTAAAGTCATTTATCCAAAACAATTTTAGCATTTCAAAATAGATGTTACTTTTTGATTTATTCTTTCCAAGCTTAAAAATATACAAATTCATTTAATCTTCTCAAGCTTCAAGAAAATTTACTTTCTGCTCAATAAAATCAAAACATTTATCTTCGAAATCTATGATAATTTTTTTTTCATACAACCCCTAACTAAATGAATCACATAATTCTTTAAGAAACAGGGGGCCTCGGTGGCCGAGTGGTCTAAGTAGTTACTACTGTAATCACTAGCCAGTCAACACTGAGGTTGTGAGTTCGAACCCCGCTCATGTGGGTGCACTCGACTCCAACCTTAATTGACTAGGATTGTCAGTTTTCCTATCGAAGGTCGGTGGTTTTCTCCGGGCACTCCGGCTTCCTCCACCAATAAAAACTGGCCGCCACGAAATAGCCTAAAAGCGGTGCTTAAAAGTGGCGTTAAAACACCAAAAATCAAATCAAATCAAATCTTTAAGAAACATAAAACAGCAATATAAGAATACTTCAAAATATAATTCGCCACATTTCTATTTTTACAAATATACTTTACTGACTGTTGTTTGACACTAATGTAAGCAGTAAATATGAAGATGCATGTTTGAGCCGAGTCGTTGATTTCTCATCAGAAAGGGTTTTGTGCAGATTCATAAACTGTGCTATTGTAGTCAACTCTTTCTGTGAATAAACTATGAAAAAAAAAATATATAATACAAAATATGCTACATACATGACATATTTATACAGTGTACATGTATATAAAAGTAAAAAGAAATTGGATTTAAAACTGAATCTCCCCCTGTATTGACTAGTTACCTTTTTTTATAAGTACTTCTGGCATTCATTCCTGTGAAAAGATTCATTTTTCACTCAAGTACTGTGAATTCATTTATTTTTTGTGGGAAACATTTCTTTGTGAATTCAGATTTGGGGGTATTTACTAAATAAACTGCTTCACTGAGCACAGCTAGATACGCCCGCAGAGGTCCAACCCTGAACAGTTGGGGCAAAAATGGACACAATATTCAAGCTTGATTCAGGTCTGAATTTGGATTGTAATTAAATATTTGACATATTATAGGTTTCTGAATAAATGTATTCAAAGAACTTGAAATTGGTTATATGAATTGAATTTATGTTCAATTAAAGATTTCTTGCTGTTGTGCAATACTTAGTAAATCTGTTGTCAGACTATAAACAAATAAAGTTCAATTAATTCTCAATGTCATATTAGAAATTTATGAAAATAAAAAGGGAGCTTACATCAATAGATATAAACAATTCACCAAAGTTTCATGAGAATTGGTGACAGCAACTGGAAAATCACCCCTTTTTTTAATGAATAAAACCCCATAACTCAGAAATGTAAAATGTAAAATTTATAAAATTCTAAAGGGAGCTTACATCAATACATACAAACAATTCACCAAAGTTTCATAAGAATTGCTGAAAGCATTTTTGAGTTTTTGTCCGAAAACTGGAAAATCCCCCCTTTTTTTATGAATAAAACCCTGTAACTTGGAAACGTAAAATCTAAAATTTATAAAATTCCAAAAGGAGCTCATGTCATTTGGTATAAACAATTCACCACAATTTCTTGCAAGTTGGTGAAAGCATTCTTGACTTATTGTCCGAAAACTGGAAAATCCCCCTTTTTTTAATGAATAAAACCCCATAAACCAGAAACGTAAAATCTAAATTTTATAAAAAACAAAAGGGAGCTCACGTCAATAGATATAAACAATTCACCAAAGTTTTATGCAAATTGTGGTTAAAGCATTTTTAAGTTAATGTCCGACATGTTGACGACGGACAGACAGACGGACAACGGTATACCATAATACGTCCGGTAAACGGGCGTATAAAAATTGAAGGCTGAAATGGTCAACCAAGATGTTTTTTTTTTCAACAACTTGATATCACAGAGATTATCCGTTTGTGAAGTGCTTCATTTGTAATGGTTCACATCTATGTACTGGTTGGATGGGAGATATTTTTTAAACCTAAATCACCTTAAAAACAAGAGTGGACACACAGAAATGTCTCGCCTGTCATGTATTTCTAATTGAAGTTATGTTGAAAGTAAATGCTATCAGACATACATTATCAATTTTAAGCTGTAAATAATGAGATGTCGCTGCTGCTGATGCCTGTATGAATGCTAAAGCTGCTGCCAGGCCTGCTGAAGACAACTATCATAGTGTCTTCATACTACTAAATGTATAGGTTATTATCTGCTATATGAAGATATGCTGGATAACTGTGGTTAAGAGTGAAATAACTTAGTGATATACCATTGATATTGATTATTGTGATTAAAGATGGCAGTGAAGAATGAAAAAACTAACATTGACCTATGAACCATGAAAATAAGGTCAAGGTCATATGAACCCTGCCAGACAGACAGATATGACTTACAATCATTCCATACATCAAATATAGTTGACCTATTGCTTATATTTTCTAAGAAACAAAGTTCAGCATTAAAACTTAACACTGACCAATGAGCCATGTAATAGGGGTTGAGGTCATATGATACCTGGCGGACAGACATAAACACCTTATAATAACTCCATACACCAAATATAGTTGACCTATTGCTTATAGTTGAACAAAAATAGACCAAAACACCAAATTTTAACACTGAGCAATGAACCGTGAAAATCAGGTCAAGGTCAGATAAAACCTGCGACACAGACATGTACATCTTAAAATATTTCCATACACCAAATATAATTCACCCATTGCATATAGTATAAGAAAAAAGGACCAAAACTAAAAAACTTAACTTTGACCACTGAACCATGAAAATGTGGTCAAGGTCAGATGACACCTGCCAGTTGGACATGTTCACCTTACAATTATTCCATAATCCAAATATAGTTGACCTATTGCTGAAAGTATTAGAAAAATAGACCAAAAACAAAAACTTAACATTGAGCAATGAACCATAAAATGAGGTCAAGGTCAAATAAAACATGCCAGACTGATATGTACATCGTAAATATTTTCATACACCAAATATAGTTGATTTATTTTATACAGTATAAGAAAAACAGACCAAAACACAAAAACTTAACTTTAACCAATGAACCATGAAAATGAGGTCAAGGTCAGATGACACCTGCCAGTTGGACATGTACACCTAACACTAATTCCATACACCAAAGATAGTAGACCTATTGCATAAAGTACAAGAAAAACAGACCAAAACACAAAAACTTAACTATAACCACTGAACCATGAAAATGAGGTCAAGGTCAGATGACACCTGCCAGTTGTACATGTACACCTTACAATCATTCCATACACCAAATATAGTAGACCTATTGCTTATAGTATCTGAGATATGGACTTGACCACCAAAACTTAACCTTGTTCACTGATCCATGAAATGAGGTCGAGGTCAAGTGAAAACTGTCTGACGGGCATGAGGACCTTGCAAGGTACGCACATACCAAATATAGTTAACCTATTACTCATAATAAGAGAGAAATTAAGAATACTAAAAATCTTAACTTTTTTTCAAGTAGTCACTGAACCATGAAAATGAGGTCAAGGTCTATGGACATACGACGGACGGAAACTTCATAACATAAGGCATCTATATACAAAGTATGAAGGATGCAGGTATTCTACCTTCTGAAATATTAAGCTTTTAAGAAGTTAGCTAACGCGGCCGCCGCTGTATCACTATCCTTATGTCGAGCTTTCTGCGACAAAAGTCGCAGGCTCGACAAAAACCCACAATGTTCACTTTTAAGTTATGAACAGTTAAATCTTATCTAAACCAGATTAAAACATTTTAAACATCTTATGTTGTACAGTCTGTGCCAAACGCCATCGTTCCAAAACGATGAAATAGATGCAGGTCCGCCAAATCGTTTGTGAATTCCGGTCCGTATGTCCGGTGTTTTCACTGTCTCAGTTCTGTGACTATAAATAACTTATTTGATTTGGTTGAGATCCCATTGCGTTGATTGGTTTTGCGAGAATTCGTTATGCATGTTTTTTAATTTGTCAAGTTATCAAGTCACGTTTTCTAGAGTTCTCATCATATTTTGATTGGTCCAAATAAGTCACATCAGCGACGAGATTTCGATGTTAAAAATGTCAGTCCCATACATTATAAAAGTTAAAATTACCTAAAATGGAAAGATTTCTTAACAAATACATTCCTGTGGCCAAAGTGCCTAATTTAAATAACTCTAGAATTGAAAATCACAGAGTTTATGAAAAACACAGTCAAAATAGGAAATATTTACTTAATTTGGAGACTGCGGTTATTTACATAATCTCTCATGGGTGAACAAGGTCGGATGGCCAAGTTTCTTCTGATTGAAAATTAATTTAAAAATTGCATGTAAACTATCCAATAAATGCAAATGCCTTACAGTACCTGTGTACCTTAAATAGATTATATATATCCAAATTAAATCAATAAAAGCAGTAATGTTGCAAACAATTCATGATCATATGCAACAATTGTTTGTTTACTTTTTTGACAGTCATGTGCTTTTTGTCAGGATAGTTAAGGAAATCCCACTATCAAAGACAACTGTTTAGACTGTATCTGGTTATTTATAGCCAGTAAAGGATTTCCATTTGATAAATAGCTGATATTGGAGTGCAATTTGAATTTATTAAAATAATGAATAATATCTGGGGAAAAAAGTGAAACTGAATACTGTAAATTCAGAAATTATTATGCATTTATTATTGCGATTTTGTCAATTTAGACTTAAATGCGATTTTAATTTTACGATTTTGAGAAAAGTCCTTTTAAGAAATATAAAATATTTCAAAATGCGAGTTTAAATTATTGCGTTTACAATTTTAATTTTTAGGGGGTGGATTTCATAATATTGTCATGTTTTATTAATATGAATATTACTTTGAAACAATTATTTTTATTCAATAAAATTTATCAACTGCTTTCCTGAAATGCAATTTTTACCATGAATATCATCATAAAACAACACAGTACATTTAAAAGCATAAACAACACAATAAGCTTAACTGATTTTTTTTTCGGACAGACAAAAATCTGTTTGGTCAGACAAAACCTACAACACTGTCTGACCGAATGTCAGACAGAAACCAAAAGAGTTTGGCACAGACTGGTTGTATCTCAAGAAATATATATATATAAGATCAGAGGCATTAAATATACAATTTTTAAATGGCTTTGAACTAGCTTTTAGTAAGTGTTAGTACTCTTTGACCTGTGTTTTGCGCTTTGTGACAATCTGATGAATTAAGTATTTCCAGCTGATTTACAGATTGTTCTTATGTTGTGCTGTAACACCACTGTCCCAGGTAAGGGGAGGGTTGAGCCCTTACATACATGTTTGACATGTCTTGTTCTTTGTGTGTCTGTCCCAATTCTGTAATTCAGTGATTGTTATTAGTTGATGTATGTCATATCTATCATGTCTATCTTTCTTTTAATTCTTTTGTCATTAATCAGGCCACTAGTTTCGGTTTGAATTGTTTTTATTTTAATAAAGAAGGTTTTGGTGATCAAAGTTATAAAATCTTTTACATACTATTATTTTCTACAGCACATCCTAAACAAAATATAGCAGCTTCCTTGACCTCAACATTGGTCACAGTTTTGTTGAAGGTAGTTATAAAGTCCAATCCTCCCAAATCACGGAAATAATCCTTAATTTCATCTAAAAATAAAAGTATATTATTGTAAAAGTACAAACCAAAGAAAAATTCACACCAATTTAAAATAGCCAGAGAAAAAATATATCGAACAGTATATTCTAATTTACATTATTATTTAGTATCGTAGGACTGTCAGTAGATCAACAAACTTAATGTCATACAAATTATTTTCCTTTACTCATAAACTATGCTTTGAATTAAGTTCAGGAAAATTGCAATGGATGCATTTAACTGTTTTAATAAACCTTGCCACAAAAATCTTTCATTTCTTGTTGCAGGTCTTTGATTTATACCTTCCTCTTATTATGAAAACTAGAGGCTCTCAAGAGCCTGTGTCGCTTACCTGATTCTACTTTGGTTTTGGAAATCATGTAAAAATAGATTAAAATCATGACAGATACCCTAACAATGATTGAGGCCAAATTTGGTTTAATATTGGCACCCGTAATTTAATAAAAAATCCTGGTGGCCATCTTGAACAGTAAATTAGCAACAAAGTAGCAACACTTCATGCACCTCATAAGGAACATTTATGCCATGTTTGGTTTCATTCCATTCAGTGCTCCTCTAGAAGAAGCATTTCTATGTATTTCCAATGGGGTCTTATGTTAAACTAAGTCCCCTGCTGGCGGTTATTTGGATGATGGTTCGGCTACAAAGTAACAACACTTGGTCAGCACCTCATTAGGAACATTCATGCCATGTTTGGTTTCATTCTATTCAGTGGTTCTCTAAAAGAAAACATCTGTGTGTATTTCCCATAGGGTCCTATGTTAAACTTACTCCCCAGGCTGGCAGCCATCTTGGATGACAAATCAGCTACAAAGTAACAACACTTGTTCAGCACCTCTAAAGAAACATTCATACCATGTTTGGTTTCAATCCATTAAGCGGTTTTCTAGAAGAAGACATTTGTATATATTTCCTATAGGGTCCTTTGTTAAACTAAGTCCCCCGTTGGCAGCCATCTTGGTTGATGGATTTGTTACAAAGTAACAACACTTGGTCAGCACCTCATAAGGAACATTCATGTCATGTTTTATTTCATTCCATTCAGTGGTTCTTCAAAAGAAGACATTTGTATGTATTGTCCATAGGGTCCTTTGTTAAACTAAGTTCCCCACTGACAGTCATCTTGGATGATTTATTGGCTACAAAGTAACAACACTTGGTCAGCACCTCATTAGGAACATTCATGCCATGTTTGGTTTCATTCCATTCAGTGGTTCTCTAAAAGAAAACATTTGTATGTATTTTCCATAGGGTCCTATATTAAAATAAGTCCCCCCTGGCAGCCATCTTGGATGATTGATCGCCTACAAAGTAACAACACTTGGTCAGCACCTCATAAGGAACATTCATGCCATGTTTGGTTTCATTCCATTCAATGGTTCTCTAAAAGAAAACATTTGTATGTATTTCACATAGGGTCCTATGTTTAACTAAGTCCCTCTCTAGTGGCCATCTTGGATGATGGATTGGCTTCAAAGTAACAACACTTGGTCAGCACCTCTTAAGAAACATTCATGCCATGTTTGGTTTCATTCCATTCAGTGGTTCTCTAAAAGAAGACATTTGTATGTATTGTCCATAACGACGACGACGATGACGGACGACGGATGCCAGATGAGCTAAAAACAGAGGCCTCAGCAGCCAAGAGGTGTAAGAAGTTCATATACAGTTTTCACTAGCATGTGATTACCAAGGTTGTGTGTGTGAAACCCTGCTCTTGGCAGATGCGTTTGACACCCATCATAATTGACTAGGACTGCCAGTTTTCCTATCGTAGGACTCTTGATTCTCTCCTCTGTCCTGGTACTCTTGGCAGCTTCCTTCCGCCAATAAAACTAGCCACCTCAATAAAGCCAAGAGTGCTGAAAGTGGCGCTTAACACTAACAATCAATCATATAATGAAATAATGGTGAAAGAGGGAGTAAGCCTGTATATGTTATTATTCAAGTAGAAAGAATATTTCATGAAGTCCAATTCATTGCAACAGGCCCTAAATACATGTAACATTAAATTGTGGCAGACCTCAGATCCTAATTACTAAGTACTGCTCACCTGTTCCAACATTATTGAATATATTAGCCAGTGTTCTGAAAGCTTGTTTCATTGCTGATGGGTTGTCAACTTGACATTTCAAACACTCAAGCAACAGTCTGACATCAGTCTTGACTTCTACAAATTACAATAAAAAAAGCATGATACATTTTTCTACACATTATTATTATCAGGAGGCCATATTTCCCCTGGTTTGCATAACATTTTTTAAAAAAAGACAAACTTTTATGTCACTAAGAACTTAAAAAAAGAACTTCACTATGCACAAATTTTAAATAAACGTGAAAAGCCATATATATCGTTCTAAGGAGAATTGAAATTGTTATAATTAATTATTTCAACTCCAAAATTAACTACCTAAAAAAGTAAATAAAATGAACAAGTATTTTTTCTCCGAACTAAAATTTAGATAAAGGGCCTTATAAAATGGGCAAAATGTGCAGAATAAATGGCAAAAAAATAAAGAAAAGAAAATATACATGATATAGGGCTAAAAAATAAAGAATAGAGAATAATGGGCAAAAAAAAAAAAAATAAAATAAAATACAGAGAAATAACCTAGAAAATTAAAGAATACAAAATAAAGGATTCCCTATTCAGACCCTCATATATATACATGATGCTGTCTATTAGCTTCAGTAATTCAACCCAAACCTATATTATTTTCAACAAGTTTCTATCATACCACTTATTTGGTGTTTCTTCTCCATGCTAACTGGTATCAATAGTTGTCTTTGTAATCCAATCAAAATATAGAACTTCTGCTGTCAAACCCAATAGGCATTACGTAATATCTAAAACAAAAATATTTTTAAATTGTTGGATTATCACATTCTTATAAAAATCTATGGAACGCCACAGCTGTCTTATGTGGAACTCTGATATTACATTATGTTGTTTTATTATTACTTGATGATATTTTGTCTTTACATAATACGGTTTTGACATTACATAATGATGTTTTGATATAACTCAATATGGAATAGTCATTACTTCATGATATTTCGATATTACACGAT
The DNA here is from genome assembly GCA_017311375.1 of Mytilus coruscus. NCBI lineage: Eukaryota > Metazoa > Mollusca > Bivalvia > Mytilida > Mytilidae > Mytilus > Mytilus coruscus. The sequence goes on along the minus strand of CM029608.1, from coordinate 29,138,076 downwards.
ATGGTTTCGTATTGACTCGATATAGTTTTGTCATTACTTAATATGGTTTTGTCATTACTCGATGTGGTTTCACCATTATTTAATGTGGTTGTGTCATTAGGCATTGTGGTTTTAACATTACTTGATGTGTATGTGACTTAACGTAATGTAGTTGTTTCATTACATGATGTGGTTTTGTTATTTCGTAATGATGATTTGCCAATTCTTTATATGGCTTTACCATTACGTAATGAGTTTCAAAATTTGACGATTTTACACTACATGATGTGTTTGTTTCAGTATTTAATGTGGTCCTGTCATTCTTTGATGTGGTTATCACATTACTTGATGAGGTAAAACCACGTGACCTTTTCGGAAAAAAATATGTTCTATTTTTAAACCGATTTCCATATGTCGTTTGTTTAATGTGCTTTGGATGAGTATCGCTATCCATTGAGTTAAAGTTCAAATTAAAGTTCGAGTTGTTGTTCAGAGTTATTTGGTATGAAAAAGGGGAACGGCAGACAAAAATAAGAAAAAAGTACTAAAAAATTAACAGTATTTCGGACATAAGGGGGATATCCCCAAACCACTTGGTCCTGCCGTTTTTTTCCTTAGTTCTCAAATGGAAGCAGTATTATAATAAATTCGTAAAAGATTCCACAGAACCCTGTGTCTCACCTGAAATTGCTGCTGTCAGTGTAAAAGCGTAATGTTGACTGTACATTTATCGGTACATTTATCTGTAAAAACAAAATTTAAAAAAAAATGTTTTTCTGTAGATGCTTTATCTTGATCTTGAAGAATAACTCCTATACAAGTTTTATAACAATTCATGGAGGTTTACAAATTTATCATGTCAAAACAGTTTAATTCGGTAATATTTAATGCAAAAAAAAACCTTATATAAAAATAAGAAAATGTGGTATGATAGCCAATGAAACAACTCTCAACCACATACCAAATGACGTAGAAGTTAACAACTATATGTGACTGTATGGTCTTCAACAATGAGCAAAAACCATACCACATAGTAAGCTATAAAAGGTCCCGAAATGAAAAATGTAAAAACAATTCAAACGAGAAACCTAACGATCTAACGCCGACGCCACTACCGACGACGTAATTTAGGTCACAGGCTCGACACAAATCAAAAGACTTGTACTTTATTGTCAACAAATGAGACTTTTTAAATCAACTCACAATAAAGTTACAGGGAAATGGGGGGATCGGGCTAAGCGACAAAGCATCAATTCTATAAAATAAGAATTCTCCGATTTTTTTTTTAGCGTGTATGATCATTTGAACATATACGAATATCAATCTTTTATTTTTATAAATTGCATTCTCTGATATACCTCGCACTAATTAGAAAAAAACAAACTTTTTGGAATATCTGTTTCACAGGTGACGACGGATTTGTTCCAGTTGTCGTAACCACAATCCCGTCATCTTTTCCTTGAATGTGAACTACCAAATAAAACCAAATCACTGGATTTGTACTATCACGAATAATATAACGGGTGCCACACTTTGAGCAGAATCTGCTTACCCTTCCGGAGCACCCGAGATCCCCCCCGATGGATTTATATTACCCAGTCATACCGATCTATTGAGTTAAGCCAATTGAAACTGTTTTTTACATTTTTTTTACTTATGTTGTGCTGTTACACTACAGTCCGAGGTTAGGTTGAGTTTAGCGCTCACATACATGTTAAACTCCGCCACGTGCACTTTCTTTATCTGCCTGCCCCAAGTCAGGAGCCTGTAGTTCAATGGTTGTTGTTGTTTCATCTGTGTCATATTTGTTTTTCGTAGCTTGTTTAGTTATAAATTAGACTGTTAGTTTTCTCGTTTGAATTGTTTCACATTTTCACGTGGTGGCCTTTAGTAGCCGACTATACGGTGTGTTGAAGGCTGTACGGTTGTCTATGATTGCTTACATCCACTGCATTTAAACTCTGGTGGATAGTTGTTTCATTGGCAATCACACCACATCTAACTTTATTTCAATTTCTATGTTGTGTTTTGTATACTGTAACATTGTTTATCTTTTGTACACATACCACTGAGCCCTCTTTTCGGAAGCCCGAGCAAAAGCCCTTGATCCGCGATAGAAAATTTAAATACCAATGCATATTAGATAACCCGAATTTCAACTCGAAATCTTAATCTAAATGAAACTCAAATTCGAGTCTAACTCGAACTCTACCTCAAAAGGTGACTCAAATTCAAAGTTGAAGTCGAATTGTAACTCGAACTCTACCTTTAAATGTGACTCAAACTCGAAGTTCAACTCGAAACTCAATGCTAACTAGAACTTTAATTCTAATAATGGCTTGAATTCTAACTCGAAATCGAAGACTAACTCAAAGTTTAACAGTAACCCGAACTTTAATTTGAACTCTAACTCGATGGATGGCCACACTCATCCAAGGCACATAAAACATGGAAATCTATTTAAAAATAGAACTAGTTTTTCCGAATTGGTCACGTGGTTTTACCTCATCAAGTAATGTGATAACCACATCAAAGAATGACAGGACCACATCAAATACTGAAAAAAACACATCATGTAGTGTAAAATCGTCAAATTTTGAAACATCTTCACGTAATGTTAAAGCCATATAAAGAATTGGCAAATCATCATTACGAAATAACAAAACCACATCATGTAATGAAACAACTACCTTACGTTAAGTCACATACACATCAAGTAATGTTAAAACCACAATGCCTAATGACACAACCACATTAAATAATGGTGAAACCACATCAAGCAATGACAATACCATATTACGTAATTACAAAACTATATCAAGTCAATACAAAACCATATCGTGTAATATCGAAATATAATTAAGTAATGACTATTCCATATTGAGTTATATCAAAACATCATTACGTTATGCAGTGTGTGAAACCTCCGCTCGCCAACTCGCCAAATGCGAGTAAGAATCGTGTTTGGCGAGTCCAGATTCAATACAACTCGCCCTTGTGGCGAGTGACTCTTCTGTGGCGACTTTGAATCAAGCCAGCAAAAAGATCGTCACAAAACATTTTTTCCCGCAAAATCTATACTGTTATACATGACTTCTGTTTAAACAGGAACCCAGATGATACATATTATGTTACATGTGTTCTGATTGGCTAGATGACTGTTGAATGAAAACTTAAACCAATCAAAACATGTTTTATAGATACAAATGTAGATAAATTTACTTTCACTTTCCTTTTGGCAATGTAATTTTAATATATATTTTGAAGATTGAATCAACAGTAAATTTCCTATAAACTGTAAATAAAAATTAATTCTAATAATAGCTTTTAAATGACATGAAAAGAAGGAAAAGGAAAAAGTCACCAAAAAAATCTTTACAGTGTACATTGCTTCATTAATTCAGCTTTTAAATGGCATGAAAGGAAGGAGAAGGTAACCAAAATAATCTTAACAGTGTACATTGCAGAACAATATTTGTTTTTCTTATAGCATAAATATTGGAAAATGCATTAATTATGGTCAACAGTAGATAAAGAAAATTTATAAGTCCTTGATTTATATAGTCCCTCTAAAATCAACATTTTCTTTGGAACCAAGTTAATATATAACCAGGTATCAAAAAAGTTAAAACCCATAAATTGTTGCTTAAATGATATCATTTTTCATGTGATTTCTTATTAAATTACAAATTAAGTCAAATTCTTCAGTTAATCTGTTTACCCCTATTTAGATTATATATTATACTTATTATACCCTATCGAGGGTAATATATAAATACCAGTAACCCCTTTCTATTGACCAAGCACTCCTGAATGAGAAGCCACTGAACAAAATTAATACAAAAAAAACTGTCAAAGAGCATGAAGAGAAAAGGAAATCACAGATACTTCCTGAAAAGCTTCAACCTAATATATAAGTAAACCTAGAATAAAGCTATTTCTAAAAATGTTTATTACATACAATAACATACGAATAAGATGACGAGTTCAAAATTTTAGAAACTCGCCAAGCTGGCTAGTGGGATTTTAATTTGGCGAGTTGAAATGAAAAGCTGCTCGCCAGATTGGCGAGTTCCAAGAAAAAAAGGTTTCACACACTGGTTATGTCAAAACCATATTATGTAAAGACAAAATATCATCAAGTAATAATAAAACAACATAACGTAATATCAGAGTTCCACATAAGACAGCTGTGGCATTCCATAAAAATCTATTATTTTTGTATTATTTCATTGTAATTAGGCTGATCAAATTGAATACCTATCATACCTACCAACGATAAGCATTAAATATTTATTTTGGTCTTGCACACTATACTGCTATAAATTACATAAATTTATAGGTAATTCAAATAAATATCCTTCGTTTAACTGTTTCATTTTTCCCTTGTACTCACTAGTATTAAACTGATGATAGTTATTCTGGTACTGGTTATTTGTTTGCTACTAGTACCTTAATATGGCAGAGACAAAAAATGGTAAGGTAAAAAAAATACTGAGATTTCCTGCCTCTTGTTAGGACAATTTGAAGATACATATAGGAAGCACAGGCACTTGTCTCTGAAAAAAAACAAAACCTATATCCTTTAATATATAAACACAAGGTACCGTACCCAACTCGTAATTTTGAGAAATGACGCCCAGTCGCAAACTTCAGTTATATTTCTATTCTGCAGTTGTCTATCATGTCTATCCCACTGTTGCTTGTTATGTCCATGTATGTCTTAAACCTACATTAAATTATGTTCATTATTGTATTACATTACAAAATGTAGTAAAACACCTATTTCTGTTGTCAGAATCATTTGTAGCAGGCCTTCGAGGTAAATTTTTTTTTTTCTCACAGCGAAATGGCAATGTTAATCTTGCAGTGAATGATGAATTTCAATTTCCATGTCTAAATAGAGCAAGGAATTTATAATGACATTAAATTTAGATTAATTTTAAACTTTTGTTGTAAATAATGACTTATTATTGTGCTCAGTTGATATAACATTTTACAATCTTGAAGCATCTTTGGACTCAGTTCAATAATACGCCAGATGGGGACTGATCTGTACTTGGAAGGACTCACCAGTTTTCAAAATGATGAGTCCAGACAGATTTACAGTGACTCAAGTACTGATTACTCGCCTACTCGAGAACCCTGTAACTAAAAGCAATTATCACATTCTATTGAAGAAACAAAATTTATTTTGCAGAAAATCAAAATAATTTAATGTACAGCATTGTACAGTCTCAAGTAACAAGTACCTGCACAGGGGCCCAGGAATCTTAATTTAAAAAGCAATATGCTCTTTACCCAATAACACCCTAGGAAAAACTCGATATCTTAATTTAGTTCTACATACAATGTAATAAGTCCCATGTCCAATGAAAACCTTCCTAACGTTTTCATTGTGAATAGAGCATATAACTTTTTGAATTAAGATTCCCAAGCCTCTGTGGTTAATGCAAAGTAAAGTACCTACGGACAAGGGTAACCTATAGGGAATGGTCATTATTTATGAGCTGAGGGGGTGGCAGCCTTCACGCTTAACTTTTGAGTCCGCAAGCCAGTAGCTCAGTTTTTTGAAAATTTTAGTTGGATTCTGTTGGCTTGTAGAGAATAATTTTACAATCCAGAAAGCAATTTTACAAGCCAATGCCGTAGGACTTGTGGTTAAGCATGAAGACTGGGGTGGGTTCAAATTGTTCACATTAAACAGTTTTGTTGGCACCCCCACCCTTAGAATATAGTTTTAAAAGTTTTACCTCCCAAAAAAAAAACTAACAGTTGTGAGAAGAGGGGCAGCCAGCCCCGTTATTCCGAGGCCCCATTAGTCTGATTCCTCATTGGTCCGACACCCCACTAGTCTGACACGGAATATTTGAACAATATTTTATATTTTTGTCGATCCTGCGACTTTTGTCCTAAAAGCGAGACATAGCGATCCTACATTCCATTGTCGGCGGCGTCCACAAATATTCATTCTGTAGTTAAAGTTTTTGAAATTTTAATAACTTTCTTAAACTATCCTGGATTTCTTCCAAACTTGGACAGAAGCTTGTTTATGATCATAAGATAGTATGCAGAAGTAAATTTGGTAAAAAAAAAATCCTGTTTATCCGTATTTTACTTATAAATGGACTTAGTTTTTCTGCCAGTTAACATTACATTCACTCTGTGGTTAAAGTTTTAAAAATTTTCATAACTTTCTTAAAATATCCTGGATTTCTACCAAACTTGGACAGAAGCTTGTTTATGATCAAAAGCTAGTTATCTAGAATGAAATTTTGTAAAAATTTATTTCCTGTTTTTCCGTATATTGCTTATAAATGGACTTAGTTTTTCTTCCAGTTAACATTACATACAGTTAAAGTTAAAAGTTTTTAAAACATTTATTACATTCATAAACCATCCTGGATTTTTAATAAACTTGGACAGAAGCTTTTTACAATCAAAAGATAATATCTAGAGGAAAATTTTTAATAATAATAATAAGCATAACTTTTTTCATTCATTTCAAATGTTTTATTTCATTAACTGTAAATCTATTACATATGTCATGTATGTATTATGTGCATTCCCCTATCACACTGAAAACAGACAACAGCAAAAGTAGGTGAGACACTGGGTTCCGCGGAACCCTTACAATTTTTTTAAATTTAAAGGCCTGATGACATGCTCATTTAATATAATAATTGAGGCCACAATTAAAAATATTTCAGTTTGCCCAAACCTGACCCATGATGTCTGGGTGTGGGTAGGTAGGTAGGCAAATTCTTTTTTTTTCTCAGAATTTGCATGAAAATATTAAAAATAGTATATCTTTTTTCCCCGTCAAACCTTTGTAGAGACAATCAAAAGCCATGAATTTAAAACCTCTATAAATTAGTCTACTATATACGATTTGTATCCAGAGATGTTTATAACCCTGACAATTGCTAAATGTGTGAAAGGGCTGGAGGATTAATGAAGTGATACATCAACACGATGTTTGTGTAAAAAAATATCAGCTGATTATGTAATGATTAAATTTGTTTGCAGTTTTAAATCCTATATCTATTAAAATAGATTAAATGTCCTAAAATATTTATATGAATTATTATCTACCATCCATAGTTTGTGTCTTGTTTTGTTTTGAAAACAAATTTATATTTTACATTATCACACAGGTAAACTAATTTGGCTATAAATAGATCAAAGCATGTTCTGTACCTCCAAACTAAAATCCTATTTGTTATAATTTTATTTCTTTAAATAATCAAGTTTAAATTTTGAAAATAATCATTTTGATAAAATATAATTGCATAAAGTTAACGTTTTCTAAAGACTATTTATTTTTAGGTCATGGTTCTAGAGGCTTCCTCACAAATTTGTACTAAATCCAATATGACGTCCATAACATGTGTTTACTTTTGCACATGTGAAAAAAATGTTTCTGACAAAAGTCAGATTTCTCTTGTTAAAAGGGATTTATATTTATATTGCAATAAATTATTTAGAAGGAGTTACATTCAGTTAAGATTATATTTCTGATTCTGTGAGCAATTATAGTTTTATCAAATTCTCCCAAACAGCAACGTACTGATCTTGTCAACTGAGACTTGTAAATTTGAACTATTTGAATAAAGGGCATCTAATTCACATGATAAAGGAAGATTATAATTTATAAAGACAACAATTTATCAAGAAATAGTTCCTTTTTATTCAGTAAAAACAAAATCTTCTTGCAAGATTGTAAATTCGCAACTTGCGGATCCATTTCCTGTCAGAATAACATTGAAAATATTCGATTGCACATGGTTTTGAAAAATCTACCTGCATATTCTTATCCGATCTGCTGATATATTCTTTTATCCGATATTCGATTACACGATGAAATTAACATAAAGCATATAGGTAAGGGTTGGTAGTACAGACGACGACAGCGTAAAAAAACTGTGCCATTTCACATGTTTTACTTCTTTACGTTCGTTAAATCAGAAGATAAAAACATAGAACATCGAATATCGATTAGCTGCGTCTCTTACACGCTTTCTTTTAATCTTATTCACAGTTACTTTCAAACACAAAGACGACAAACATTAAGTTTTATACGATGACGGAGCGGACACGAAAAAAATCCGAAAAAAAATTCTTCCAAAAAACGGCAAAAAAAGAATTTGAGTCGGCGGGTTTTTTTTGGGTCGGTCGCGTTCGGGCAAACATACAATCTTTTTATTTTGGCCCGATTGATGTTTGCTTAACGTCCAGTCAAAATATTGCATGCATGTTCAGATGAGAAAAATTTTAACAATAAATACAAGATGTAGGTCCTGTAATAGAGGCCATCCAGGATGGAAAAAGGTCAAGGAAATTTGGACTGCCACCAAACAATGAGGCTATATCAGATAGGGACAGAAAATTTTCCTTGTAACAGGCTCAGACAACAAGCCACTGACTGCCACTCAAAGAGTTGTTACAATGATTCTATTGTCACTATATATCATTAAGAATTAACAATAATCATTGTAATAAATTGTTTGTAATTATACTGGCACTGCCCTTCTAGGGCGTCTTTGTTTGACAGTAAAATTATTGTATTGTATTGTATTGTATACGTGCAGAAAGCATGGCACTTTCTAACGTCCCCATTCTGACCATGGTTAAAAATTATACATCCAAAAGTGAAAATTTTGTCAACCTAAATATACTTTGAGAAGTTTTGTTGAACTACTAACATGAAGATACGCAAACTGTGCATCTCTTCCAAAGCAGAGAATTAAGAAGATTAAGACTCCAATTAGCATGATAAGGCTTTACTGCTAACACGATTGTACATGTATGTGTGATGCTGGGTTCAGTGTACAGGACTATTTCGAGAAGAACGTCAGTTTAGTTAGTCTTTATGCACCAATGTTTGTACTTATATGAAGAGTGATTTATCTAAAGTTAATTCCTTGAACTCTTTTAGACAGTGGGAAAACTAGTAAACCAAATAGAACTCTGTAAAGTTTGGCGCGTTCTCTGTAAGGAATCTGTTTTGACTATACTCACAACAAAAAACATCATGAACGTGTTGGTAAATAGTAATAATGAAAACAGGTACATTTCTGTGTCAATGTCAAGAGAAGTGGTGTGGGTTACTAGAGTTATTTTCACGTCGCTTGTGCTGTTCAAAAGACAAACGATATAAGTTGTGTTTTTAAAGAGAGTACAAAGAACAAAAATAAAAATGACTATAATGTACAGAAAAAAGTTTTGTTATTTGATGAATAGGCAATTACAAATAGTATCGCTTTATGTAAACAGTACATGCACATGGCTATTTGTACATGATTGTTATTTATTTGTTTGTTTATTGTCCAGTGGCAAATGTTTCATGACTATTCAACACAAGCTCATTCTGACAGCACATTTCATCAATTTTGATCGAAGTTTCAACCTCAATAAAGTCTTTTTTTGTATAGAAACAATTGTCACCGATTGAACAATTTTAAATATCTTTAAGTTCGTGTACATTGTAAATGAATGGAAATAATAGTCCCTCTTTATCTGTTTATAGTAAATCGATGATGACTAGCGGTAGGGGCATAAAATGATTTTGCCTTGCCAGATATACCTGCCTCATCCACAGGCACTTGTTTCTGTCAATGCAAAGGTCAACCTATTTTTTGTAGATTTCACATACTTTTTATACAATGTGTGCACAGCTCAAAATATTAGTAATTTTTATCTTTGGCGCCATATGTCTAGGCAGACGACTACAGACTACATGAAGACCCAAAAGTGATATCACCAATAACCAAGAAATGTATACTTTTAGTGGTTAAAATGAAGTAATTATTTACATAGGTGACAATGGTAGCCTTTTTAGGTCCTGTGTTTTTACTATAAAAGATCCGTCGATAAAAATTGCCAGATTTTGAATTATCAACACCTTTGGATGAGGGTGGTAAAGGGGGGTACTGAACACTGAAACACGTGAAATAAAAATAGCAAAAACGTTGCACGAAAAATAAAAATCGGGAAAAACGAAGCACGAGAAATAAAATCGTAAATATTAAGAAAAAAAGTAACAAAAGTTATTACTCAGCCGTTCTTGGAGATCATGCAGTCATTATTTATGGACATGGAGACCCTGTGTTCACCTTTTAGTGTCCGCTATTTGCATACGATTTGAAAAAAAAAAAATTCATGAGGAATAGGCTATTAATGAAGAGAGCAATTAATATCTGAGCAATTAAGGTCTCACTGAAACGTACAAACAACTAAAACAAGATCAAGATAAATTAAATATCGATGAACTTTGGAACACATTCAAAACCAACATCCAAAAATCTATGACCAAGCATATTCCAACAAAAAGCATTGGTAACAAATCGAAACTACCTTGGGTAAATAACCAACTAAAAAACCATCAACAAGAAAACAAACTATATAAAAAGAAAAAGAAAAATCCCAAGTATAAAAAAAAACAATACCAAGAAATTAAAACCAAGCTCCAGAAAGAAATGAGAAACTCGTACTGGCAATACATGATAGACAATATGATTTCGATATTGAAATAAAGGAGCCAGATCAACCATGCTTCAAAAATGCACCTACAAAACTCTATTCTTATATTAAAAGCCAGAAAAACGAAAACACCGGCATAGATTCTCTGCGAAGTGAAGGTACACTGCACTCAAGTCCATCTGAGAAAGCATATATACCAAACGAACAATTTCAGTCTGCTTTTACATCTGAAGCAAACACTAACCTTCCAGATAAATGTCCTAGTAAATACCCCATAATGGAACCCATTACAATATCTAGGGATAGTGTTTACAAACTAATCGAAAACATAAACCCTAATAAAGCTACTGGTTCTGACACCATCGTAGGCAAAGTACTAAAACAAAACATTGAAATATATACAGATATCCTCATTTTAATATTTACAACATCACTACAAACAGGCAAAGTACCATCTGACTGGAACCACGCAAACGTCACACCTGTATTCAAAAAAGGGGATAAACACAACCCAGGCAACTATAGGCCTATATCCCTAACATGCATAGCTTGCAAATTACTCGAACATATCTTTGCAAGCAGCATGATGAACCATCTAGAAACAAACAACACTCTGTATGAATTACAACATGGATTTAGGGCAAAACGATCATGTGAGTCCCAAGTTATCTCACTGATACAAGAATTATCACAAAACAATGACAAGAACATACAAACAGATCTTATAATCATGGATTTTGCTAAAGCTTTTGACAAGGTACCACTCAAAAGATTACTATACAAAATGAAATACTTTGGCATATCAGATCAAATCATTAACTGGGTTGAATCCTTTCTCTCAAATAGATCTCAAACAGTACTTTTAGAAAACATGTCATCTTCAAAAATACCAGTCTCTTAAGGTGTCCCACAGGGTACAGTGCTAGGACTCATATTATTCTTAATCTACATAAATGAACTCCCAGAATACATCCAACATACCAAAATCAGACTCTCCGTAGATGACAGTATAATCTACCGACAAATTAAATCTCAAAATGACTGCCTCAAGCTTCAAGAAGACCTTGAGGCTGCCATACAATGGGAACAAGATTGGCTTACTAGTATGTCTTTCCATCCAGACAAGTGTAACATCATAAACATAACAACAAAGAAAAATCCCATCCACTTTTATTACAACATGTATGGACACATTTTAGAATCGGTAAAACATGCTAAATACTTAGGTTTCACCATCTCAGCAGACCTAAGATGGAACACCCACATCCAACAAACCACCGCTAAAGCAAATAAATCCTTATGTTTCATCAGAAGAAACCTTAAAGTCCAATCGCAAACAATTAAAGAAAGAGCTTACCAAACACTTATACGACCAAAGTCAGAATACTGTTGTACTGTATGGGATCCATTTACAAATGAAAATATAAAATCACTAGAAAAAGTACAGAGACGGGCGGCAAGGTATGTGTGCAACAGACATCACAACACCAGCAGTGTGTCTGAGATGCTAGACACCATGAAATGGCAAACATTACAAGAACGCCGACTACGAACAAGGCTTATAATGTTCCACAAAATTGTAAATGAAAATATAGCCATTCCATCGGATAATGTATTACAACAGAGTCAGTCTACTACAAGATCCACCAATAAGCATCAAAGACTGGAACAAATTACTAAAAACACTACTACAGAAAGAAAACTTCAAGGGTGCACTCACTCACGATGTGCTCCTTGATACTTACCCACATCTGAAAAAAACTGATACTCTTGGGGTTTTTTTTTTTTTTTATATTAAACCAAAAAATAAAAATAAAAAATGTAATATTAAAAACTTAATAAAAATTGTATAAACTATAAACAAAGAAAAATTGTAAAATTGAAAATACGAAAATATATGACCAAAAACAACATTAAACAAGAAATGTTTTGTTAATCTATGTTTTGATAAAAAAAATCTCCATATAAATTTATTTGGAAGCATTTACCAGGCATGCGCCGGAACATAAACATCAGTACGTTGGTGGTTTATGTAACAAAAGAAGAAGAAGAGACTTTGAATTAGTCCCTGTTTTTTTAAAAATCAAATTCGGCACAAGCACGAGAAATTAAGAGTACCGACACGAAACACGGAAAATAAATAAGGGGAAACACGAAGCACGCACATCGAACCAAACACGAGAAAACGAGAAATAAAACGTCGAAACACGAAAACACGTGAAATAAAAAGGCCGAAAACGTTGCACGAAAATAACCCTTTACCACCCTCTTAGGAGTGAATAAAACTGCAAAACACATATGGGTCATTTTCAAAAAATGTCGAATTTTCAGTACACCCATGCTAAAATTTTTATTTCTAATGGAAAATGCAGTTGTAAGTGTTTAAATGAAAGTTTGTAGGATTATGAGTCAGAACATTAATAAAAAACACGATTTAGATCTATTTTGATAAGATTAAAATATATTTAAGTCCGATTTTTGCGTAATTTATGTGCGTACAGTGTCCGAGTAACACATTCAAAGTGGGTCTCATTGGGGTCTAAGCGTGACCCGGGATTGCCGATTTTTTGTAAGCGTGACACGTGAAAGTCAAATTATTGTGCCGTGAAAACGGGAAATGAAGTCTAGCGGGACACAGGAAATTACAAAAAAATGAGAATTGCTTAAGTACATAGTGTAAGCGGGATACGGGAATCTGACCAATGAGACCCCCTTCAAATGATTTTTTTCCTATTTTCTGATCGCCTTGATATCTGCAAAAGGGACTTTTTTGGAACGTAAATAATAACTCTAACGAAAAATCGTAGCTTCTTTATTATTATATGTAACATTTTTTCTACAAACTAAATTCAATCAGCGTACATGAAGTTCATGTCCATCCTGTTACCGCCACTTAAATCAGCCGTTAAATTTTTCTCCCTATGAATATTGAACTAGTCAGTGTTGATTTCAAAAGTGCAAAGTAACCTAAACATTTAACACAGCACGTTTCTTGTATAACAGTGTAGAGAAAAGAAATTTCAAGACATTTAGTGAAAAAAATTAGTGGGTACTTTTTTGTCATGTCTATGCTGTTACCAACATATTGATTAATTACACCAATATTATACTTGCAAAAAGTGCAATAACGTGTTGGAAACCAAAATCACAACAGAAAAACATTATCACTTCATCAAAGGAAGTAGTTATTTCACAACAGCATTCAAAAATGAAGAAATTTGTCTATCCTGTTATGTCTATCCTGTTACTATGGTTGCTATGATTACAGTAACAGGATAGACAATATTAGACAGAAACATCTTTAAAAAGTTTATAATAACATAGTTGCACACATAATGAAATGTTTCGTTGTTTGAACTCATCTAAAGGTTATAACGTCTTAATTTTCGCAATTTAGCATTTGCAGATGCAATACTGCTATCGGTAACAGGATAGTATGGTGGCCGGTTAAGGCCATTTCGCGTTTTCGCGTTTTCGCCTTTCATATTCTATAGGGCGAAAACGCAAAAACGCGAAATCGCAAAGTCGAAAACGCGAAAACGCGAAGTCGAAAACGCGAAAACGCGAAAAGTTGAAGTCGAAAACGCGAAAACGCGAAGTCGAAAATAATAATAATAATAATAATAATATCTTTATTTAGAGAGAGAAAACGCGACGTCGAAAACGCGAAAACGCGAAAAGGCGAAGTCGTAAACGCGAAAACGCGAAGTCGAAAACTCGAAACCGATTTCGCGTTTTCGACTTCGCGATTTCGCGATTACGACTTCGCCTTTCGCGTTTTCGCGTTTTCGACTTCGCGTTTTCGCGCTTACGACTCCGCCTTTTTTCGCGAAATCGCGAAATCGCGAAAACGCGAAAACGCGAAATCGCGATATCGCGAAAAGGCGAAAAGGCGAAATCGCGAAGTCGAAAACGTGAAAACGCGAAGTCGAAAACGCGAAGTCGAAAACGCGAAATCAATTTTTAGAGGCATTTTTCAGTACAACATGGAAAATTGGCAAATAATCTATAATTTCACGGAATGAATATATATACATGTAGAAGTTTTTACTCTTGAAAACCATCTTGTTGGCTACGAAAAACAAGCTTAAATAGTTTAAAGTAATTGCAAATGGCTGATATTTTTGTTCGAGCATATTGCTTTTCTTAAATTGTTTAACATTTCATAGCGGTATAACATGTTACTTTTATTGTTCTTCCCTTAGTTTATTTATTTTGTATTTACATTGTATCATAGGTCAAATTTATTTGTTCAGTGTATGTTCACTGGTGTTAATATGTCCTTTGATTGAGTTAAGCTATTTCAGTTGATATTTTATAGTGTGTCTTAAATTTCTATGTTGTGATGTTACACTATTGTTTCAGAAAAAGGGTGAAGGATTGGTACCATTAAAACGTTTAAACCCGCTGCATTTGCTTGCACCTGTCCTAAGTCAGGAATCTGATGTTCAGTAGTTGTCGTTTGTTGATGTGGTTCATAAATGTTTCTCGTTTCTCGTTTTTTATATAGATTAGACCATTGGTTTTCCCGTTTGAATGGTTTTACACTAGTAATTTTTGGGGCCCTTTATAGCTTGCTGTTCGGTGTGAGCCAAGGCTCCGTGTTGAAGACCGTACTTTGACCTATAATGGTTTACTTTTATAAATTTTGACTTGGATGGAGAGTTGTCTCATTGGCACTCATACCACATCTTCTTATATCTATTAAAATTTTATCGAAACTTTTTCTAAATAACCAGAAATTTCTTATGAACATGGTAACAGGAGAGACAAAATATTGCACCACCTATCAAAAAATGTTTCAATTAATATATTCTTGTATGACATTATCAAGATCTTTTTATATGTTGTTCTATAAGTACTGTTTGTTTTGATTTGCTTATGACGAGGGTTGTTTGAATAAGTACGTAACTTTAAATCAATTTAGCAATTTCGAAATTCGACATTTTTTGAAAATGACCCATATGGTGCCGCAGCTTTTTGATAGGAAAATGGCATTTTTTAAGGGTACTCTATGCATGGTTTCGGAATTTTCGAAATAGTATGAATGAAAAACACCCCTTGCTTCATTTAATTTGCACAGAAAATGTTGCTCGTCACAGATAGTTTCCTCCAAATTTATCGCTATTTCTACACCAAAAGCCAACATTTATTTCTCACATTTTCAATTTTGTTTTCTAATTAACAGGGCAACAGAAAATAAATTTACTTCTACCTATTATCTTGGATGTAAAAAAATACTTCCTGTTAACCTATTCTGACATATAGATATACTGAAATAAAATCGGACAACCTTTGCATAAGTCGATTACTATCACCTCTCCTGCTTACGTTCATATTTTTGGATGAAAGCTATGTTCACCATTTAAAATGACTTTCTTTACAGGTACCCCCATTTGCAGAAAAATGTATATTTATTAACTATCAATAGCACATGGGGTTGTTGTTATATAGGGAACATGTGTTCATGTTTACAATAATATTTAAATTATTTTAGCATAACAATTAATAAGCCACCTTAACAAAGTTAAGAGTTTAAAGTTTCTTTATATGATAGCACGGACTGGTCATTCGCGGAAAAAGTTTACATTGAAAATACATTTTCATAGTTTGACCATTCGAAGCTCAGTCTTAGTGCAGTAAAGTTCCCTTCGTAAATTTTACGGACGCCATCACGAGTTGGTTGACCGTTATGGATTAACCGTTTCACAGATGATATCGGATATGTCCCTTATGTCGTAACTACAATACCCTTCCCTTTTCACGAATGTGACCTACCGAATTAGACTATTTACCGGATTTGTAATAACATAAGCAACACGACGGGTGCCACATGTGGAGCAGGATCTGCTTACCCTTCCGGAGCACCTGAGATCACCCCAGTTTTTCGTGGGGTTCGTGCTGTAGTCTTTAGTTTTCTATGTTGTGTCATCTGTACTATTATTTGTCTGTTTGTCTTTTTATTTTTGGCCATGGCGTTGTCAGTTTGTTTTCGATCTATGAGTTTGACTGTCCCTCTGGTATCTGTCGTCCCTCTTTTACACAGTTTTCCTACATATTCAAACAAAATGCACACACAACAAACAAATAAAACATGAAGTCCGTAGACGCGTAGAAATCAAGGAAAATTAATAAAAGGAGGATGCTAGAATACATTTTTAATAGGACATCCAAGGCGTCCGTTTGGCTGTGCGGGATAGATAACTAGGCAGCCACATTCGGTCAGAATATGGACGTTAAGTCCAATGCTTCGCACAAAGAGAATGTCATACAAACTTTTACTCAATCAATCAATCAACCAACTAACCAACCAATCAATCAATCAATCAATTAATCATGCAGTTGTCGGTTCCATGTGTTTAATGGGGGATGAGGGATCTCCCTATGTCAGTATGTGTTTCGCTTGTTCCTTGATGCCCGGTCTAATGTGTTTAATCAGTCAACCAACCAACCAACCAACAAATCAATCAATCTATCATAATAATATACAATTATTTAAGGATTATGTGCGTTTATTCATTTATGTTCAATTTGTTAATCCACTGACCGAGACAGGAAGGGTTTAGAATAATAAAAAAATAAAACTTAGTTATAACCCACCACATATTCATGAGCTTGTAATTCCGTCAGTGGTTGTCCAAATGTAATATTTTTATTTGCATAATTTTGTATTGATGGCAAATCTTTTGATATTTTGTTTGATTTATTTATAAATGTTTGAATTTGTATAGATATCTGTTGAAGATCATATGTTGACCTCTAGCTGTCTTATGTTTATTTGTTTCTTTCGATTTCTGTCTCATTGGCGTAATCCCATTTCTCATTTCAGTCACCTTTATAGTTACCAGACCTCGGGGTAATTAAAAATGTAATTGTAATTAGCTGTAATTGATTACAAATTTGAAAATAATTCAATGTAATGTGTAATTGAGCATAATTTCAATTACATGTAATTGAAAGTAATTAATTACATTGCCTTTTGCCATGTAATTATGAATTACATTTCAATTACTTTCAATTACATTTAGATATTTGCTGGGACATTTTAAACATTTTTGTTTTTTCTGATGTTTTCACACATCATGCACTTGTAAATTGTAATTTTTCCTTCATTTAGTATGCACTTGGTACTCTTTTTAAATACTTTATAAACATTTTAATGTTTTGAAAAAAATATATAATATCCATTCATACTTTTTAATCATTATATTGTGTAATGTAATCTTTATTTGTATTTAGTTCATTAATTTTTTTTCACATGCATACTTAAAAAATCTGAAAAGAAAGACAATTACAATTTATTGACATGCCTGACATATAATATGTTGTTCTAGCAATGAACATGATTAACAATAATCTTAGCCTCAGGATATTTCCTTTCACTTAACCAATCTTGAAGTAAAACAATGTCCCTTGATTAAAATGCGAAAGGCAATTTATATTTTAAACCATCATACACGCCTAGTAAACCATCTAATCTCAACCATATGGTTAAGCGAGAAAAAAGTTTACTGGCACTTCCTGTTGAGCTTTTCTTGTATAAAATATCTAAAATATAGATAGGGTAGGTCGACTTTTCGTCAATTTATTGTTAACCTGTGAATATTTTGTTAAATAGTAGAATGTCATGCCATAGATAACTAAATAAGAGCTTGTCTCGTTTATTACTGGGACCAATATAATTTAAAATGACATCGGAATCACTTTTTCCCCGCAGGTTATTGCGGCCAGCTCAGAAAGTTTTTGACAAAATGACAGCGAGTTCATCAATAAAGCTAACGTATTTATCAGTATATTACTGTTTTCTTACTCATTATAAATGTATAATAACAGTTATTCCTATTTCTTTACGAATATGATTTTATAAAGCTTAATGTGTTATGAATTTTGTAAGGTTGAGATCGTCTGGTATAGGTTGTTATATTCTGGAACAATGTTGAGAGCTTCTGTAGAATAAAACTTTCAACTAGCAAATTGTCAATCCGATACGACCGTCAAAATTCATGAACCTTCTGTATAGTTGTTGTCATTTTAACTTGTTTCTAGTTTTTTATGTTGATCTAATACAGATATTAAAGAGTAGTGATTTTTAAGTCTAGAAAACGAGATGGAAAGTCTAGCGCTAAGTAAAGATTTAAAGTCTATACATAAAGATATAATGTCCAGTGCTGGAGAAGTAAAGTCTAGTGCACAAGATGAAAAGTCTGGCGCTCAAGATGTGAATTAGAAAAACAAAGGATATGGGGTATCTATCTATGACACAAAATCCATACATGCACAGCAAAAACACAAACAGCAAAGGAACATCACTTTAATTGCTGTTCTTCAGCTCAAAGTCACAGTAAGGTCTTCAACACAAGGCAAATCAACTCTCACCTCACAGCAAGATTGAGACGGCCCCTAGCAGGGGCTTTAGCGGAATTCTTTGCAAAAATAATTCGGATAGACTTTTAGTTGATTTTAGTCTCTGATGCATGATTTTTTATTATTAATTGTTTTGGCTTTTAACTAGCTGTCAGTAACTGCGAGTACTCTCAAATCGTACTTTCCTGTTTATTTGACCTGTTGATACTAATTGTAATGCTTTTTTGTTATTTAATGTTATTCAGGGTTATATCTGGTCTATATACCAGCTTTGATAAGTGTTTGGTACTAATACAAATTTCCACTTCGTACTATGAACATCAAAATTATTTATTTTGTTTAAATATTTCCTTTCTCTATTGTAACTGTACACGTATACCTAACAACAAACTTATTTTCATTTACCTGTGTTTAAAGTTATTGCAAATGGCTGATATTTTTGTTCGAGCATATTGTTTTTCTTAAATTGTTTAACATTTCATATCGATATAACATGTTACTTTTATTATTCTTCCCTTAGTTTATTTATTTTGAATTTACATTGTATCATAGGTCAAATTTATTTGTTCAGTGTATGTTCAATGGTGTTAATATGTCCTTTGATTGAGTTAAGCTATTTCAGTTGATATTTTATAGTGTGTCTTTCTATGTTGTGATGTTACACTATTGTTTCAGAAAAAGGGTGAAGGTTTGGTACCATTAAAACGTTTAAACCCGCTGCATTTGTTTGCACCTGTCCTAAGTCAGGAATCTGATGTTCAGTAGTTGTCGTTTGTTGATGTGGTTCATAAGTGTTTCTCGTTTCTCGTTTCTCGTTTTTTATATAGATTAGACCGTTGGTTTTCCCGTTTGAATGGTTTTACACTAGTAATTTTTGGGGCCCTTTATAGCTTACTGTTCGGTGTGAGCCTAGGCTCCGTGTTGAAGACCGTACTTTGACCTATAATGGTTTAAGTTATAAATTTTGACTCGGATGGAGAGTTGTCTCATTGGCACTCATACCACATCTTCTTATATCTATTTGTAAGATGTTACACCACCTAATCCGGCTTGGTAAAAAAAAAAC
The DNA here is from genome assembly GCA_017311375.1 of Mytilus coruscus. NCBI lineage: Eukaryota > Metazoa > Mollusca > Bivalvia > Mytilida > Mytilidae > Mytilus > Mytilus coruscus. The sequence continues at coordinate 29,118,185 of CM029608.1, read as the reverse complement.
ATACTGGAAAGTAGTCCATATTTAAAACAAAGTAGTTCCTACGCATAGGTGTAAATATCAAACTATGTATAATATATCAAATGAAAGGTGAAGGACTTGTGATCCTTGTAGAACACATTTTGACTGATAATTTTGAATAATACAAAAATGTATGAATGAATTCTTAAAATTGAAAGCATATATTGCCTGTTTCTCAGATATGAAGTATCTGGTTTGTTGTATCCAAAGTTCCGATAACCAGTACGGTCTAATGTGTAAATAACGGTATATTGATCTCGCCTCCCCCATAAATGTGTGAAAGTAAAAACATTAACGTGAATATGATTTGGGACCAAGAATAGTGCATGGTGTGCGTCTTATTATAATTTTAGTACACAAACTGGGCTAAAATTGAGAGAATGATGTGGCATACATAAGAGAAGTTAAAAGTCTAGCACTATATATATCAAGTCGAGCGCTTTAGACATAAAGTGGCAGTACACAGTTAGGAGTTTGGTTAAGCATTTTGGCCCTTGTTAATTTTTCACCCCTCATAGATATACCCTTGACTTTGTCCATCTGTAGATTTGTTTGTATCTCATATCAAATATTTTTAAGGATTTGTGATTCGTATGTACATATACTGATAAATACGTTAGCTTTATTGATGAACTACGCTGTCTTTTGTCAAAAACTTTCTGAGCTGGCCGCAATAAACTGCGGGGAAAAAGTGATTCCGATGTCATTTTAAATTATATTGGTCCCAGTAATAAACGAGACAAACACTTATTTAGTTATCTATGGCACAACATTCTCCTATTTATTATAACAAAATATTCACAGATTAACAATAAATTGACGAAAAGTCGACCTACCCTATCTATATTTTTGATATTTTATACAAGAAAAGCTCAACAAGGAGTGCAAGTAAACTTTTTTCTCGCTTAACCATTTGGTTGAGATTAGATGGTTTACCAGGACATGGTTTACCAGGCGTGTCATAGTTATATGTTAAAATCTGTTCAGATGGATATTATTTAAACACTTTCACCAAAATTTAAATATAGCAGTCAAAACATACAAGAATGGAGTCAAATATACTTAATAAAAGCATAATTCTATCATTGCTCTTCTGTTAAAAAATGGAAGTTTTGAAAGTTACTTTAAAATTTGACTCTCATGAGGTAAATAAGAAAACTTTTATGAATAATCTAAATTAAAATTTTGAGTAGAAGCTTTAAATATTAAGAAAAGATTTTAAGAATAAAAATATATTCATTTGTATCTATATATATATCTTTACCAAAAAAAAAAAAAAAAAAAAAAAAACTTCCTCATAAAAATAAGAAATGCAACCAAGTAATCAGCATTGAAAATCTAATGATTTTAAATGTAACAATGACGTTTGAAATTTGAAACTTAAACAAAGCTTGTACAAATGTTTTCACTATTAAATATTGTATGCATAAAATTTTTATTCTAGAGTGTTGTCATTTTATGAGCTCTTACATGTCTTAGGACAAAAGTAATTGTAATGTAATTAATTACATTGGAAATTTAATTGTAATGTGTAATTAATTACATTTGAAAATCAATGTAATTGTAATGTAATTAATTACTTTGGTATGTAATTGACCGCAGGTTTGATAGTTAGGTTTTTTTTTAAACAAAAATAATATTTAATACAATAAGTTAATAAGATTCACAGTAAATTAATCTAATGATTAAATACTTCCAAATGTCATCGAATTAAAACCAGTAGAGCTTTAGAAAAAAGCAGTTGTTAGGCTCTTCTGAAGACTGAAAAAAAAGAGTACATTATAAGTTAATATTTTAGGTTTTAGCTAGTTGACTAGTAAAAATAGAACAAAGCCAATAATATTATGATTTAATACTCAATATATTCAGATTTAATATTTAATATATTTACACCATCAAATACATTTTTGTATAACGAGGAGAAAAACAACGTTGCATCGTGACATCATTTGTTCACCCTCATTCTACGTAAGGTTGCTAGCACGAACTTCCATTCAGTATTGGTGTTAATGGCACATCTTTTGGCTAGTCTCATTAACATCTTCTTTTAGTGAGATTTTCAAAAAGTGGACATTCACTCGTTTTAAAAGCAAGATGTAATTCATCAAAATTAACAGAAGGGTGTTTTGGCCCTTCTGATTAAGCCCTTGTGGATTTAATGCTCAAGAACGCTTTAATGCATTTTACTTTTGAATTATTTTACTCAAGAGGGTTTTTTGGTTAAGATTTATGGGAACAAATTTCTGAAAAAACAAACAAAAACAAAACCACAGGTTTGATTGATACTAAATTTTGAAAGTATTTGACGTTTAAGATCAATATGTATTGCTTATATATCAGAAAGATAGGGACCTTGACAAGTTTGATTACCTTGCAAAATATTTTCAGTATTTTGAGAAAGCGAATTTATTTGATTGTAATTTCATTCAAGTACAAGGAGTAGTATATGACATTTGGAACTTCTTGTTTAATGCATGTGTATACCTGTTTCATTTCTTCTTCCTATTGTTCCTCTTCCTGTGAAGCGACCACCCCACCTCCTCCACCACCACTTCCAGCGCCGCCGCCGCCACCACCACAATCATGATGACCACAACATGCAGGTGCTGCAGATGTCATTTGTAGTATGGCAGTCAAAAGGAGAAAGAGAAAGATCAATTTCTTTATTTTGAACCCTGTTGATATAAATAAAACTGTTCAAATACCTTATAAGTCAACACTATATAGCTATTTACCATGTTAACATTTTATAAAAGAAGTACAATAACTTAAGTTTCTCTAAATTACACCATGGTTATAAAATTCAAAGATCGTTATACAGATGAAACCACACATTTGCATTTTCTTAAGTTATCTTTCAGAACCGAAACCGAAACGTTTATTGTCTGGCTATTAATATTTAGATGGAAAATGAAATCTTAAAAACATTGCTTCACTGATCATGCTGATGTTTTAAAGATTAAACAAAAGCTATAGAAAAATTGATACACACATAGAATATTGACTTTTTTACATACACCATTTTGCCAAGTGGAACTGATGACCAGACTTTTCTCCGAAAACTATCCTTTACAAACCCTGTCACGGGACTTTCCATATGAAACTATTGTCCGTGTTATTGTAACTGTTTCTGTCCAGATTAAGAAAATAAATGGAGCGTTGCATGTCAAAGCCGTATAGTGATCGTTTCCGTTCCGGAACTCTTTTCCTTTACTCCACCAATCACAAACTCCCCGGCAGTTCCAGCTCCGATCGTCATATTACTCTACACTAATGATGGAGTAAAGGAAAACAGTTTTTAAACTGGGCCCAATATCCAAAATCTAAATACACAGTTAGATTCACCAATTTAAAGAACACTAATTATTCAAGACTGACTTAAACCCCATTGAAATTGATCAAGAAATAAGCAATTTATACGAAGTATTAGAAAAGTATTGTTTTTGTCCCCTTATTCCTAAATACAAATGTAGATAGGACAATAACCCCTAAAATCAATCTACACCTTCCTTATTTGGTATGGAACCTTGTGGTACAATTTCTTAGAGATCCATAGACGTATACTCAAATAAATGTCTGGATACCAGAATATCTTTGTTTTTTGGGCCCTTAATTCCTAAACAGTTAGAACAATAACCCCCCAAAATCAATCTCAACCTACCTTTTGTGGTATGGAACCTTGTGGTACCATATCATACAGATCTGTTCACTTACACTCAAGTTATTGTCTGGAAACCAAATGTCTTCGGATGACGACATCGCCATACCATTATACAGCAACAGATTTCTTGCAGTTGTATAAAAAAATGATAAAAGCGGTACGACAAATTTATGTTGCTTCTGAGAGAAAAAATCTGCCCCCTTTTAACAGATGAATGGTAGGTGACTTAGATCCAATAATTATGAAACCTATTCTTGTTTTGAAGCATTCTAACTAGACACCTATGAAATAATTCTTTCAAATTCTAAACCTTGCTGCATTATGTTTTTATTATTCTTTTTTTATTTATGCTTATCAAAAAAATGATATTGAACCCTTCTCTTTTACATATAATCTTTACTTTTACTGCACATTAACCAATATCAATTATTTAATATACATGATTGGGGACTGGGTATTAAGCTAACAGATACCTTGGTAGCTGCTACACCCAAATTATGTCCTGATACTCTTGGCATTAACAATAATTGTTATTGTAGTTATGTGCATTAAACCAGTGATGAATGTATGTATTGTAAATCAATTGCTACTAGTTCAAGTTGAAAAGGACCCTGGTCCAACGGCCCTTTTGTCACTGCTGGAATATTGTCTCACTGGCAACTAACACATTGCATAATTTTTATTCAGTAAGCAAACAAAAACTGGAAGCTACATGGAGCCTGAATTTTTCATCTGGTAAAATATGCCATATTGATATTAACATGAAATTTAGGACAAAAAATAATTGTTATTGTAGTAATAGAGGTAGTAATACTGAATTTTCTTATGCATAAAATCTACCGTTTAATCAAAAGCGGGCATGATGTATCCAGTTTGAGATCGAATTAACCCTGTTTTCTTTTAGTTGATAGCAGATCTTTATTTGTTGGTCTCATTTTAATATATTCACACTTTTCCAAGACTGGCCAATTGAGAATTTGGAAATTTGAAATTATGAGGTGCTGACCAAGTGTTGTAACTTTGAAGGGGATCAATCATCCAAGATGGCCGCAAGCGGGGGATTTCGTTTAACATAGGACCCTCTGGACAACACATACAAATGTCTTCTTTTAGAGAACCACTGAACGGAGTGAAACCAAACATAACATGAATGTTCCTTATAAGGTGCTGACCAAGTGTTGTAACTTTGTAGGCGATCCATCATCCAAGATGGCCGCCAGCGGGGACTTAGTTTAACATAGGACCCTATGGGAAATACATACAAATGTTTTCTTTTAGAGAACCACTGAATAGAATGAAACCAAACATGGCATGAATGTTCACAATGAGGTGCTGGCCAAGTTTTGTTACTTTGTAGCCAATCAATCATCCAAGTAACGATGGCTGCAAGCGGGGAACTTAGTTAAGTAAAGGACCCTATGGACAATTCATACAAATGTCTTCTTTTAGAGAACCAATGAATGGAATGAAACCAAACATGGCAAGAATGTTCCTTATGAGGTGCTGACCAAGTGTTGTTACTTTGTAGCAAATCCATCAACCAAGATGGCTGCAAACAGGGGACTTAGTTTAACAAAGGACCCTAAGTGAAATATATACAAATATCTACTTCTAGATAAAAGCTTAATGAATTGTCACCAAACATGGTATGAATGTTTCTTTGAGGTGCGGACCAAGTGTTGTTACTTTGTAGCTGATTTGTCATCAAAGATGGCTGCCAGCAGGGGGAGTAAGTTTAACATAGGACCCTATGGGAAATAAATACAAATGTTTTCTCCTAGAGAACCACTGAATAGAATGAAACCAAACATGGCATGAATGTTCCTAATGAGGTGCTGACCAAGTGTTGTTACTTTGTAGCCGAACCATCATCCAAGATGGCCGCCAGCAGGGGACTTAGTTTAACATAAGACCCTATGGAAATACATACAAATGCTTCTTCTAGAGGAGCACTGAATGGAATGAAACCAAACATGGCATAAATGTTCCTTATGAGGTGCTGATGAAGACCTTAATACATGTATCTTTATAGATTGAGATATACTGTAAACTGCAAAAATATCAAGAAAAGAAGATCTACACATAAGTCAACATGAGCAAAATTGTCAATTGACATCTTGTTGGAGTTATTGTCCTTATAAAGTCATTTTCTACAATTTCAATGAATTTTATTGGTAATTTCTGTAAACTTTACTAAAGTTTTGTGCTTTTGATTAAATTACGGGGCCAATATTAAACCAAATTTGGTCTCAATCATTATTAGGGTATCTGTTATGATTTTAATCTATTTTTACATGATTTCCAAAACCAAAGTAGAATCAGGTGAGCGACACAGGCTCTTGAGAGCCTCTAGTTATTTTAGCAATACCTTATCAGTATAATCATAGATGTATATAGATGGGTTTATCGTTGTACATCTCTGGTATAACAAAGAATAAAAAGTAGGCCATTGATACAATAGAAACTTATAAAGGGTCCATTAACATGATTAAGAGTATATAAATGAGGTTCTTAATGTGGTTAACAGAATAAAGAATAATGGACAAAAAGTATAAAGATTATAGGGGAACATTGTTTATTATCATATGACTATAAATTTACTGGATAATAATGGGTAAAAATGAAGAACAAAAAAATATTCTTGAAAAAAAAATAGGAATACAGAAATGAAAATGCTCCCATCCAGACCATTGTAAATTAATACATGTACATGATGTATAATGAGAGCAAAATGCATAACAACTTTAGCATGTTTAGTACATGTGTGTTGTATTTGTTTTCACAATGAAGTATACAATATATTTACAAGAATTTGTATAGTAAGATAATATACAAATCCTTGACATTTACTTTTCAAGTTATAATAATGATTTTTTTGTTTGTTTAATCCATGAAATTATACCTGAAGTGAGTTTTGAGAAGTTAGGAGATAGGTATGTAAATGGAGTCTTAATAATTTTGGTTGGAAACCCTAACTCAAGTTGGATAAAATAACCTGCTTGTGGCCTTGACAATTTGAAATTATTTGAACCCTTAAAAAAAAAATCAAAAATTTATCCCTGGAGTCCAATTTTGTCTGTTATAAAATATCTTTAATTCTAAATTAAATCCCGCTTCTCGGGAAAACAACATTTTTTTTCTCTCTCTCTCTATATATATATATATCTGATATTATTCGTAAGTTGAAGAACCCCTTTTGCCGTCGAGCTTGAGGTAAATCGTGAAGACTGTGAGTGGTCTGCAAACGAGTTTTATTTGCTGATGATTGGGGGTGTCATTACAATAAAGGGAATAATTGTTATCAACAGCTAAAACCCTAAATATTCTTTCAATTGCACATACGCGCAGACGTCAAACTGATATGATATTATGTTTCTCCAGTGACGAAGATTTTTTTGTAAAGTCGGTTGAGTTTTTTGTCCATATATACTGGTAAAGTTGGTAAAAACATCCTCATTCATCAATTCTCAGATCTGCAGTGACATCACAACATGTAACTGACCAATCAATGATTAGCATCTATAATACTAAAATAACGAGGTCCAATTTGTCAGCCGTCATGAAGTAAAAACGATGAATCAAAGAATTCAACTTTATATATAACTAATATAGTACAATGGTGTTGATTGAAAATTACACCACTCCAGGCCCATTTGTTTTCCACGTAATTAATATTGCCAATAATTAAGAAGTTCCGGGTCGAGTCCGACACCGATACCAATAGTATATGTAACATATAGCTTCCGGTCGCATCACAAAATAACATGTAAGTTGAACGTTCTGGAAAAACTTTTTTAAGTCGAACTCAGTTAAACTGAAAAATAAGGCTTAGATACTTTAATTCAGTCACGGACCCTCGATGTCACGGGTGTGTTCTAGTTTGTGTTATGTAAACAATGTTGAGAGGTGATGCCAATACGAATCCTCTAGATTTTCCATAGACTTCAAAGCAAATTAATTTAATTGATATATATCGACACCAGTTAAATATAGTAATTTTACTCTTTAAATATTGTTAAAGACACTATATAATATCTCCATTTTGATTTTTATCATACTATATCCTCTGGTTAAAAAATAATCGGCAATGTAAATAATCAGTAATCACCTTCAAATAGATGAAAAATCTAGAGGATTCCTATTGGCATGACCCCTTGAAAAATTTAAATGCCAGGATGTCCGGATCTGAGAATGACAATGTTCAGCCATATTTGCTTCAGTAGCAACGAAAGGTCAATCCGAGTCAAACAGCTTGAAGATCGGGTTACGAAAAAAGCCGAAGGCAGTGATTAGTGTAGAGTAGTATGCGGATCGGAGCTGGAACTGCCGGGGAGTTTGGTTGCATGTATGGTTACAATGGCATTAATTAATGTATATGTTCGTAAATATTCTTTAAATTTGAAATTGCCTCTCTGTCCTGATTTCTAATTACATAGTCGATTTTGTTGGACTTTTCCGGAACTTTTCTGGTTTAGTATCGTATATGATGATTTTTCTTACTCTTAAATCTGCCGGGTTCTAGGGAACAAATTGATATAATAATAATTGCATCTATGATTTTATAAGGTTCATCTAAGTCATTAATTAAAGCAGGTAAATATGTATTTTTCACAGTGTTAAGAAACAAATGAGTTAACCATGTTACACTAAATATGCATGCGTAGTTCATCGTCGTGTTCGGGAAAAGAATTACGATGTACAAAGAACCACATTGTCATGTAACTATATCATGTATATGTCACAAAAGAGAAAGTGTTTTACCTTTTTATGTCCTTGGGATGACTTTAAGGATATTATGCAGTACTTTTTTTTCTGACTTTCATTTTGTTATTTTCTAAACTTAAAGGCGTTTATTTTCGACTTATGAGTTTAATTGTCCCTTTGGTATCTTTCGCCTCTCTTTTATGCTATTCTGTACTGTTCTGTAAGGTTGATGAATTTTATTCAAACTTAGGTATTTGTATATTAGAATGCTTCAAGCTTTGCACGCTTTTGGCTTGAATTCTTTCTGTTCACCAAGTTGTGATGATTTAATCGGCAGAAATACTTATGTTTTTTTAACTGATATTATTTAATAAAAACAATTCTGAATGTGTTTTCTTTTTTTGTGCCTTTTCAATCCACTGATAGAAAAAAGTTTGATTACTCTCAACATTAATACTTTTATTACATGTACTTACTATTTCAAAACTTCGTTGGTAAGTTGCCTATTTTCATTACAGTATTGGTCCTTTATAGAAATCAATATCTGCTAGATCTTAGTTAATCTATTGAATATTGTAAGAATGCATTTGTTACCTTAACATAACTATGTAGAGACTGAAAATCAGAAACTCTTTGTACCTACCATAAGATCTAAACCAATAGGCTAAATAATTAACATGTCTCAGAGATCTAATACATATGTAAGGCAGCAATCGATGGTGTTTGAGGACACACAATTGTTTGGCGTAAATAAGTATCATATCGATATCTTACGTAAAAAAAATCAAAATTTAAAAATTTAATATTGAGAGTAATCAAACTTTTTTGCTATCAGTGGATTGATAAAAGCACAAAAAAAAAAAAAAAACATTCAGAGTTTTTTTTTATTAAACAATATTAGTTGAGAAAAACATAAGTACTACTGCCGATGAAATCATCACAACTAGGTGAACAAAAAGCATTCAAGCGTGCAAAGCTTGAAGCAACTGAAACCTTCATCCTTTGATGTGGAAGAAAAAAACTTCTCTACATTCTAATATATAAATATCTCAGTTTGAATGAAATTCATCAACCTTGATAAAAGTACAGAATAGCATAAAAGAGAGGCAAAAGATACCAAAGGGACAATTATACTCATAAGTCGAAAATAAACTGACAACGCCATGGCAAAAAAAAAAAAAAAAAAGAACCAAAAGACAAACAACAGTTTACAAAACATAACATAACATAGAAAACTAAAAACTGAGCGACACGAACCCCACCTAAAACCAGGGTGATAACATAAAGTTGTGTTATTACCAAAATTTGATTTTTCTTTTATTAAGAACATGTAAAAAGATGGCTCACTGGATATTTATGAGACAAATTCGTAAATAAAGTTAAGAAAATAACCAAATGAAAGTCAGAAAAAAGCATCGCATAATATCCTTTAAGTCATCCCAAGGACATAAAGGTAAAACACATTCTCTTTTGTAACATATACATGTAATTACATATTTGTGCATTTTTCTTTTCCTGAACACGACGTTTAACTATGCATGCATATTTAGTGTAACTAGGTTACCTCATTTGTTTCAAATTTAACTGCTTTGATTAATGACTTAGATGAACCTTATAAAAGCATAGATGCAATTATTATTATATCAAATTGTTTGCTAGAACAAGATTTAAAGGTAAGAAAAATCATTTTATATACGATACTAAACCAGAAAAGTGCCGGAAAAGATACTAACAAAATCGACTATGTAATTAGAAATCAGGACAGTGAGGCAATTTCAAAAGAATATTTACGAACATATACATTAATTAATGCCACGCTCCATTTATTTTCTTAATCTAGACAGAAACCGTTACAATAACACGGACAATATTTTCATATCGAAAGTCCCGTGTTAAGGTGTTGTAAAGGATAGTTCTTGGGAAAAAGTCCGGGCATCAGTTCCACTTGGCAAAATGGTGTATGTCAAGAGGTCAATATTCTATGTGTGTATCAATTTTTCTATAGCTTTTATTTTATCTTTATATAGCAGAGATTGACATTTTTGAAACTTATAATTTTCCATCTAAATATAAATAGCCAGACAATAAACGTTTCGGTTTACATGTTCTGTAAGATAACTTAGAAAATGCAAATTTTTGGTTTCATCTGTTTAACGACCTTTGAATTTTATAACCATGGTGTAATTTAGAGAAACTTAAGCTATTGAACTTCTTTTATAAAATGTTAACATGGTAAATTGCTATAGAGTGTTGACTAGTAAGGTATTTGAACAGTTGAACAAATAGCAACAATCAAAGTCAACAAATCTTTTTAGATGACGGAAAGTCCACAGATGAACTATTGTAGTTACAACAGCAGTTGGAGTTAGATATTTTATGAGTAAATTATCTCATTTTATTCATATTTATCCAAAGTGTTACATTTTTATTTATATTAACAGGTTTCAAAATGAAGAAATTGATCTTTCTCTTTCTCCTTTTGACTGCCATTATACAAATGACATCTGCAGGCTCTAAATGGTGTGGTAATAATTGTGATTGTGAGGAGAAAGGCGGCGGTGGTGGTGGAGGAGGAAGAAATAGTGGTTATCGTTCTAATAAGTTTATTGGTTATCGAAGAACAGAAAAAAGAAAATGAAACAGGTTCACACATGCATTAAGAAAGAAGTTTCAAATGTCATATACTACTCCTTGTAGTTGAATGAAATTACACAATCAAATAAATTCGTTTTCTCAAAATAATCACACTTGTCAAAGCACACGAGTATACATAAGCAATACATATTGATTTTAAACGTCCAATAATTTCAAAATTTAGTTTCAACCAAACCTGTGGTTTTTGTTTTTTTGTTAATTTTGATGAATTACATCTTGCTTTTAAAACGAGTGAATGTCCACGTTTTGAAAATCTAACTCACAGACGATGTTAGACTAGCCAAAAGATGTGCCATTAGGGAGTTTCCATTTGATTTTTATGGGGCTAGGATGAAAAATTTTGTCTTGCATTTTTATTTAGTTGTAATCTCTGTCCTGCCTTTTTATTTTTCAATCTATTCCGTCCTGCCTTTTTTTATTAGTTTATCCTGACCTTTTTTACAGAAATTGTCATCCTGCCTTTTTTTGTAAAGTTGCTCATCCTACCTTTTTTTTTTACTCAAAACTCCTGTCCTGCCTTTTTTTTCAAATTTCATCCTAGCTCCCGCCCCCATAAAAATCAAATAGTAGCTCCCTGAACACCAATACTGAATGGAAGTTCGTGCTAGCAACCTTACGTAGAATGAGGGGCGAACAAATGATGTCACGATGCAACGTTGTTTTTCGCCTATGTTATACAAAAAAAGTAGTTGATGGTGTGAATATATTAAATATTAAATAATAATATTATTGGCTTTGTGCTATCTTATTTCTTCTTCTAGTTTTCATGTACATTTGTTGAATTTATCAACTAGCTAAAACCTAAAATATCAAGTTTTCTTGTACATTTGTTGAATTTATCAACGAGCTAAAACCTAAAATATCAACTTATAATATACTTTTTCTTTTTTTTTTCTTTTCAGTCTACAGAAGAGCCTAACAACTGCCTTTTTCTAGACCTCTTGGTTTTAATTCGATGACATATTAAATCATTAATTAAATGCAAATCTTATTAACTTATTGTATTATATTTGTTAAAAAAAATCCGTAACTATAAAGGTGACTGAAATGAGAAACGGGATTACGCCAATGAGACAGGAATCGAAAGAAACAAATAAACATAAGACAGCTAGATGTCAACATATGATCTTCAACAGATGTCTATACAAAGTCAAACATTTATAAATAAATCAAACAAAATATCAAAGATTTGCCATCAATACCAAATTTTCCAAATAAAAATATTACATTTGAACAACCACTGACGGAATTACAAGCTCATGAATATGTGGTGGGTTATAACTAAGTTTTTTTAAGATCTAAACCCTTCCAGTCTCGATCAGTGGATTAACAAACTGAACATAAATGAATAAATGCACATAACCATAAATAATGGTATATTATACAACAAACAAACAATTACAAATATAACTATACCAAACAATATTGTACCATATCAAAGATTGATATGAAGTCATGTCGCTCTAGACTCCAACAATGGTGAACGTCCTTTATCGGATTTCATACAGAAACATCAACTAAGGAAAACGGTAGTATTTATTCTTCCATAGGCGACAATACTAACATTTTCTAAATTTACCACTTTTTATAATAAAAAAACCTGGACAAAACAGTTATGTGTGGTATTAGTACTTTATTATTCTGTTTTAGAAATTGAAGTCAAATAGTATCATGAGCATCTTCGAAAGGGGCTTGTTAATGGTATCCATGCCCACCGTCATTTTACATCAAATTCATTAAATTTTCGAGTAATTCTCAAGAAAATATTTCGATGGGTTTCAAAATTTATATTGTAAATATACACATTGTACTTATTCATAGATAAATGAAAAAAAAAATATATTATACCCTTACATCCAATCACAGCGCTCGTAAGTTGACTTCCTTCACCTGCCTTGGGTACACGAAAGGCCAACCTAAAGCCCAGTAAATGTAATACTACTTGTTTCCTTAAACTTCAAATAATTTTCAATACTCTTGAATAATTCAAATAGCAAAACGAATTCGGTGATTTATAAATTTTATATCAATAAAATTCAGCGGCAATAATATACATAGTTTTTAACGACAGGTTTTTGAGAAGACAATTTACGTCTATCCTATACATTTGTGCTTCTTTATAGGGAATATTCAATTTCATTAATCTCCGAAAGAATAGTTGATACCTGTATTTTAGTTCGATATTCAAATGCAGTTCTTCGTGCTCTAATAGCTTGTAAAATTCTATAAAAATCCGTGATATCACCTATCTACGTACCTGTCACTCTAGCTACTACACATAAAATCATTAGTGTAACGAAACACTTGAGATATAAAAAATGGACATTAAAATAAGTTGAAACGAGCAATGAAAAAAAAAAACAATTTTACAATAATAAACTAATAAACAATGAAAAAAAAAACAATGAAAAAAAGAAATTTAATCTATAGAAGAAAAAGATAACCTTCAGAAATATTGTGCTGTTGTATATTCTACCAGCGGTGTCAATCAGATGTAGATTCTTAAAAATTCTAAAGACCTACTACAAAATCTTCAATCACAATCGATTTTGCAGTAATATCAAAACTTTGAATTCTATTCAAATCTTATAAAACTAATATTCCCCATTCTCAGTTGAAAGGTCGAATGCATCGTCTCATTTAACAGAGCATATTCATCAAATAAACTCGTCATAGATACCAGCATTAAAATTGTGTACGCCAGACACAAATGAATACAAATTTCTTGTTTTAGGTCATGAAAAATCTGTCTATATGAAGAACCGCACTGATTAAAAAAAATATACCGAAGAGAATATTTTGAGAATATTATAAATTCTGCTGTGTGGTTTCAAAGATCAGAGAAGTTGAGATGACAAGAACAGGTCTGACGGACGGACGAGTTAAAAACATTTTACCCAACGCAACTTCGTTGCGTGGTGTATAATAACCAACATTTCAGTAAGTGATTGCATCTCAAATATCCCGTTGAACTTGAGATTAACGATACTAGAATCTATGACAAAGATGATGAATTCAACTTTCCTATTGTCAACTTCATATTTCTCAGCTGTAACATATTCTATGCCCATCGTATGGCGTTTACATATCTCAATTGAAATCTCGATTTATGAGATTTGAACATCGGTAAACTACTGCTGCCTAAATTTACAATTATATCTATATTAGAATATTATGAATGTATGAAGTCATAAGAAGAACAATTAAAAATTACTTAATGTAACTGGAATTAACGAATAGCATATATGGTACACACGGGGGCGCTTTTTACTGTAGATAAACAGCTGGAGATTAGTGGAACGATGGAACTGTTTATTAATTGTAACAGGTAGCATATATGGTAAACATGGGGATGCTTCATACAGTAGGTAAACAGCTAGAGGTTAAAGGACCGATGGTACTGTTTACTTAATGTAACAGATAGTACATGGTAAATATGGGGACGCTTTTTACTGTAGATAAACAGCTGAGGATTAATGGAACAATGGAACTGTTTATTAAATGTAACAGGTAGCATATATTGTAAACATGGGGATGCTGCATATAGTAGGTAAACAGCTAGAGGTTAAAGGAACGATGGTACTGTTTACTTAATTTAACAGATAGCATACATGGTAAACATCGGGATGCTTTATACAGTAGATAAACAGCTAGAGATTAAAGGAACGATGGTACTGTTTAATATTCGTGAATATCTTTTAATTAATAATCGCAAGAATTATTTACAAATTGATGAAGTCATACTACAAATTCTATCAAGATTTGCTCGATAATGCCCACTGTAGTCACAACAATTACAAACAAAATGAAATTGAAAAAACAATCCTAAAAAAAAAATTATTGTAAAGCATCAATTGATTTATGTTGTTTTTACTGTAAATAACAGTTGGTTCTAAGGAGGAACCGACCTAGAGTCTACATAGAAAATTTGGTTCTGACAAGGTATTGTTGTGTTTACTGTAAATAATGGCTGGTTCTGAGGAGGTACTGACCTAAAGTCAACATTGAAAATTTGGTTCTGACAAGGTATTGTTGTTTGTACTGTAAATAACGGTTGGTTCTGAGGAGGTACCGATATAAAATTTGGTTCTGACAAGGTATTGTGGTTTTTATTGTAAATAACGATTGGTTCTGAGGAGGTACCAACCTAAAGTTTACTTAGAAAATTTGGTTCTGACAATGTTTGGTTGTTTTACTGTAAATAACGGTTGGTTCTGCGGAGGTATCGACTTAAAGTCAACATTGAAAATTTGGTTCTGACAAGGTATTCTTATTTCTACTGAAAATAACGGTTGGTTCTGAGAAGGTATCGACCTAAAGTCTGCATAGAAAATGTGGTTCTGACAAGGTATTGTTGCTTTTACTGTAAATAACAATTGGTTCTAAGGAGGTACCGACCTAGAGACTACATAGAAAATTTGGTTCTGACAAGGTATCGTTCTATTAACTGTAAATAATGGTTGGTTCTGAGGAAGTACTGACCTAAAGTCAGCATTGAAAATTTGGTTCTGACAAGGTATTGTTGTTTGTACTGAAAACAATGGTTGGTTCTGAGGAGGTACCAACCTAAAGTCTACATAGAAAATGTGGTTCTGACAAGGTATTGTTGTTCTTACTCCAAATAACGGTTGGTTCTAAGGAGGTACCGACTTAGAGTCTACATAGAACATTTGGTTCTGACAAGGTATTGTTGTGTTTACTGTAAATAATGGCTGGTTCTGAGGAGGTACTGACCTAAAGTCAACATTGAAAATTTGGTTCCGACAAGGTATTATTGTTTGTACTGTAAATAACGGTTGGCTCTGAGGAGGTACCGATATAAACTTTGGTTCTGACAAGATATTGTGGTTTTATTGTAAAGAAAGGATTAGTTATGAGGAGGTACCAACCTAACGTTTACTTAGAAAATTTGGTTCTGACAATGTTTGATTGTTTTACTGTATATAACAGTAGTGTCAAATTACCGGTTCTGCCCCAAATCTATTTTAAGTAGAAATCTAGCATAAAAATGATAAAAAACGAAAAAAAAAAACTAAAAAATGTGAATGAATGACATACAACAAAAAAATCTATTTTTTTTTTTTTACACAAACCTAACCCCTAACGCACATGCGCAGTAATTATCAAATTTTTAACCCTAACCCCTAACCCCTAACCCTAACCCTTTTTTTTTTTACACAAAACCCCAAAACACCTTAGAAGGATGTAATCCTAGGGTAAATAGAAATATGTCTTTTGTTCAAAATATAGATGAACTCAGAAGTTCAAAATCGTAGACAACGAATTTATCAATGATAATGTTTTTGAGAAAAGGCAAAGAACCAGAGCCTGGAAACTTTAAATGGAAGGAACTCCCAATCGGAGTGATTTATAAAATTTTGGAAGTGATAGAAGTAGATGGGAAGTTTGGGAGGAGTAAGATCCTCACCTTGAAAACAAAGAAGGAGAAACGAATAGGGTGTGGGCCTGTAGTAGACTAAACAGAGAGAAAGAACCTTGGAAGGAGCCTTTGTGAGAAGTACAGGCTTTAAAGTTAGCAAAAAGACCAAACAGGAGTACTTATCTTACGACCTTGTGAAAAAGTAAGTTAAAAAAATAATGAGCTGGCTTGGGTATAAAAATTTTTTCGATCCGACATTTTTGCCGGATTGGAAAAGTTTTTTTTTTATGCTTGAAACGGAGCACATCATGAAGTGTAACGGAACGGAGCACATTGTAAAACGATGTGTGATGTTTTTTTTTTACTGCGCATGCGCATTAGGGGTTAGGGGTTAGGGTTAGAGTTAGGAGGTTAGGGTTAAAATATGGCTTTCGTATCAAATGCAAGAAATACCCCAAACACCTTAGAAGGATGTATTCATAGGGTATATACAAATATGTTTTTACACAAAACCAAACCCCTTAGAAGGATGTAATCCTAGGGTAAATAGAAATATGTCTTTACACAAAACCCAAACACCTTAGAAGGATGTAATCCTAGGGTAAATAGAAATATGTCTTTTACACAAAACCCAAACACCTTAGAAGGATGTAATCCTAAGGGTATCAACAAAAATATGAGTACTGAGGAATTACCAAATGTTTGCGGGGTTAAATTGAAGAGGAAAGATGGGCACTGTCAGAACAAACCAAAGGAAGATGGGAAATGTTGGAGGCACAGAAGGCAGTTCAACCATGATAATGATGATGGGTTTATTAGTAATGGTAAACTACAGGTTAACAAAACCATTAAGGAATTGCGACAAATTGCAAGGGAAGGGAACTTAAAAGGTTATAGTAGATTGTCGAAAATTAATTTGGTAAACCTCATTGAGGACAAAACAAACCAAAGATTCAAGCGTGAAGAGGTTTTCACCATGAAACAGTTGAAAGCACTCGCCAAAAGGCGGGAGATTCATAACTATTCCAGACTAACAAAGAAAAAATTAAGTACCCTAATCATCAATAATATCGAGAATGCTTCCATTGATAAAGAACTAGAAATAACGGACGGACGTAATGCAAATGCATTGAATGGTGTATTTGGCACAGTGAAAATTGGATCTAAAAAGAAAAAATGATGTGAATACATTTTTGAAGCTGTGTCGAAGCACCATCATTAACAAGATACAAGAGGCGTTGACCAAGAAAAAAGGGTTGAAAGTGGCTTTGGTTTTAATAGTTGAAATGATGAAACCAAGCACTACATCACCTGATGAAACCATTATAACGGAACCCTTTTTTAGATCCTTGCAGATGACCATTCTCGAGGCAACAGACCTTGAGCAGGAAATTGATGACGCGGTCGAAAAGATCAAAGAAAGAATGTCTAAATATCAACGCGAGGGCAGTGGGTGGGTGTTTTATCAAATAAAACGGTTAGATATTCATTTTAGTAAGTTCAAACCGCTAGCCAGAAGTTCATTCATAGCACTCCCAAAACATATATTGCTAAAGAAGGCAATAATCAACGTAAAAATACGGATGAGCAATAAGTGGGCTGTTCTTTCAGCACTTCATCATAATGAGGTAGATCAGAAACATACCGACCGGGTGAAACAATACGAGAAATGGACTGACGAACTCGACTTTAAAGGGATTGAATTCCGGTGTCTCAAAGCAATTGATAAGTTTGAAAAGCTTAACCGAAGCATCAATGTGAATGTGTTCGGATACGAGATTACCAAGGAACGCGAGCTGGAAGTTTATCCCTTGAGAATATCAGAGAACAAGAGTGCAAATATGGTAGACCTCATGTTACTGACAAATGACGATAAGGAGGGTGAAAAAAAGGAGCATTATTGCTGGGTGAAGAGTCTATCGCGACTTTTAGGATCACAAGTATCGTCAGATAGTCATGAGCTTTTCTTCTGTCGCAGGTGTTTGAATCATTTTACCAGACAAGACATTCTGGATGATCATATGGAGTATTGCAGTCAGAAGGATGCAGTAAGGATCGAGATGCCAGAGCCAGGGACCTTCACACAATTCGACAGTTACGACCATGCAATGAGAGTTCCATTTGCCATTTATGCAGATTTTGAATGTTTTGTGGAGAAAATCGACACATGCCAGCCCAACTCATCAAAACCATACACGAAACAATATCAACATCATGAACCATCAGGATACTGTTATAACGTGAAATATGAACATGGACAATATTAATCACCGGTCTTGTACCAAGGGCCTGATGTGCCTAAGAAATTCGTCAGAGAAATGAGAAAGAGATGTGGGCGATTTACAATATTTACCAAAATAAGAAAGACATGGTGATGACTGAGGAGGACAAGAAAAGACATGAATCCAGCATGACCTGTCATATCTGTAGTAAAGAGCTCGATGGGGACACGGTTCGAGATCATGATCATATCACAGGTAAGTATCGTGGTGCTGCACATAATAAATGTAATTTAGCATTTCAACTTCCAAAATTTATCCCCATTGTATTTCATAATCTGAGTGGGTATGATGCGCATTTGTTTGTCAAAGAGCTAGGATTTAACGGTGGGCAAATTAACTGCATCCCCAATACAGATGAGAAATACATCAGTTTCTCGAAGAAAGTGGGATCAATGGAGATGAGATTTATTGATTCATGTAGATTCATGCCAAACTCACTAGACACCTTGGTAAAGAATTTGACGAAGGACCAATTCAAGAACACTCGAGAGGTGTTCAGCAAATGTTCACTGGATCCTGAGTGATACCTGCTAAGTCTGAGAATGAGCGAAAAATTACGTTGCGAGAACTAACTGACGCTCGTAAACTGGAATATATCGTATCACACCCTGATGATGATCAGCTGGGAAGTCGACACATCAACGGACAAAAGATAGACAAAAACGGACAGCTGACACTCATGAAAAATTATCTGGAACAGGTCAATGGGAAAGGTGAAAGGCTGATGAACTATTATCAGATAAATAAGTATGGAAGGTACTGGACTGAAGGTGACCTAGGTATCCAGAACATGAGTAGGAAGATCAGACATACATTGTGTCAAGACTTCATGTATGACATCGATATGAAGAATGCCCACCTACACTGCTATCCTGGTACTGCCACGACAATGGTATCAACTATACAGGACTTGATGCTTACATAGCGAATAGGGAAGAGTATATGGCAGATTGGATGATGCGCACAGGAAAAGCACGAGATGAAGTCAAGGCGCATTTACTGGCAATCATTAATGGAAGAAAGGTCAAGCTAGAGCCTGAGGACCCAGAATGGTACAAGGAATTTTATAACGGGATGAGATATATCAGTGACATGATTGTTAAGTTGAGACCTGACCTCTATGAGCTGGCGAAGAAGTCAAAGAATCGTAAAGGCACTGATTACAACATCGAAGGGACCACGGTGAATTATGTGATGTGTAGTTTGGAAAACAAAGCCCTTATGACTGCGTTTGATTATTTGACAGAGCAAGGTATTGAAGTTGGATCACTTGTGTTTGATGGCCTTATGATTTATAAGGACAATGTGTCATCAGAACGACTCTCAGAGATACTCGCTGGGTGCTCACAAAATGTCAAGGAGGTCATGGGATGTGATATTACCTTCACCAACAAAGTCATGGATGAAGGCTATGACATACCAAAGGACAAATCGTCCAAATCAGTGAGAGGGAATTTTCATGAACACTATGAACTACTCTTGCGAAAAGGGGTGTATCCTTATGAATACATGGACAGTCCAGAGAAATTAATGGAGACTGAACTACCTCCCAAAGAGGAATTTTACAGTAGACTCACCGGCGACGACATTGAAGATGATGACTATCAATACGCTCAGAAAATATGGAAAACGTTCGAGTGTAAGACAATGGGAGACTTTCACAATTTGTACCTACTGACCGATGTGATGTTATTGACGGACGTTATGGAAAATTTCAGGGATGTATGCATGAAAAATTACCAACTGGACCCTATGTGGTATTACACATCACCAGGATTGGCCTATGATGCAGCACTTAAAATGACAGGTGTTAAATTGGAATTGCTGTCTGACCCTGACATGCTGCTCATGTTTGAGAGAGCTACCAGAGGAGGTGTGGCTATGATAACCCACCGACATGGTAAGGCCAACAATCCTTACATGAGTGATTATGACAAAATGCAAGTAACTAAATATTTGACTTATCTAGATGCTAACAATCTTTATGGGTATGCCATGTCACAACCTTTGCCTACGGGAAAATTTAAGTGGATTGAACCCGAAGAAATCGAAAAGATTTTGAACTATGCGGATGATCATGAAAATGGTTACATGATTGAATGCGACCTCGAGTACCCCCAGGAATCACACGACGAGCATAATGATTATCCATTGGCGCCTGAGATTATGGTGATCAACAAGGTACCTAAATTGATCCCATCTCTGAATAATCGTACTAAATATGTGCTCCATTCTAGGAATCTCAAACAAAATCAGTCATTGGGAATGAAATTGACCAAGGTCCATAGCATTACTGGGTTTGAACAATCTCCATGGCTCAAACAATATATAGATCTCAACACCAACCTTTGCGCCAAGGCCAATAATGATTCTGAGAAGGATTTTTTCAAACTGATGAACAATTCAGTATTTGGCAAAACCATGGAGAATATCCGCAAGAGGGTTAATGTCAAACTTGTGACATCGGAAAAACAAGCATTGAAACTTGTAGCCAAACCTAATTTTGATCGTAGGGTTATTTTTAGTTAAAATCTAGTTGCAGTGCATATGAAAAAGACCAAGCTTAACTTTAACAAGTCAGTATATTTAGGAAGTTGCATCTTAGATTTGTCAAAAATCTTGATGTATGACTTTCACTACAATTTTATGCGAAAGAAATATGGTGATAATGCCAGACTCTTGTTTACCGATACCGACAGTTTGGCTTATGAAATTCAGACAGATGATTTCTACAAGGATATTACCCCATACGTCCAGGACAAATTCGACACATCCAATTTTCCGGCTGAACATCCATCGGGAATTCCAACGGGTGTCAACAAGAAAATCGTTGGCATGTTTAAGGATGAATGTGGTGGAAAAATAATGACGGAATTTGTAGGCCTTCGGGCAAAAATGTATACATTTAAGGTGGGTGAGGAAGTGACCAAGAGGGCTAAGGGAGTTAAAAAGAATGTCATTAAGAATTGTATCAACTTCGACGAATACAAGCGATGTCTCAACACACAATAAGAGGTATATAAATCAATGAACATTATTAGGAGTCGCCTTCACAACATTTTCACTGAAGAATTCCATAAGGTCGCTCTGTCATCTAAGGATGACAAGCGACATATATTGCAGGATGGAATTAGCACACTATCCCATGGACACTACAAAATAAATGGATAAAATTAGTATTCATGGCGTAATTTTTTCAAACAAACCCCTGTCCAACAGTGAACTCGAAAAGGCTACTCGAAATTTAGGAACTTCAAACTTCAGAAGGATGTTTATGCGAGATTCCTTACCATCCTCCCCGCGCCGCATCGAATGTGGAATCTTGAATCACGATAGCTGGGAAGGTCCTGGAACGCATTGGACTTGCTGGTATAAACGTGGGCCGGTAAAGTATTACTTTGACTCCTATGGATTGCCACCGCCTGACGGAATGGTGAACTACTTACAGCCTGAAATTCGATATAGCACCGATGAATTACAGCAGCGAGGCTCGGTGGTGTGTGGCCACTTTGCCTATTCGTGTTGAAAGTGTTGGCGATTGGAAAATCGCTGGAAGATACAATTTTTTACTCTATAAATAAATGGATAAGTTTGGATCTCATTCAAGAAAGCATATACCACTCTGGCGAATGCTTCAGGATCTCGATATGAATGATCATCGTATCACGAGCCTGGGTATACCTCAGGATAGTTCAGACGCTGTGACCAAACGCTGGGTCACCCAACAACTGAAAGATGGTATCAAGGACATCGATGAAATAGAAGAAGCTCTCACTGCAACTTCAAAAGAAATTCAAGCATTGAAGAAACAGGTGAATGTTATCGAGAAAGTTGTGGCAAAGAGTCTACCGATGACTGGAGGTAAGATGGTTGGTGGTATAGACATGCAGGGGCATTCGATCACTAATCTCCCATTGTCAATAACGGCTAACGAACCTGTGACCAAAGGATGGTATGCAAAAACTGGCAAGACTTGGTCAAAATTTCACCGACAGGGTAAATGATCTTGAAAAGGAGATCAAGGGAGGAAGGTCTCGGCTTGAGCTCGATGCAATAGCGAAGGAGAATAAGACGTTGGACTCATTCAAGACAACACTTGAAAACCGTTTGGGTAAACTATCACAATCTTTCTGGTCTTGAAAAACAAGACCGGAAAAATTGTTGCTTGTTTATTGTATATCGGATTGCTTGATCCATGAGTTGAAGGTTTTGGGGTATCCTTTCCATTTGACATACATCTCTTTCACACCATTTCGAGATCACCGTTGCAAAACCTTCTCAATGCGGTAAAGTTTTTGATCTGTGTGCTGAAGTTCAGGCTCGTAGAAGGATCCCTGGATCTTTCTTCGTTGAAATCCTTGAGACAATAGGTGGGAGGCTGGGTGTTTAGGACTTGGGAAACGGTGAATACTTCCTCAGTCCAGCGGGGTGTATATCCCTTCTCAAATGTGCCTTTCTTCTTGGAAATTCTAACTTTGTCTCCAACACGAAATCGAGGTGTTTGCATGGGAGGTATGCTGCCGTAAAGGTTCCAATTCACTTTGTTTTCATACTCCTTGTGACTTGCGGCGACAGGGGTCATCTTGATGGAGCGGTGCTTAGTGGTATTGTACTGGCGAACAAGATCGTCCAGGACATCAATATAGGTGTGCGTGGAGTTGGCTGAAAAGTATTTGAACATCTTCTCTTTCATGGTGCGATTCCAGCGTTCAACCACACTCGACTTTTCCTCATTCTCGGTGGAGTAGAGCTCAATATCATGCTTTTGGAGCAATTGTTTTACATCCTTGTAAAACTCAGTGCCTTTGTCTGTCTAAAGCTTCTTGGGCATACGCTCTTTGAACACCGCTTGAAAGGCATCCCGCACCGTCACCCCTTCTTGTTTTTGAGTGGTATCAACCAGCCATATTTGGAGAAAATATCGATAATGCTCAAGATGAATTTATTTCCTTGTTGTCCCCAGAAAAGGCACTCATATCAACAAGGTCGGCCGCAAAGGTCTCATCCACACCACCCACTACCACACGGCGTTTCTGAAACTTACGTCGAACTGGTTTGTGCAACTCCTCAGCTAAATCATCGGTCCAGCGAACTTTTTCTAATACCCAAACCGAATCGAGCTTTGGTACCGATGATGGGTCCGACGATGCTGCGGTCCATGCGTTCGCGAGTAGTAGGGTTGGGAATGGAGTTAAGCGAGGCTAGCATAGCTTTGTCACAGATGGAGTTGCGTGAAGCGGTATCCTTATGCTGGGCATAACAGAGATCGTGGTGATATGCAGCTTGGTCCAATCGATTAATGGGTTTTGACCAAGCCTTTGGGGTGCCATCGGGGAGTAGTCGCTTGCTAAGTTTAGTTCCTGGCCCGGTAAAGTTGTGTCCGGGCAGATGCATTTCCATGGGTAATCGGTTGATTAGTTTGTTCATGAACCCTGCACCGGTTGTAGCAGCAAACTGAGACTTCTTGGCACAGCACACCTTGCAGTTGCCAACCTTCCTACGTCGCCCGTTGCTAGTAATTGTTTCGCTAAGGTTAACTGTGTCCATCTTCCTACGACATTTTACGCAGAAGATCATCATTATTTTATCTAAATAAATGAACGTTGAAGATATTTCTTACAATGTCAACGCTCCCAAAAGGAGCAATCACTACCTCCTTTCGCAGCGGTCGATCAGAGGGTTGATCATTGGAAAGTCGGACTGTGGTAAAACAACGCTATTGAACAACCTACTCCTGCGCGATTGATGGCTCGACTACGATCGATTATACGTCTTTGGAAAATCGCTTCACCAGCCCATCTACCAGCTGTTGCAGCAAGCACTGGGAAAAGGCTTCCTAAGGAAGATAACCGAAACCTCCTACAGTGTAAGAGCAATTCACCCTACTCGTTGATCGATGTAGTCGACGCCTTACCACCACCACGACACCCAAGTGGTATCGACACTGTTTTCTTCGAGCAAGGGATCGATGTACCAGACCCCCGAGAACTCGACCCCAATCGCAAGAACCTCATGGTGTTCGACGATTTGATGCTGAGCAAACAGAACACGTGTGAAGACTACTACGTGCGCGGTCGTCACAACAACGTTGATTGTTTCTACCTGTGTCAGAACTACTTCAAACTACCCCGACAAACGATTCGAGAAAATGCAAACTTTATCTGTCTCTTCCAGCAAGATGCTAAGAATCTCGATCATATTCGGCGCGATCACTGCAACGATCTTACCAAGGAACAATTTGACGCTCTGTGTAAGCATTGCTGGTCCCAACCTTATGGATTTGTAACCATCGATCTCACAAGCCCCAAGTCAGCAGGAAAATACCGATGTAAATTAGAAGAGTTTTATGTAAACTAATTAAACTAAAGGGATGGCATCCAATATTGTAGATATAAATATGGATCAGTATGAAAAATTCTTTAAAATTTTGGAGAATGAGATGGAACTGGAGCTGGAGTTTGGTCCTATGGATCCTATTAAGCCAAAGAGTTGGTTGCCATGCGAAAAATGTAAGTTTGAGTGGAATCCAGTCGAACAGAGGAGTATATGTTTCAAATGCGGTCTCGTGATCACCCACTCGATTTATAGCGGTGGAGGTGATTTCGACGCATGGAACTCTTGCCGTCCGCATGGTATGGTACAGCGTCCCCACAACCCCAATGCCCTACCAAGACAATTCTAGGCCATCAGTGCACACACCCATGTCGCTCTGGTAAAGACCTATGCCGCAGACACTTTAATCTTGCAATAAAAAGGGAACCGTAGTGGATACGGTGGATACCCCTAGCGATTGGGAAAGGCGTCTGAACCTTCCCCAGGCGCCTAGGAGCGTTTCTCCTAACGCTTAGGGGCGTTCGTTCAAACGCTATCAAACGCTATGGAACGTTCAAGGGCGTTCAATCCAACGCTATAGGGCGTTCACACCAACGCTATAGGGCGTTCAATCCAACGCTATAGGGCGTTCAATCAAACGCTTAGGGGCGTTCAACAGCGTTCGCTTCTATAAATAAATGACGTTTATCAAGATTACTGACCCTAAGCAGCGTGAGGTGCTCGCAAAGGAGTTGCTTGAAACTAAGCGGAGCATTCAAGCCAGCAACATGCAACATTCGTCTCGACAAGATTGGACTCAGCCGAGACCTTTCCAGGGTGTTCAAGCCTGTGGTTGAGGCTCAGCGGGAAGCAGCTTCAAAATCACCAAAACGATCGCAGACCTTCCTGCAGCAGTGCCAGCCCTCCCTCCTCCACCGCCTGAGTTTTCCGACCCACTACCTATCGCACCACCTACAGACACCGTCCTCGGACCTCGAGCATAGCAGTATTTGCAGCTCAGTATGACTTCTTCCGCCGACCACACCTTTGGATTGCGATTTGAAAACGATGGTATCTTCATCGGAAGCTTACCAGTTACGTTTGACGGTGATGATATTTTTGTAGATGGTGTGAGGTACAAAGGAACCTTTGGCCTCTGGGAACTCATGGTGAAAAAGAATCCAAAATCGTTCGAGCCCGAAGACCTAGAGGACTATGCACAGATCCTGAAAAGTTCCGGTGCCATGTATCAAGGCAATTCCATCCTCTCGAGAACCCCGAAGGCGAATAAAGGTTACAAGAGGAAGGAAATCGTATCCCACATCTACAAGAAGGATAAGTTTGGTAGTGGGCTGCAAACCATATTTCTTCCTTCCAACTTCAAGCAGCTTCGATCGCTTGGAACTGTGTGCTGCAGCATACCAAGCAGGAAATAATGGTGTGCGCAACGAAATTGTGTCGATTATCGATGCTATGAAAAGGGTAGACATATTAGTATCGACGAATGTAAGGCGCTTCATCGTAGTATCCTACAAATAAATGTTGCAAATCAAGAAAGGTTATGCCCGAAAGTACGCCTACGGTGGTAAAGGACTGTTTGACACAATCGCCAGTTTGGCTGGACGCATGTTTACTTTCCTGCCGCCCAGACCCTAGGAAGTAAGGCCATGAATGCTGCCACCAATGCAGCCTTGAAAGGTGTTGAAAAGGGGCTTCCAAAGCCGTCGACCATGTGGTTGATAAAGTGACCCACCCCAGGAAACGTATTAAAACCCTCAACAGCCTAGTGTTCAACGCAAAAGCCAGAGCAAGTTCGGTTAAACAATCTAATCTCCGGCTCTGGTATCAAAACTATCCACGACTTCGTCCAACGTTATAAATAAATGAATGATATACTTAGTATCACCGAAGGTTGACCTTCAACGAAAGTCTCCAGGAATATCAGGTTCGAGAATACGAACCACAAGCCGGTGCCCAGCTGAACAATCCCGGTGCTGAAATCCGAATCAACATCGAAACCCAGGATTTGTTCCTACACCCCGCCGAAAGTTATCTCGTGGTAGAAGGTCGACTTCTCAAGAATGATGACACAGCATATGCCGTTGGCGATCTTGTGTCGCTCACCCATAATGGTATCATGTATCTCTTTAAAAGCATCAGTTACAGGCTTTCCGGTCAGCAGATTGAACATATTAACGACCCCGGCATTGCCACCACTATGCTGGGAATGTTAACCTACCCGACGACTTTTCCAAATCGCAGTGTCTCAACCAACTGTGGTATAAAGATTTTTCCGCCGATGCTGAGGCTGAGAACACTGGATTTGCAGCCCGCCATGGATATATTATCACCAAGCCCACCAACAAAGGATCGTTTTCGTTTGCCATCCCCTAAAACATATTTTTGGATTCGCAGATGATTACAACAAAATAGTGTATGGGTCTAGGCACGAACTCTCACTCGTTCGCGATTCAAATGCTAATGCCATTCTAAGAGCAGCTGCCGTCAACGATCCGGCAAAGATCGTCCTGAGTAAACTATCGTGGTTTGTTCCTCACGTCACCCCTCAGACGAAAATAAGATGCAACTGTACAAAACCATCCAGAGTAAATCCAAGATCCACTGTATATTTCGCATGAGACTGTGTGATTCCATAGGCGTTCCCCAAGCCTCACAGTTTAGATGGCGTCTAGCTGCCAAGAGTGGTCGCGAAAAGCCTAGATATATCATTGTTGCCTTCCAAACCAACAAAAGTGGTAACCAAACCCATAATGCTTCCGTGTTCGATCACTGTCGATTGCGAAATATCAATGTCACCCTCAACGCTGAACGTTATCCAGCAGTCGACTATAATACAGCTTTCAACGAAAATAGAATCGCCAGAGTGTTCAAAGAGGCCTCCGACTTCAGAAAGAAATTCCATAACATGGACAGTCTCCTCAGTTATGGTGGTATTAATCCTCCGATTTCATCGACTTGTACCCTTGTTTGTGATTGATGTGAGTCATCAGTCTGAGCGTCTCAAAGAATCTACTGTACCGAGCAGAATTCGCCCGCAATGTTCCAGCCAACACCGATGCGTTTGCACTTGTCATTTCCGACAGAATCCTACAGTTTGAATCCGATGGCCAAAAGATGAACGTTGTGTACTAAAAGTAAATGGATAAAATTCACCTACAACTCCTCTTTGCCAGTCGCCCCGCCGAAGTCTATGCAATCGTAGTGAAGGCTGGTAAACAACTCAAAGAGCAGTATGACGGGATCGAAGAGTGGAAGCAAAATATGTGACAATGGTCTACCATAAATAAATGGATAACACATTGTTGCAGCAAATTGCTAATAACACCGACCCCAAGCAGGGTACTCTGTCATCGTATCTGAGAACGACAGTCAGATTCTGACCAGCTTCAATCCACCTCTCCCGTTGAAAGAACAAAACCCTACGAAATGGCCTTGGTGAATCTGGAGACTTACTGCTCCATCCCCAACATTCATGCAGGCAATAATTCCTTCAGGTACTCCCCGACGACGGCGCCAATTGGTTTCCATTGCACTGACACTACTGTACGAAATAACAACTGTCCATACCAGTAACAGTCGTTCTAAGACTGTTAATGTTTGTTAAAGTTGTAACAGTTGTAAAATTTCACTGTTTCAGTTATTTTGTGACTGTTCCAACTTTTAAAGTGTTTGTCTCCAACATAAATCGACTGCAACAACGCTAGAAATAGCTGTCACAGACATTAAAGGACTGATACAACTATTTTCAAGTTGTAACAGTTGGATTACAACTGTCCCAACTCGAAAAACGTTGTAACAGTCATAAATAAACTGTTTAAACGCCGAAAATGTTGTCACAGTTATAATACGACTGTTGCAACCTTTGAACGTTGTTACAGTTATTTAATAACTGCCCCAACACGCAAAACGTTGAAACAGTCGTAAATAAACTGTTTAAACGTCGAAAAGGTTGTTACAGTTAAAATATGATTGCTACAACCAAAGTCCATTATACAGCCATAGTTAATTTATAAGTGTCGCTACTTTCAAATATTGGTAGTCATTTTATAGAATTAAAAGTCACGGATACCAAATTTCTATCTGACAGTCCGGGATAGGTTAAATTATTTTTAATAAAATTATATCGTGTGCAATTTAAGAAGGTTGTTATAAAAAAGACACAACTGTCACACCCATTTAATACATTAATTTAAATAGAAACTGATTGTAAAAAAAACCATACTGAAATATCTGCCGCTGAAGATTTTGGGATTCCCCGCTTATCTAGTAAATTTGGTAAATTAATAGCTTATTTAACACTCCCTTGTCTCGCATCTCTTCGAAAAAAATCAGACCACCGCTAGATACCTGCAATTTCACACGGGACTGGTCTATTATACGCATTTAATACTTAAACACATACATGCACTTGTCAGATAAATTGAACAAGGTGTCTCAATTTATTTGTAAACAAATGTTTCTTTATATATATTAAATTAACTGTAACAGTTGACACTTTTCGAAATTATCATCATGACAACGTTTTAATATAACCTAGTTGTGAAATCATTCATGCATGCAAGGTTTTACCTCCAATACCCGTAGATTTACGAATCACAATACTTCATAATAACGGTCAATATACTGTAAACCCAGCGGGAATATACACACTTGTCAAACTTATCCCCGTATAAAACTGCTTATTCCCGAGGGCTTATTTCATGGACACTTATAGAATTCAATTGATTGTTTTAAGCTCTTGGTACTAACCATTTTGATTTATATGTAAACAAAAATCTAAGTTATGCTGAACATTCAACGCATCTTTTGTAGCTATGGAAAACACTAAAATATTCGTAAACGTCTTGTATCTAAATTCAATTTATATTATTTTACCGTTTTTTTGTTGTTTTGTTTTAATAGTCTAGTCAGATTCACTCAACTTTGTACTGTTTATTGTACCGAGCGGTGTCTATTTGAAGTGCAAATGTCTTAATTATTAGCTCTCCACATGGCATTATTGAGGCAAACATTAACCCTCGATTTAATTTATATTTCAGTTAATTTATATTTCACCCGGTTTTTCTCAAATAACATAAAAAATAACATATCTAAACCTATAAGTGAGGTTAATGTACCATGTGTACAGAGTTCTATTTTTTTCTGAAAAAAGTTCGTTGGTGGATGATGAATAAATTAAATGACAGGGAACTACCCTAATAACTATTTTATATTGTAGTGATACAAATCAGTATACTCTGGTATATAACAGTAACATGCATGTATACATAAATAAGGCCGTTAGTTTTCTCGTTTGAATTGTTTTACATTGTCATTTGGGGTCTTTTATAGCTGACTATGCGGTATGGGCTTTGCTCATTGTTGAAGGCCGTACGGTGACCTATAGTTGTTAATTTCTGTGTCATTTTGGTCTCTTGTGGAGAGTTGTCTCATTGGCAATCATACCACATTTTCTATTTGTATATGTGTATGATTTTCATCCATTTGAATATATCATTTTATATACATGTATATTCTACTATCATATACTATTCTAATATAAGTGCAGTGCAAGTGCATGGTAGACACTCTTCTGTAATAATTCGATTTTTCTAATAGATTGGATTTGAGTAGGCATTCATCAAGTCCTGCAAAACATTCTTGAGATATTCTTCTGCATGGGTTAACATAATTTAACACTGATCTAATATTGATTAAATTTTGTTGGTAGTCATATGTCATATATGGTATTTTGGTTCCCTATTTTTTTTGTATACACTGTATATCAGTCATGTCAGTTTTTTTATATTTTTCTTTAATGCTAGAATGGTACATGAAGGTTGGACCACCCTAACACAGGTTTATTTTTCAATGTCTGTAGTATGTTTTGTTGCTTGCTGTTTATCATATTTGTTTGTTTGTAGCTTTTGTATATAAATCCAACTGTCATCACTGTTGGGTTTCTCGTCTGATTTGTTTACATTGACGGTGTTGCATGCATGGCTGAGCCCTTTATAGTGTGCTCATTATGAAGTATTAGTTTTGGTCATTGTTGAAGGGTGTGCAGTAACTTATTATATAGTTACTAACAAGTACATCACTTAGTCAACATGGTCTATGGTTGATGGTTGTCTCATCGAAATTCATACCACATCTCCTTATTCAAGTTAATTTACATTATACAAGCCTACAGTGCAATATTATCAAATGAAGGTTGTCTCATTGTTGATAGTTGTCGGACTATTGTAACACAAGAGTGCACATGCTGAAATGTCTCGCCTTCTTTACTAATCATTGATAATATGTTGATAGTCCTAAATATAAAGCTTTATTACAACCTTAACTGTCACATAAACTTAACATTAACCAAGAAAACTTAACATTGATCAATGAACCATGAAAATGAGTCAAGGTCAGATGAACCATGCCAGGCAGACATGTGCAGCTAACAATTCTTCCATACAACAAATATAATTGACCTATTACATATAGTTTAAGAAAAACAGACCAAAACACACAAATTTAACACTAAGCAATGAACCATGAAAATAAGGTCAAGGTCAAATGAAACCTGCGTGACTGACGTGCATCATAAAATATTTCCATATACCAAATATAGTTGACCTATTGCATATAGTATTAGAAAAAAAAGACCAAAAATCAAAAACTTAACTTTGACCACTGAACCATGAAAATGAGGTCAAGGTCAGATGACACCTGCCAGCTAGACATGTACACCTTACAATCATTCCATACACCAAATATAGTAGACCTATTGCATACAGTATAAGAAAAACAGACCAAAACACAAAAACTTAACTATAACCACGTGCACTGAACCATGAAAATGAGGCCAAGGTCATATGACACCTGCCAGTTGGACATGTACACCTTACAGTCCTTCCATACACCGAATATACTAGACCTATTGCTTATAGTATCTGAGATATGGATTTCACTGTTAAAATAGTAATGTTTACATGCAGTCACTGAAGCATGAAAATGAGTTCAGGATCAATAGACATATAATGACAGACTGAAACTTCATAACATACAGTACGCACAGAGAGTTTGTAATCGCGAACTCTAATCACCGATTTCGGAGTGTAGCGGTGTGACACCGCGAATCACGGATTATACTCCCAATTTCCTCCAAAGATTCTCTCCCAACACCGCGTGGCTGTTAATTGGTTTATTGCCCATCGGATGTACTGAAGATTAATGACGCGTGACAACATAATCGGATTAGCCAGATTTATTACCTATGTACATTTAATCGATCTTGATTGCACCTGTGTGCTTTAAAACACGGTATTAAAATGTCCTTTCTTTGACAGATAAAAATGTGACATTATCATTCAAAATAAGATAATTATTCTTGTATGTACAATGTATTTGTCCCATGTCATTGTCATTTGAAATAAAACGTACCAACGAATAAAAATACGAATAAAACACTTATTTTGTATTTTTATTATAGTCCGGTCAGGTCATAATTTGTGTTTTTTCAACAAAGACGATTTTACCACAATTAGTATCTTTTATGACCTACTCAGTGAGCAATATCCGGTTCATTAATTGTTCAATATATAAAATCAACTGGCTTAAAACAAAATGTTGTTTTAACGGTAATTTGTCCAATCTTAACCCAAGAGTTAATTTATCGGATCAACAAGTGAACTCTGTTACATTCAATTTATTTTGCAATGTAAAATATTGTTTCACTACCTCCGGTACTTTACCGACTTGAATTATTTGAATTCAGAAAAGAAACTGTAAAGTGACAACTCTGTTGAACGAAGGGAAAACGTTTTGTATGCAATGTGCCCTATATTCATAAAAACACAACACTAAGAGACATTCCCGCCCAGACACAACACAATAATCACAACCTAATAAATTATATGAAGAAGAAAAATCATGTGTTGTTTATCTCTGTTATGATCTGTTATTGATCCTTTATTATTTAAAATAAAATTGGATGTTAAAAGTCCTTGTCGAAATAAAAAAAAAAGTATTTCAACAATTACTATAGAATATTAAAATGAAACTATATCGTGAAAGAAATACGTGAAAAAAATGTGGATCGGATTTTAACGATCTGCACATTTTCACAGAGGATCTCTACCAACGCCCAACAGGAACTGAACGACATGCATCGTGTTTTCATCTACCATTAATGTATATTGTTGACCATGGACGTATAAATAATGTCCAGGTTTACGTTTTGTGCTGACTGAGAAACGTAAAAATAAAAGGCTGGTGTTCGTTTATTCAGAAAAGGATTATATTTTAGATTCCGGTTAATCAATTGTAAAAGGACCTTCTAGAGCCTCAATCTTAACGCACACAAATGTCAATCATTACAAAGCAAATTTAAACCATGAATGAATTTTCCCACGGTCATCCAGAAAGGTCACCTGAGTTTACTGTTACGTGATAATATTTCCCGCCAAATAACAATCTCGTGGACAAAATTGATGTCACTATTTTTAGCATTCAATATTGTGAGCGAAGTCAAGTTCAAAGTTTTACCACGCACTGTTGATCACTGAGATGTGTATCGTCTTCCCACGGCAATTAATTCCTTTAAAAATATTTAAAGATCACTGTCCTAAATACAACACAAAGTTTACATTCATTGTGCGTAAATGAATATTATGCAACGACGAGTTGATGCAGCTATAGAAGTATTCCTGTTGTAGCCGAAATGTATTATTTATCCTACAGTAATGCTAACAAATCGTAAAGAGAAAATGCCGTAGACTTATTAAGCATAACGAATGGTGAATAGTATTTTCTTTTTTACTTGCATATACAAGTTTTGAGACACGTAATTTTCTTTAAACTGCTCACATTTTATATTCAGCGTTAGTTTCCGTTTATTTTACGCAAGTATGTCTCTTTTCGTAAGTAATATAATTTACCGATTAAAAAAACGAGGTCAAATCAGGTATAGTTTTATTTTATAAAACTTTAATGCAATTGAAAGAAGTAACAAGAACATTTTGCTTTTAAATCTTTTATTTTTCAAGCAATTATGTAATCGTAAAATGAAAATGGCGTAGACTTATTAGCATAACGAATAGTGAATAATATTTTCTTTTTACTTGTATACAAAACTTTGAGACGTGTAATTTTCTTCAAACTGCCCACATTTATTCAGCGTTAGTCTCCGTTTATTTTACACAATAATATCTCTTTTGTAAATTAAACATTTATTTACTGACAAAAACCGAGGTCAAAATCAAATATAGTTGTTTTAATAAAACTAATTTTAAAAGTACAGTGTAATTGAAAGAATTAATAATAACGTTTTGCTTTTTAATCTTTTATTTGTTTCAAGCAATCAGATATATAACCTGATTATCAATAGACAGGAAATACAACTGTTTAATTACATTAGAAATCTCACATACCTTGACTGTCGTGTGCCGGCATAGATCAGAAGGATTAGGGCAATTAATTACCTGGTGTGACACCGCGTCACACCGGACTGGGAGAGATGTCGCTAATACAATAAACAAAAGGTAGCGAATTTACGCGGAAGTCGGAGGGAATACTCCCAAATTTCTCCGAGAATTTAGGGAGGGATGTCGGAGTTTCCTGGTGTCACACCAGGAATAATTGCGGTGTATGGAGTTTGGGATTACAAACTCTCTGTGTGTACTGTATTAGCTATCAAAATACAAGATAAGATGCATCCAGCATTTTTAGCTTTTAAAATGTAAAGCTTTATAAAAATAGTTTACATCATCACCCCAAATTGTAATACATGTAATACATTTACCTATTTCTTGCATACAACCAACTTAAATTTAATTTAATTTAATTTAATTTAAATTTCTGTGTCATTTGGTCTTTTGTGGAGAGTTGTCTCATTGGCAATCATACCACATCATCTTTTTTTTTTATATTTAATGACTTTTGTGGTAGGCGAGACAATAAATTGATACTTTGAAGTACATGTATTGTTTAATATGTTTGACTAGTATAAAATGCCAGTTTCAGAATGAACAGTAATTAAGGAGATTATCAATATACATGTATATATAGATTTAGAATCTTTTAAGTACAACAAGCAGTCATCATTTGACACTAACAAATGACCATGCCAGGGCTATTAAGCCAGTCAAGGTCGTTAAAACTTCCATATGGCATCATGCATATGACACTAACCAATAGTGATGGACCGTGACAAATCCTCATGGGTAGTCAAGGTGGTTTAACGCCCCTGGTGGCATATGTAGCTAACAATAGCAATGCCAGCATAGAAATTCTCATTATATCCAAATTCTTATTTTAAATGAATAATTATCCAAGGTATTCATGAATTCAGATATGATGCGCTATCAATATTCACTGAAACTATGAATTTTCTTTAATCCAATTTGCTATTCTTAATGAATAACTATACAAGGTATTTCATGGAATTCAGATATGATGCACTATTAATATTCCCAGAAGATTATGAATTCTTTATTTCAATGAATAATTATCAAAGGTATTCACTGTCATCAAATAATGTAGTCTTTCTTACAAATTGCAAGTTTACTGTTTGTTCAATGCACAATTATCTTCTTGTCCAATCCAATCTGAACATCCCATCATCTGACATCATGGCATAATGCTGTTCACAAGCCCTATTTTGTCATTTCCAAAAGCAAAAGCCAATAAGTAAGTAACACCAAATTATGACTTAATCCACAGTTTCACAATTTGCAGCTATGAGAGTTCCTTAGTAACATCCATATATATTTCCTCTATGCTGGCTTCATAATCTGGCTGGGAATCATACTCAAACCAATGTTAATTCTACAAAAAAATATACATTAAGAATACAGTTACTGAAACTAATCTAATATCAAGAATATTGTATATATTTACTTGTATTTATCTATCATGTCTATAAGAAAATTAGCGAATCCTATTTTGTTTGATAACAAAGTTCAATGACTTATACAATTGAATTTATATGTCAAATATAGCAAGAAGAATAAAACCTTTTTTGGGGTTCTATTTCTAAAAGAGATTTTGTCTTTCTTTCTACATTAATGTTTTCTTAGGTGTGTTCTTCACAATGAATGGTTGCTGTCTAATTGAGGCTAGCACCATACTTGTTATCTATTCTTTAAAGTCAGACATAATTATTTTTCTCTAAAACAACTGCAACAGGTGATTTCTTTTGATCACTTTGATAGAAATAAATTACATTTGTACTACAAAGATGAGTTCGGTTTAAAGAATGAAAAAGAAAGAAAAAAAAAATGCACTGTTGCTACCCTTTAGCATGTTTAGACTTACCTTTGTCTAGTGCATAAACAATGATAAAAGGAGCTATGTGTCATGAATGAATAAATCTTTTTTAGGTAAATCATGTAGATGTAGAATCTTTGTCCAACGTTAACCCTCTCTTTAACATTCTAAGAAACCTAAAAAGCTTATATTTCCTTCTTATATACATGATATAAAAATAAAACCTTGAGTTTAATTTGACATCTTTAATGTTACCCAGTATACTATTCACTTATTACAGCTTGTATTAACATGATGAAATAATGCTTTACAGTTTATTTACCCCAGACAACATATTTTATATTTATTAATTTAATTTTAGTTATTTACCCATGTTAATGTTGATTAATCAATACTTAGATAACTTTTAAAACCTAGATTATATATATATATATCCAAAATACCAGAATAAAACTATATCCTGTTGTTTCATTTTTTTCTAAAATTTTCAATCACAGCTTTAATTATGAAATTATCCATAATTTGAAGAGGACATCTTCAATACCCTTGACAGTTTAATATACACCCCTCAAGGCAATAAACTGTTGTGTCTTAATCTGTTTATTACATATTAAATGTATATAAGAAATACTGATTATTACCTTTTCAGTGTTAACATTCTGATTATTACCTATTCTAAATCAATATCACATTTACACATGCAGTCATGGTCATGAATTCATGTTCAGTAAATATATTTTTATAATTGTTTATTTTGAAGCTGAATTTTAGTTTTTTTAAACTAAATTCTG
Source organism: Mytilus coruscus (assembly GCA_017311375.1). Classification (NCBI taxonomy): domain Eukaryota; kingdom Metazoa; phylum Mollusca; class Bivalvia; order Mytilida; family Mytilidae; genus Mytilus; species Mytilus coruscus. Next base: position 29,081,126 of record CM029608.1, on the reverse strand, counting down.
AGACATACCATGGAGTTAACTAAGCCAATTTTGTGACAACTTAATACTTGTTAACTTAATATCTATAAAAAATAGTTTAAGCTTCATAATATACTTAAGTTTAGACCATGTAATTTTTTTGTTACATAAAAAAATATGCTTACAGATAGATTCTTTGTATTTGTTTTCCTGAACATTTCTGAAGGTTAAACATAAAATGAATATAAATCAAATATTTATCATTTGGAAAAGGCAAAAAAAAAACTGCAGTCAGATGTAAATGAGCATGATGAAAGGAGATGTGGGATATATATCAATGATACAGCAACCCAACAATAAAGTAACCAAAACACAATTTAACACATGTAAAAATATAACTGATGAATAGAAAGTCCTTTAATGGTGGAATAAATTAAAGACACTTGAATGTTAAAACTAGACAATGCTAGATAACATTTATGCGCATGTAACATATTTGTTGATGTGGATTGCCATTCATGCCAATTCCAAAACATGATTAAAAGGAGATGTTGGGTATATACCAAGAGACAGCATCCCCAAAACCAAAACAAGTAAAAGGCATAAATGAATTCCGACTAACCATGCTAACAGGGCACAATTTATATAAAACTGAGTTCACATAAAATATATAGTTTTATAGGCCACTTCAATTTGATTAATAGTTCTTTGGATTGATAATATAAGACACATCTGCGTGCCATGTGCAGAGTTCATCCCTCTACTATCACATGATGAAATATTTATAGATATTTTAGTCATTGTTATAATTCATTTTGAGAAAAGATGCAACCTCCACAACACTTATTCAATATGAATCCTTAGGGACATGAAACAATTAACTAATTTTGTTTAATTAACTGATTTTAAATGGCAACTGTTATGACTCTGTGCATTGTTTCAGGAACATTAATCTAATAATATTGTTTTATATTGATGATTAATATTCATTTGAACCATCTAATAAATATTCACTTTCGATGCTTTATATTATATTATTATTAAAAATATATTCATGTTTTGTTGTCCATGACTCAGGAATTATTTGAAAATATATTAAAAATGCATTCTTGATAAATAAGTCAATAAAATTTCCACAACATTTTTATATGAATATTTGCTTTGTAGTAAAGTTTAACTTGAATTTTCTAAAATTCTATTTAATATTTTATATAAATAATATAAAGCAATTATTGTACATCACCTACACGGGTAATTTAGTAAAACAAGGAAATACTTATACAACAAGTTAGCAGCGCAATTATATGAATATGTACATGTGAAAATTGGTTGGTTGTTGGTTATAAAACTCAGTGACAAATGTGTCATGCAAATTTAGGAGAGACAGCTATCTACATTAACATACAATATGTATAGGTCCTGTTATAGGCCATCTGGCACAAAACCACTGCCCCACATGTTAGGTTTTAACACTAAGACAATGAACAGGGGTGGATTCAGCCATTTAAATAAAAGGGGGGCCTCCAAACCCAGCATAAATAGGGTTCAAACTATATGTACCCTTTTTAATGCACTGATGAATGATCTTTCACAAAAAAAAGGGGGGGTTCCAATCTCAGGAACAATTTTTTAACATGTTTAACAAGCCCAAATTCTAACTTTGCATTGTAACAGGCTACTATGCACGAGTGCGGTGATATAGAAAGTCGATTTATATCTGTAGGCACAAATAATGTAACATTTGTGCACATTTTCCCTTCAAAAAGACAAAATCTTGGATCCATGATTATTCTGATAGACATGCTTTGAAATATTATTCATTTCTACTCACCGATTGAAATTTTCAGCTCCGCTTATATTGTACTGTAGTTTCCCTTCTACCATGTCTACGATTTTGTGTACAGTTTGCCGAACCGCTGCCGACATGAATGCAACCAAAACAAAGAGGGTACGGTAACGTTAAATCGTTTACGGTGAAGAATTATTTTCCGTTTTAATAAAACTTGACAGATCTGATTAATTATCATCGGAAAATGTCCCTAATGGATAGTAATTAAAATTAAACCAGCTTTATTATGCTCTATTAGATTATGCTGTATACATGTAATATATGTAACTTAATCATATTCTTTAAATTTACTTTAGGTACACCGACGTAACATTTTCATGATAATTTATCAAAATTATAAATTTGAATGAATTGATATTAGCCATCTTCTGCAATAATATTTAAACTTTATTTTTTTAACGAAGGCTTCTGGTATGTTAAACAAGTTATAGGCTCTTGAATAGACACAATAACAAATAAAGATGGAAAGTCAAACGCACAAGACACTTGAAGTCCGGCAAAATGAACGGACAATGCCATGACAATAAACGGAAAACGACAAAAGACTTATACAACGATCGCAAAATAATTAAATAAAAAAACCAACAACAATAGGTGATAATAATTTAAATTATGGGTAATTTCACAACTGTATCATCAATACGTGACACTTAAATAAAATTAATTTATCCATTTATCTTGTATCAAATCTCAGTTAAGAAAGTGCACGTGAGACGTGTAAACATTTTTTTACAGTCGCAACCGTCACGCTTAAATATTTGTATTAAACATTTACCGACTGTATCAACCTATGAAATGTTTGTTTTAAACGTTTAACGACTGTGGCAACCTTTTATAAGTTGTAATAAACATTTAATGACTGTAACAACCTTTAGAAAGTTGTAACAAACATTTAACGACTGTCACAACTCTTAAAACATTGTAACAAACATTTTTGACTGCATCAACGTCTGAAAAGTTGACACAAGCACATTTCAACTGTCCCAACTATTAAAGGTTGGGACAAACATTACTCAACTGCCACAACTTTCGGAAGACTGTTATAAATAGAATTTGACTGTGACAACGCCGTAAACCACTGCAACAGTCCTAAAATGACCGTTGGTAGCATTTAATGTTTTCACAACCCATAAAAGTGTTGGGACAGACATGAATTAACTGTATCAGCTGATTTGACAGTCCTCTTCAGTCTTCCACAGACTAAGTCAGTCGTACAAAGACTGTTACTGGTATGGACAGTTGTTTTTCGTCCAGTAGTGTGAGCACCGGATCGTATGGTATCAATAATATCAGCGAGGAGATTCAGCGACAAATTAAATGCGGATCAACAATCACAAAGCTAAAATTATCCTCGATGCCAACCGCGCAACACTGAGAGCAACACTGACACTAGCCAGACACTATCAAGTAGACTTCAATGTTGATAACAGTCTAAGCACAGTATTGGGATTTAATCGTCAGGTCTACACTTACCAGATAGCTACGAACGGTAATGCAGAAGGTGAGCACATCGTAAACATCATTAGCATCGAAAGCATCCTAGTGGACTGTGATATCATTCATGGGAGCTATGTGAATGGTACCCAACAATCCACCATCTACAGTTTCTTCCCTGGTGTCGGTCCAGGCGAGAAGATTATTCAAACCCCCAGAAATCTGGTGTACTTGCCAGTAACCTTGCGAACCATCAATCGGATGCAAACCAATCTCACCGATCAAGATGGTCGTCCCGTTGACATTCGAGGAAAACGTCTCACCATGCATTTTCATCTTCGTGATCAGGTATAAATAAATGACTTATCACGAACATGGTTTACACTTGATAAAAGGTCAAGCTGATAAACTACAGCAGGCAGCCAAAAGGGTTGTCCAGTCTCCATTCGCTTGTCCCACGCAAACCTGCAAGGCGAACACAAGATGTTGCTCACCAACCGACAGATTCAAAAATTGCTAAGCTCCTACAAAAGGGTACTGGTGGTATGGTCCTAGAGTTGAGTGCAACCCAATTGAAGGAAAACATGCAAAAGGTGGGTGGCTTTCTACCCATGTTGGCGGGGCTGGCAATGAGGGCACTTACCATGTTAGCAAAACCATTCTACCCGCCTTTGGTGTTGGAGCCTTGAGTGGTCTTGGTGGTGTAGCCGTCAACAAGGCTTTAGGGTCTGGATTGTACCTGAAACGTGGTGGATGCGTTTGCACCGTAAAACCTAGTGGCAACGGTCTCTACCTCAAACCTTTAAACGCCCGGATCACCTATGGTGATGTACTTAAAGCGTGGTCAGCAATTCCACGACGGAGCTGGTCTAATCTTAGGTGCTAACAGCCCCTTCAAAAATATTCCCCTCCTAGGTATGCTCCTATAAAATAAATGGATGATTTAGATTCTGGATACCGACAAACCAGAGTCGAATGTATGGAAGACCAACTCAACGAGGATATTCATAAGTATCAACATACCTTGAAGATCTACAAACGTCTGGACAAAGTTGTATCTGTAGCATTAGGTGCTTGTTCTGTGGGCAGTTTGTTGTTAACCAGCTGCACCATGGGTTCAGCTTTAACCGGTATAGGTATTATAGCCTCCCTTCCCCTAGGATCCCTTGCTTGCTTGAGTGCCACTGGCGTGATGGTACTCACACTGATCTCAAGGCGTATCATGAAAAAGAAGAAAAAACACCGCGACACCTTGAAATTGGCACAGTCCACAAATTTTTTGGTCGAACAATGTATTAGTACTGCTTTGGCTGATGATGAACAAATTGATGATGCTGAGTTTGGGAAAATCACCACCTGCCTCAAAAACTACTACGATGAAAAAGATAAGCTCCGACAACTTTCCACCACTTTTAGTGAGGACCTTAATGCGCATGCGCAGTAAAAAAAAATCACACATCATTTCACAATGTGCTCCATTCCGTTACACTTCATGATGTGCTCCGTTTCAAGCATAGAAAAAAAACTTTTCCAATCCGTCAAAAATGTCGGATCGAAAAAATTTTTTGTACCCCAGCCAGCTCATTATTTTTTTAACTTACTTTTTCACAAGGTCGTAAGATAAGTACTCCTGTTTGGTCTTTTTGCTAACTTTAAAGCCTGTACTTCTCACAAAGGCTCCTTCAAGGGTTCTTAATCTCTGTTTAGTCCACTACAGGCCCACACCCTATTCGTTTCTCCTTCTTTGTTTTTCAAGGTGAGGATCTTACTCTTCCCAAACTTCCCATCTACTTCTATCACTTCCAAAATTTTATAAATCACTCCGATTGGGAGTTCCTTCCATTTTAGAGTTTCCAGGCTCTGGTTCTTTGCCTTTTTCTCAAAAACATTATCATTGATAAATTCGTTGTCTACGATTTTTGAACTTCTGAGTTCATCCATATTTTGAACAAAAGACATATTTCTATTTACCCTAGGATTACATCCTTCTAAGGTGTTTTGGGGTTTTGTAAAAAAAAAAAAAAAAAAAAAAAGTTAGGGTTAGGGGTTAGGATTAGGGTTAGGGTTAGAGTTAGGGTTAGGGTTAAAATTTTGATAATTACTGCGCATGTGCGTTAGGGGTTAGGTTTGTAAAAAAGAAAAAAAAAGATTTTTTGTTGTATGTCATTCATTCACATTTTTTAGTTTTTTTTTCGTTTTTATCATTTTATACTAGATTTCTACTTAAAATAGATTTGGGGCAGAACCGGTAATTTGACACTACTAATTACGTTTGTTCTGCGGAGGTATCGATTTAAATTCAACATTGAAAATTTGGTTCTGACAAGGTTTTCTTTGTTTTAACTGAAAATAAAGGTTGGTTCTGAGGAGATATCGACCTAAAGTCTACATAGAAAATGTGGTTCTGACAAGGTATTGTTGTTTTTTTTATGTAAATAACAGTTGGTTCTAATGATGTACCGACCTAGAGTCTACATAGAAAATTTGGTTCTGACAAGGTATTGTTGTGTTTACTGTAAATAATGGTTGGTTCTGAGGAGGTACTGACCTAAAGTTTACATTGAAAATTTGGTTCTGACAAGGTATTGTTGTTTTTACTGTAAATAACGGTTGGTTCTGAGGAGGTACCGATAGAAAATTTGGTTCTGACAAGGTATTGTGGTTTTACTGTAAATAACGGTTGGTTCTGAGGAGGTACCAACCTAAAGTTTACTTAGAAAATTTGGTTCTGACAAGGTATTGTTGTTTTTACTGTAAATAACGGTTGGTTCTGCGGAGGTATCGACTTATAGTCAACATTGAAAATTTGGTTCTGACAAGTTATTCTTATTTTTACTGAAAATAACGGTTGGTTCTGATGAGAAACCGACCTAGAATCTTCATAGAAAATTTGTTCTGACAAGGTAATGTGTTTACTGTAAATAATAGCTGGTTCTAAGGAGGTACCGACCTAGAGTCTAAGTAGACAATTTGGTTCTGACAAGGTATTGTTCTGTTTACTGTAAATAATGGTTGGTTCTGAGGAGGTACTGACCTAAAGTCAACATTGAAAATTTGGTTCTGACAAGGTATTCTTGTTTTTTCACTGAAAACAACGGTTGGTTCTGAGGAGGTACCAACCTAAAGTCTACATAGAAGATTTGGTTCTGACAAGGTATTGTTGTTTTTACTGTAAATAACGGTTGGTTCTGAGTAGGTATCGACCTAAAGTCTGCATAAAAAATGTGGTTCTGACAAGGTATTCTCACTGAGGAAGCTGTCATTAAACGGTTACAGGAACTTCGCGGATTTTTGACCAAACGAGGTAATAAGAAATGGGACATAGATAAGGGGTTTGCGCGTGCTAACAATAACAGCCGCAATGACCTATTACAGTACAAACAGAAAAGGCGAATCGAAATAGTTCCGTTGGTTTTAATATACAATCCCGCCTTTACTAACCTTTCCAATTTTATCCGTGCCAATTGGCAGATTATTGCCAAACACCCAAAATTATCCAAGATCTGTCCCAAACCTCCTGTCTTAGCTTTCGGAGACCCAAAGTCTGAAAGACTTATTTGTGAGCTGATGTCTCCTCTAATAAAAGCTTTTCAACTGCAGGATGGTGATAGTCGTGTGTAACAGACGATGTCTGACTTGCCAACAAATAAGGAATACTCAAACATTTACTTGCCACTCCAATGGGTCCGTATACACTATATATTGCAAGGTAACCTGCAAAACCCAGAATGTTTTATACCTTCTTCAGTGTCGATGTGACATGCAGTAATTTGACGAGACAGAACAGCCATTCAACGAACGCAGGAATGGTCATCGGAGTGACTACACCTGCAAGCCCGACCTCCCCGTAAGTCGTCATTTGAGATCACCTTGGCACGCCCAAGCTGATCTCAAAAACCTTACCATCACTATCATAGACCACAACGAGGGTTGGTCATGGGCCGACAGACTTGCTCTGTAAAGTTTTTGGATAAGAAAGTTTCCCACGAGGGCATTAATGAAAAAACATAAAATGAGTCCCTATCATCACTTGTTTCCTGTAACTCAGGCTTCAGTACAGGACTCTCACAGTTTTAAGGAATTTATTACTCCTCCCAAACATCAATATTGGAAAAATTTACCAGCGTATTGATTCGTGATAATTTGTATGACGTTCAAGATCATTATTTCAGTTCGACTACCACATGTCAAGATAAATATATATACAAGTCTAAATTGAAAACAACGTTCAAACCTATGATTGCGTTGGATAAAATCGCAATTTTATACGTGTGCATGCAAAACAAATTTCTTGGTAGAGGGTCTAAATACAGCACAAACATTTTCCAAAAGACCAAAAAGTGAAAAGTATATTTTAACAAAACGCCTTTGACTAGCAGGTCGAACAACGGATGTTCTTAAACCCTGTTGACTGCCATGGCGATTGCCACATAAACGGATCACTAGATGTAACAAAATGGATCTTAATTATTAGTTTAATACCAAACAGAAACCAATAAACTTGCGGACGCAATATATATATATATAATCCAAAAAAATAAAGCATTAATTACGTTCTTAGTAATTAATTACACGCTTCAATAAATCACAAGTATATCGGTTGGTAAAAGAAATGTTGGTTTTTGATCATTAAGTCTGGTCACGCCTTGTCTTTCACGATCAAAATAATGCGTTACCTGATCTTTCACGATCAATTTTGAATTTTGATTAAAAATTATACTTTTAAAATATAATATGAGCTTTTTTAAGTAATAACATACTTTTATTTTACTGTACTATCTGACACACTAGAGATTAAGTTTCAAACATATCATGATATATTGGAATGTGACAATTAAAGATACAAAACGTGATTTTTTCTTAATGATTCTCATAGGATTGTGTGTCGCTTTTTGTGTTTTCTTAAAAAAGTACTGATAGTTTTCTTTAACTTAGTGCACAGTTTTATTAAGGAAGTTAAATAATTTTGACAGAAATATTTTTATTTTTCTGATTTGTTCCACCTTTTAAAAATACAGAAGATTTTGCACAGATTTTGAAGTAGAATTACACTTATTTGCGTTCACGATCCGATACCAGATCTTTTACCATCCGATCGCAATGCTTGACGACCGTTAGTTATCCTTTTACGATTATTTTTCTCGATATACCGAATGACACCCGTGAAAAGGCCTTTTATTGATCTGACGGTCAAATTCTTATAACTCTGAAATGACATATCGGAATTTTATATTGAATGTTGTGTTATGTTCACCAATTCTAACTATTATGTAAACTGTTCAGTAAATCAAACCAAGCAATTTCAAGTTATGGTAAACATTTAATTAAATCTGAGAAATTAAGTCCCCTAACTCTGGAACTGACAAACCAGATAATTTAGAAAATCAAAAGGAGCTTACTTTTACAATAATGTAAAGTTTTAAGGAAATCAAATCAGGCAAACTGGAGTCGGAGCGAGATATGTGAAAATTTTCCTTAAATCTAAAGGTTAAAGTCCCGTTACTCTAGAACAATATAAATACAGAAAAAAACATTTACAAAATCGAACTTGGGTTTCTTCCGTCAATCCTAATGTGTTAAAATTAGTATTTACATGATAATTGGTACAAAAAAAAAAATGAGTTATGATACCAAATGTTGGCGAACGGACGGACGTTCATGCACTATGTTTTACCAATACCGATTATCAGGTTGTCTGTATATTGATATTGTAAAATATCAGATGCGAGTCACAATATGAAGCTTTTGGTCGAGTGAGCGCAGCAAACGAGTTGAAAAGGCTTCATATTGTGTCGAGCAGCTGATATTTTACAATATATATATGCAGACAACCAGATAATTGATTTATCGGGTTGTATTTGCGTATTTTTAGGATAGAAACAAGTGTTTTCTTTGTTTCACCAGCAAACCGAAAGATGGCTTGATGAGTTCGGGTCAAACTTATCAACGTCGGTTCATTCATTATGACTTTGGTCATATGTTCGGGTTAAAGTCATTAAGGCCGGGTCAACGTATTTGACGTCACAAACGGCCGTCCGTGATATGTAACGTAAGAACACATTAAATCTCTGAAAATAAGTCTAATATTAAAGAATATATATTTAAAAGATTGAAAAAAGAGAAAATATGGGGGTTAATTCCCCAACGAGCATGTGGATTATTTCTATAATAACAAGACATTATTCAGTAGTATAGTGATAGTAGTAGAAGTTGTAGTAACAATAACACGTTTTTAGAAAACGGCACCATCAAAAACACAAATAAATACAATGGTTATCTACGAAACATCTATCAACATTAAAAGCGTTTCTCAACTAACCACAATAAGAAGTTGGCTTATAATCACACACCAAAGAACACGTTGTAAGAAGCGATAATTCAAATTCAATATGAAATAAATTAAAACAATTTCTCGGTTTTCAGTACTTTTATGAGATTTAAGTATGACAATGATAAGGATCTATGGCGATATAAATTTGCTTAATTGATAGTTTTAGTATTGCATTGAGATACATTTTATTACAGCTATACCCAATGACCCGATCTGTTTTACAAGCTGAAAATAGGGAATAATGACTAATAAAAGTGTCATTCTAATTAAGCTTCTGTTATTCAAAGTTTTGTGAAGAACACAATATTTATTTTCTTTTTTTCTTTGATTGAGCACGGAAGTATCATACTGTCAAGTAAATAGTTAAATGGATTTTAGTGGTTAACATAAAAGATTGCATTTGCGCTAAAAAACAGTAGCCTATTACGTTAAATTTCTGTATAAATGGCAAAAATCAACAACGATTTTTTTAATTATTAATGAAATAGTTTTTTTTGGCGAACAAAGTGGTACGCCCTCTACGCCCCTGGATCCGCCAGCACAAATCCTAATGCTTGTAGCAAAATTTATTTGGGTATAAAATAAGAAGATGTTGTATGATTGCCAATGAGACAACTCTCCACCGTAGACCAAATGAAGTAAAATTTAAGCGTGGTTTAACATGTTTGCTGGCGCCAAACCATCTCCATAACCTGGGACAGTGGTGTAACAGTACAAAGTTAACATAAGAACAAACTGTAAAACCAATTGAAAAGGTTCAACTCATCAGATCGTTACAGAGCAAAAAAAAAAAAACAAAACAAAAACAAAAACAACTAACAAAAACACAGACCGGAAGTGGCAGGATATTTATACATCCCTCACAACAAAAAGACATAAAGTATAGATCTGAGAATACTCGCAGTTACTTACAGCTAGTATAAAGTCAATAACAACTAATAAAAATTATGTATCTAAGACTAAAATATCAATCAGTACACATCCAACATCCAATGGATTTAGTATAAAAAACGTCGTTATATAGAGAAAAAACATGACCTTGTGCAATGGCAAAATATTGGTATCGACAGATTGTAGAACCGTGTATGCGCATATGTGTAGTAACAATAGTATGGTTTTAATTTACCGATAACAAAATCAATATCTATACCAATGAAAACAATATTCAAAGATCTGATTGCAGTGTTGAATTGGTAACCTTTTACAATAAGTTTATTCAAAGAATCGATAAGTTTACCTGGATCATATCTAAATTCCCGGATTCGGTAAACAATGATAACGGTCAAAATTAGGATGTGCTATTCCGTTTAAAGTAAGTTTTCTTCAGGTACAGCCAAACTTCCAAACCAAATTTTTGTATCTAAGAAATAATTTATTAAAAGTTTTAGTTAATTTGTGGTGACGAAATCCTTGACTTAATAATTTACCAGTAACACATAGATTATGTTCATTGAAATCCAAAATGTCACTACAGACACGGACATAGCGAACGAATTTGGATATATAAGTGCAGAAGGAACATTACCGTCCAAAAAAGTAAAATTAACATCGGTGAACGAAAAATCATCCCTTTTGTCGTAATTTTTTGTATAGAGTTACCCGTGTATACTGAAGTATCTAAATCTAGACAAGGACAGGTATTGCTGTTAATACTTGATTTATTTAAAGTAAGTTCCTTTAGGTAAAATTAGGCCGTTTATTTAGAGAATTCTTCAGTATTTAACGAACAAATATTAAGATAACGGTTAGTGTTGTTGAATTTGTCAATTAAATGAAATTGTGACGGGTCTTTACTGAGTTTGGCCATGAACTGTCACTGTTTGTATCTAAAACAAAACCTGCAATTTTTTTAATAAAACCGCTTTTGTTTTCAACACTGCTCGCTTCTACCAGGCGCACGGCCACCAATATATATTGTGTGTGTACATGTATTTGTATATTTCCCACACGCAGATACGTAGGCATAACGTTTATGGGATGTGAAACTTCCCTCTGATTCTGTTTTAAAATGAAAAAAAAAGAAAGTTATGATACTTTGCTCGGTGATCAACATTGTCCTTCACAGCTTTCGAAGAGATCGTTCTTTTAGAGTCTCGTGATAGAAACGTGTATCTACACTTAATGGAAATCGGGTATATTTCAAGATTGGAGAAAGCTTTTAGAATGGTTTATGTATTGGCTGAATTTTTTGTATTTTCGATGTTTATCTTGTATTTCTTTCCATTTGATTAACAATGTATGTTTTCATTTTTTAGTATAATCAAACGGTTCTTAATTCTAAATTTCCGTTTTCCATTTCTGTCGCAACAATCAGGGTACCACACCTCTCGCTAGCGTTGCCTGGTTAGTGATTTTATGCAATTCTAACACAGAGGTAGAGTCAATTTCTCCAACATTTGTTTCACTAACTTCACTAACTCACCTAAAAGGGTCAAACTATAACACTTTGAAATCCTACTGACTGAGAGACTTCAAAAACATTTTTATCTTTTTAGCTCACCTAGCCCAAAGGGCCAAGTGAGCTTTTCTAATCACTTGGCGTCCGTAGTCCGTCGTCGTCCGTCGTCGTTGTCTGTTAACTTATACAAAAATCTTCTCCTCTGAATCTACTGGGCCAAATTTAACCAAACTTGGCCACTATCATCATTGGGTATCTAGTTTAAAAATGTTTTCGATGACCCTGCCTGCCAGCCGAGATGGCCGACATGGCTAAAAATAGAACAAAGGGGTAAAATGCAAGTTTTGTCTATTATTTTGAAAACCGTTATAAATAGAGAAAATCTGACAGGGGCAGAAATGTTCAGAATGTTGAGCTCTACCAATTGTTAATTTACGTCAAAACTGTCAGACGACTTCTTATAGGAGTTATTGCCCTTAAATGACAAATTTTACCATATTTTTTTTCTTCATTTTTGCCTATTATCTTGAAAAATATAATAGATAGAAACTTTAAATCGCAAAAATGATCAGCAAGACAAGTTTAACTAATCAGTCAAACAAAGTCGAAATCGTCAGTCGACTCCTTATTAGAGTAATTGCTCTTTGATGACGATTTTTACCATTTTTTTTGCATTTTTGCCTTATATCTTAAAATTATAATAGATAGATAGAAACTTAAATAAGCAAAAATTATCAGCAAGACAAGATCTACAATTAAAACAAATGGAGGAAATTGATTTTTACGATTTTTGTTGTTGCCTTATATGATAAAATTAGAATAGATAAATAGACACTTTAAATCTCAAAATGATCAGCAAGGTAAGATCTCTTAATAAGTAAAATTTTGCCGATATAGGTAGTAGACTTACTCTTTATAGAAGTGATTGCCCTTAAATGAGGATTTTTACCCTCTTTTGTGTTTTGAGCAAAAACTATGAAAGATAAAGAGAAACAAAGTAGACTAAATGATCAGCATTACAAGATCAACAAAACAGAGATTTTTGTCATGAATTCCATTCTCGACTACAATGTTGGAGAATGTCCTTTGTTGAATATGCACATAGAACAAGGTGAGCGACACAGGCTCTTTAGAGCCTCAATTTTTTTTTAGATATTTGTTGGATATTTATTTATTAAAATACAAAATCTGTTGCAGTGGAATCCTGAGTAGAAAATATGTATTTACAGATATATTTTAATATAGATCCAAGTGTGAACACATCAACACCGATATACCCTAGTACGATAACGTAGATTTCATGATCGATGTGATTTTCGTAATGAGCTTTCCTGATTTATTTGGAACTCGGATGTTTGTGCATTTTTGGTTTTCAACAGTCAATCACTAATACATGCATGTGACTCGAGGTTCTAAAGGTGGCAGTGTCCTTATATTTATTTTCTCTTTCATGATTTGCAAAGATGTGAAACATCTAAAATGGATATGTTATATTAGGTTAGCTTGGTTTGGTAAAATTAATGTACTAAAATGAATTTCAGGAAATATTTCTGTCAAGTCTATAACACACTTGAGGTTGGTTTATAATATTGAATGTTCCAAATAAATAATAACAATATTCAGTTCACGATTTTGTTCTTTGGGCCTCTAAAAGCTGAACAATATAACATTGCGATTTTAATTCATTTTTGAAGTTGGATTTCCCGTTAAATTTCAGACTGAAGTGTAAGCTAATTTAGACATTCTTAAATGTATAAAAAATATTGGATTAGATTTTAAACCTCGAAACTAATTTTCTCTTATGATAATGTATTCATAGAAATTCGAACTATTAAAATTATTTGTGGTGCCTTTAATCTTAATACAGAATTTTTGATCAACAATCGCAATACTTGTCCTACATTTAACAAACACAATAGACTATCGTACGTACTAGAAATTCATAATTATTTAGAACTGGTAAATCCGGAAATAATACAATTGTTTGAAAGTTAAACTGATAATATGTCGTATCCTGTAATTGTCATTTAACATACGGAACTATTCGAAACTGTATGACTAAAGTTGAAATGGGTTTAATAACAAAAATAATACCTTTCCAAGAATGCTGATAATTATTGAAAAGACTCTGAGTGTATAATATTTGTATATGGTTAAATGAATGGATGCCTTTTGCACCCTGATATTGTTTACTACACTCCAATGGATTTAACATGTTTAATGCACAAAAAAGACAAAAACAACAACAACAACAACAACAACAACAACAACAACAACAACAACAACAACAACAACAACAACAACAACAACAACAACATACAAAAACAACATACAAACAATAACCCATCTAGAAAACAAGACCTTATGAATCCAAGAATTGCAACACTTTTTATGTAATGGTGTAATATTAGACAGATTTTATAAAACAAAATGAATCTACGTCTGTTGTATATAAGGAATGAAACAGCCTTCTTGTCTGTATTGAAACTTACAGTGTGATCTGTAAAATAAGATAAATTATTAGTTATAAAGCGAGACTTGTTGCGACAATTAGGGACTAATATTGTACTAAATAAGAAACAAAACAAAAACAAAAACACACTGGCAATGGGATCTCTAGAAATTAGTTAAAACCCGTCATGTACTCTAGTAAGCAATCTCGTCGTAGTTATAAGTTACAGATAGCTTAATGACTTCACTTGATTTGATTGATTGGTGTTTAACGCCACTTTTAGCACTATTGTGCTATTTCGTGGCGGTCAGTTTTATTGGTATAGGAGGTAAGAGTGCCCGGAGAGAACCATCGACCTCCGGTAGGGAAACTGACAATCCTAGTCAATTAAGATTGGAGTCGAGTGCACCTGCCACGTGCAGTATTTGAACTCATAACCTCAGTGTTGACAGGCTAGTGATACAGTAGTTTGACTACTGACCACTCGGCCACTGAGGCCCATAGCTTACTGGTTTTGTTGTCATAGTAAGACATTTGGTGTTGAAGGCGGATGTTTGGTAGTCTCTTATAATTTTATTCACAAACTTTCTGTATATACCCGGGGTGATTTATTGTATAGACTCGAGTCCATACTAAAGACCGTATGTTGACCTCTGAATGTTTTTGTGCTTTTTGTGTCGTTTGGCTGCTGCGTCGTTGGTATGTTCACATTTTTTGCGTTCACAGTGTTTTTTTGGTAATCAATGTGTTTTCTGTTTTTAACCGTGATAGTTATTCTTTTCAATTGTTAAATACTGCCTTCATCTAACGAATCATTTTTTTTTTCTGATGATATTGTAAAATAAAACAAACATTTTTTTTTATAAAAATATTTATGAATTAGCAAATAATTAATTGCTGCAACATCAAATGTAAAACAGAATGTTATATGTCTATAAAAGTATTTATACATTAAGTACATGTAGTTAATTTCTATCACATAGCTAAAATGTTGAAGAATCATAAACTAACATCTAGTTTTATTGTCATTCAATTTCTTTCTTTTACATATAGAATGTATATTACTGACAAGTAGTGGAGTGAAAATTATAGCTGGTATCGCAACAGATATCGTAACTATGACCGCTGTAGCATGGCTATTTCCCCCTGCTTAAAGTAATAAACAGAACACTTACAATGTACATGTATCATTAAAACAAACCCCAGTAATTCTCATTTACACACCGGAAAGAAATTTAATGACCACGCTGGGAATTTCTGAATGTTTCTGAATGCTAAACCTTTTTTTTTTGTATACATAGGATATTGATTAAAATAGAATTTGACCGCCAGGTGTCCTTTTGCATTTTACGTCGACCGTCGATGATTTAAGGTACTTTTATGCGGGCAGTCAGATTGAACCGAGCTGTTTCCATGCAATAAATGCGAGATCTATAAACCAATTATTTTAAACCAAAGTATATTATTTTGTATGACAAAACTGAGATTAAGTTCGATTTTTTGCGATTTTTACTTTTAACTTTTAAGAGTTAAGATTAACTGAGAATGTATCAGCTAATTGTTTCCGTGCGATATCTTGAGAAAATTGAACACAGAATGCGTTCATCATTTGAAATGATGACAATATGGAGGTCTACTTTTATTATGACAACTTCCATTTATGCTCTGCGGGAGTTTTGGTCATTGTTGCTTTAACAATGGCACTTTTACATACATTCAACACTCGCAAACATTAATTAATATTTAGTTTAAACAATATTTATTCAAATAAACCAGTACATAGTATATAATTGTGACACATGAAATAAATAGGATCCAGAAACAGGCAAAATTGCTTTTATAAATCTGTCTCCTAGCATACAAATAAATTTCTTATAAGGTCATTATAATGTTAGTATATCATGTTCTGAAATAGTCATTTTGTAAATAAAATAAGATATTGAAGTTTCGTTAAAAAAAAAAAAAATACTGAATAAACGCGGTAAGTAGTAGAGTGTTGTGTGCAGAATGAAATGCTTAGGTTTTATAAATGATCGAGCATTTGCATCAAGGATTGAATCGTTTGGTTTTTATAATTGTTATTTCAAATTCACCTTCCTGTCCTCTGAATCTATATCAAAAAGGAAACTTAGACATAACATTCTAATGATCTGTCATACAACCTCTCCTCTCCTCGTTTTGATTGTATGTAAGACTTGTTTTCACACACCAAGTTACTTTGAGGTAGGACAGGATTTTTATGAAGACATTTAAATTAACAAGTTGAACGCTAGAATCCATGAAAACGGATTTATAGCAACATGATACAATTGGACAACAGGATAACAATATATAGCTTAGCTGTTATTATTCTGTTAATAAAGGAGGTGGAGAGTATTTACATTGACATTGCTGCAATTGTCCAACTGTATAGTAATGTAATCTTATTATGCCTTGAACTGACAATACAACGAACCGACAGATATACTCCACAGTGTTGAACTCCTTTACTCAACTTATAATAGAAAAACAAAAGATATGGAGTATCCATCCATGAAACAAAATCAGTTCATGCATAACAACAACAAAATGGCAAAATCAAAAGCTTAAACACATCTAACGAATGGAAAACAACCGTCATATTCCTGGCTAGGTACAGGCATTTCCTTATGTAGAAACTGGTGGATTAAACCTGGTTTTATTGCTAGCTAAACCTCTCACTTGTATGACAGTCGCATAGAATTCATGTGTATTTCAACACTTGACTACACCAGATCACACATGTTAAAATGTGTTGGCTCAAATACAGTTGCCGCAAACCTTTATATATGATTGTAAATATGGCAAAAAGCTTGCGGCCCTGGAAAAGGCTTCGCGTATTGACTTTAACTAGAGACTCAAACTAGTTTTTGATGCTTGTCAACTTTTTGTTATTCCCGTCTGAAACACATCATTATTGGACTTTTAATTTTTTGGAGAACTTTTAAAAAATGACACCTTTTGAACGCAACTCCTTTGAAATCGTTCTACAGAGAGCTCATACTTGAAACGATTGTTTGCCATCATGGATAGTTGACTAAATTTTATCGCTATTATAATTCGATTAATTTTACAGCAGTTATGAGACTTTGACCATGATACGACACAGAATTTTTTCTGTCACCATATTGTTCCATAATTTTGATTTGACCATATTAATTTATAGAAGGTATTGTACTTTATAACAAACATAGAATATGTGGTATGATTGCCAGTGAGACAACTCTCCAACAGAGACTAAATTACGTAGTAGTAAGCAACTGTTAGTCACCGTATGACCTGCAACAATGAGCAAACCCCATACCGCATACCTATGAAAGGCCCCGAAATGACAAATTCAAACGAGAAAACCAACGGCCTAATTTATGTACACAGCAATAAATGAAAAATGGATATACAGCAATGAACGACAACAACTGAATTACAGGCTCCTGACTTCTTACAGGCACATACAGAATGTGACGGGGTTAAACTAACAACCCATAACATTGAACAGTGGTATAACACCATAAGCACAACTATAAAAAATCAGTTGAAAAAGGGCTTAATTTATCTGTACGATACAAAGCACAAAACAACTAACAAAAATACTTAAGACACAAAGTAAAGATCTGAGAGTTCTCGCAGTTACTGACAGCTATTTCAAAGTCAATAACAAGTAACAACAAATCATCTATCTAAGACGAGAATATCAATCAATCAGTACAAATCCAACATCCAATAGATTTAACTTTTATCTTGAAGTTTTGACAATGAAAATCAGTTGAAAACAATACTTAGTTTAACGACACAAGAAATGATTAAAGCTGTCTAATTGTGAACCCTCCATCTTAATATAGCAACATTCCAGCAGCGCCTGACTATCTCCAAGTTGATACGATATTCAAGAGCTAGCTTGGTTTCCAATAAAGAGGGTTGCTGCTTAGAAGGAAGCTATTGAACCAAGGGTTATTAGTGGTGAAGTTATGGTCATCCCTTCAAAAGTATTACGGACGCATTCATGAGTAGTTCACCGCTATAGAATATCTGTGTCGTAGATGGTCACGGATATGTTCAAATGGCCGTTTCCACAATCTCGTCCTGTTTTTTTTTATATCTATTTTGATATCATCGAATGATAATTATCATCAAATTTTAACTTACCATGAGTAACTTGTGGAGCAAGATCTGCTCACCCTCTCTGAGCACCTGAGATCAACCTGGTTTTTAGTTCGACTTTTGTTGCTCACTTTGTTTAGAGTTATGTAGACTTGCTAATCTTTTTCTTTTCGTTTTCCGTTTTTAGCAAAGTGTTATATCTTAGTTTCTTATTTTTAAACATTAGTTTATTGAAGATTGACCACTAACATGTTGTAAGGGCTAAAACTATTTTGTTCCAGAAATCTTGTTTTTAAATAGCGGTGTCTTAGGTTAGGGAGAATTTTATGACAGCATCTAAACGTAACATTTCTAATAATTCTTACTTTTATTCCTTGTATAACATTATTATTCATTCTCCGCGACATAAACTATCCCGAAACAATTCACATAATCTTTAAAAAGATGTTTTCAAAGCAACAGGGGCTGCTATCCCGATACCCCTGGTTGTGATTAAGGGTGAAAATGTCCAGGTATATGTTGGGGTCAAAAGGCTTGGGGTTTACCAGTACTTTAGGAACCTATGGGCAATTTATTCTTTTTGGTATTATTATTTTTTAGAATTGCCTGCAAATAATTTAGATAAATTTTCCAGATGACTCAGAGACCAACAACTTAAAAAAACAAGTTTACTGAGTAACGAAGAATGTGTGGAAACAAATTGGTGCCAGTATATATAAATATATGGATAAATTTGAATTTTAAAGGATGTGATCTAATTTTGGTTAATAAAAGAAACCCTGTTATTTCTTTATCCATTTATCTATATTTTGTGGGGAAAATATGTTTTAGAAGGATATTTTGCTGACAAGTTCAGAAATGTCGACATCATTGTTTGTCTAGATTTGTCGATGATTAATTAAAGTTGAAAATTGAGATAAAACTATTGCTCCCAATTCATTTTTAAGTTAAAGTATTTTCCATTTATTATAAAATTAATAAATAAAAAAATCCCTATAGAGGTTTTAATTTAGAAGGTGTGCTCGATTAAGGATTGTTCTGTGTTGTCTTGTTTAACGGGAACGACAGTTTAAAATGCCAAATACAAAAGACATTTCCAGGCAAAATATTTTATTTCCCTCGACGTGCCTTCACTTAAAGTATTTTATCCATTTATTGATAAACAATTTATAGAGGATCGCCGATTTTTTTAACTACATAAATCTTTGTAGTGCATGTGTCATAAGTCAGAAACATTGAAAAAAATAATAAGATGATATGATTTCGATGCGCAATGCAGTCCGATCGCACGCTTATATTTTCGTTTTCGGTGTTTTTATTCTAATGCAGTGTACACTAGTAACTCGAATTTAGCTTGAACGGACAAAAGCGCATTAACGGCATTTAAAAAAGATTAATGAAAATTGAATAAAGATCGACAAAAATTAAAAATTATTTTTAATGCATTTCAATCCATATCAAATCATTTTAATACCAGTCAAATAGATTCCCTTGCGGTCATTCAAGTTAATTTGAGATGTGGTTAAACTGCGTCAAACTAATTAGCCACGCCCCCGTTAAACGGAATCAAACTGATGTTAAGTCCTTTTAAACTTTAAAGTGTCCGCCTTTTATGTAAGGTAAATCACTCAAGCGGTACAGCATCCGCGTGTATCTATCGTTTTACCGTTCCGAGCGTTATCGATTTTAGTCAGAAAAGTAAAAATGTACCTCTTACAAATAATCACAATTAAAAGGAAATAATGACAAATACATGTGTAAACTAAGTTTTTTATAGTTAATGATGCCAGATTTTTAAAATGCAGCGAAAAGTATAATTAGTTCTTTTTGTTTGTAAACACGCAGCAGCTCTTGAGATAAAAAAAAAGTGACTGTGATAAAAAAAAAATATTTTGCTTGAAATAAAACGAGAAAGCTGGTAGTTATTTAATAGCCAATAAAGGTACCAAACTGAGCTGGCATGATGAATGCCAATGGATATTGTACGCAAACATTAACCTATATGAAGGTATCGTCTGATCAAAATGTAATTTCGTCGAGAATATGCAATAATATTTGCCACGGTACGTTAAGCAAATTTAATTGAACCAATTCCGTCCTGAACTTTTAAAATTCACATTAAAACATATCTTTTTTTTGGTCTAATTCACCTGGAAAATTAAAATTTCGTTTAGCTTAAACAGTTTTAAATGAGCCCCGTACTCGTATACCGGATACCAAATATACAGCAACACTGTTTGTCTTAAGTCTGATAGTGCTCTGCTAGTCATTACTAAATTCATACGTGTAAAACTATACAATTTTACTCATCTGCCTTCAACACGAAGTCTTGGCTAACACCGAACAGCAAGCTATAAGGTGCCCCAAAATGACTAGTGTAGAACCATTCAAACGGAAAAACTAACGGTCTATATATTCGACTTTTGAAATACATAATCAAACAACAACCACTAAACAGCAGGTTAGGGCAGGTGTAAACAAATGCAGCGGAGTTCAAAAGCCCAAATATACGAATAATTCTCGAGACTTAAGTGACATTGTTTTAATAAGATCAGAACCATGTATGTGTTAATTTTAAAGCAAAAGATATAAGTTTGTAAGAAAATATTGACGCACCAATTCTAATAGCTAAGAAAATTTCCTTTCGCTAAACGATGATAACATTTTAACATTTTGGTATACCTTATACTTCATAATCTATTTCTGAAACGACTTCTCGCATTGAGCATGTATGAAATGTTTGCCACTGGACGTTAAGCAACCATTAATCAATCATTCAAATTGTGCTTTAAAATGAATTAAGCCGCAAGTGTATCCATCAATGAGTGCAGTTGTTTGTTTGTCCATTTAACATATACTGAATTTGTTTTGTCCAGAATTATATTCCTTAGAAGAGTTCAAGTATGTTAATAAATTCATAGGGTATCATGTGCTAGTTGAAATTTTCAGTGAAATCATTATTGTGTGTCCAACGTTCTTTCATGCATATCAAATATTGTATCCACATTTTGCTGTTCGTAGTCTGTTAGTCCTCGGTCTCCAAAATTTAGCACACACTTATGTAATGATCAATCTCGAAAGGGGGACATTTTTTTTATTAAAGAAAAAATAAAACAATTTCTATATTCTATCATTCAATTAACCGATGTACACCTAAGATTTTCAACTATAGATGTTGAATTAAAAAAAAAAACAATAATAAGTCCCAATGTATTTTTATGGCAAACATATCTAATGGGTTATTTTCTCATGCAAAATAATTATTTTTTTCATTTTTTCAAGATAATAGTGTAATCAGATATGTTCTTTGACACGTGTCTTACGGTTCACCGATTTTCGGCAATATCATAGAAAATCAGCAAGTGCCTAAACATTAGTTTTGAGAATGTTGATGCTGTATTAATATATGGAACATGTCTTCATACCAAAATAGATTACTCACATTTAATGTTCTTGTAAATGAAATTGGGAATGAAAATGGGGATAATGGACGTCATACTCAACTCCGAAATATATAAAAGAAACTAAAATTAAAATTGTACAAGACTAACAAAGGCCAGAGGCTCCTGACTTGTGACAGGCGCAAAATGCGGCGAGGTTAAACATGTTCATATTTTTTTTCGAATTGTCTTTTTGTGAAATTATTCAGCAACAAATTAATCTATTTATTTTAATACAATGAAACAAGATTTTTTAACGAAAGGAAGTATTTTTCGTCCCTTATATTTAAAGGAAATAAGCAATTTGTCAAAAAAAAAAAAAAAAAAACTCCGCCCATCATTCTCTCTCCCCCCTCCCTTAAATCCAGAAAAGAATGAATTGACATTTTATTAAGAATAAAGGTGAAATCATAGATAAACTGCTATTGTATTATTATTAAGATCTACATTTTAACAGAATCGGGGACTAATATTTTGCTAAAAGCCCATGCATACACTAATATTTGTGTTTTTTGTTTCAAGTTGTTTCAATTATCATTTACATGTATGAGGCTATAAATGGGACCACCATTTATAAGTATATGAATTGGGTTTACAGATTTGAGAATTATGAGGAAACTAAGTTAATAAGAAGCGAGGCAAAAAAAAACTAGATAACAGAATATAGAGGTGGTGTAACCCGAATAATTCAGTCGTTATATTTCGCTGATCTACGATTACTACATAAATTCACAATTTTATGAATGTTGACATTGATAGAAATAGTTTTTTGAAAATATTTTATCGAACTTTAATATCGTAATCTGTAAAATTCAACGAGACTTTTTGTACCTTTTCGCATGGACTGTCTCGGATATAACGATAACGCAAATCACGTGTATTAAACATGGTCTAGGCCTGAGGATATCATTTCATTATCACTTCCTAATATCCAATCCACAGACACGAGTCACACGACATCCCGTATCTTCTAATTTTACTAGTATACGAATTACCAACACATTTGGCATTTACCAGTTGTTGACGCTAGTAAGAAAATGAATAGTTAAGTTCGAATTATTATTATTTCAAATGTCAAAAACACTTTGAGTATTATAACAGATCATCTAAAAATCAAACTAAATAATTAGAAGTATCACAGCTCAGATCGGCCAATGTCACTCGTTAGAACTTATAACTAATTGAAATACTGACACATTGCTTATAGTTTGCCTAACGCTAATTTGAATCATAAGATATTACTGATTTAAAAACTTGCAGTATCAAAATTGAATGGCATAAATTAAAAAGAAATACATTGTGTATCTAAAGTATTTTCATCATTCCGGATGACCCTAATAATATTTACCTTTCAAATGATTTTTCTACATAAGGTTATATCTCTTCTCTCTGGTCACTAAATTGCCCTAAAGCTAAATGTCACCGTCAGATGTATAGTAGAAGGCAAAAAACGCTTAGTTGTTAATTTCTGTGTTATTTGGTCTCTTGACGAGAGATTATACCACATCTCCTTATTTTTTTAGATTTGTTTGTGTTCAATGTGCAAATAATGCAAAAACATATAGTATCTTTAAAATGAAACGGTGTGTAGATATACCGCAAAGGAATTCTTAGTGCACTAAGGACACTAAAACGATGTTTTAAGACCACAAAGAACATGGATATAAGAGGATATGAGTATATAACCTATAAATATAAAGTTTGGTATCAATAGATATTGTAATTTTGAAGTAAAATGACTTTTTAATCAGCGCGTGCCCCTCGGCACGTGACCAACAACTTATTGCAAATTCCCAATCATTAAGTTCAATCAACCATATCCAAATAACAATCGTCTTTTGATCGTTACTAATTGATTAATGATAGTTGTTGAATAAACCTAACGGTTTAGGGTGTTATAATTTAAAGCTGATGAAAGAAAATTAAAATTGAATTTTATGTTTACTTTGCCTTTGTTTTATTTTGTTCTGAAGGAAATTGCTTTAATAAACTTGTTTTTTTTTAAAAGCCAGTTTTGAGATAGAAATTGAGAAAAAAATGCTTCTGAGATTTCATTTCCACATTTACAACTCTATAGTTTACATACTTGCATTATACCTTGAAAGACATTTGAGAGTAAAACATATTCTTCAAAACCCGATTATAGAAGTGATATAGAAAGACTTCAAGAGGAAATATTATTTTCAAAAGAGAATTAATAATCATATTAAATTGTCTTCTATGAAAGATACCTTTATTACGGATGTCATTGTTTTTATTGTCATTCTCCGCCATATGTGTATTTTATATAATTATAAAATTCAATTATGTTATTGATATAACGCTGATGCATTTAAAAATAATGTAAACCATACATTTTGCTTGTAAATAAAACTCTTATAATCTTATCCTTAGTAAATCTAGTATGGTTACCCATTAAAAGTATTTCGGTTGAACAAAATTACCGTTCTATAACTAAAATTTGGACCAGTGATTTCAGAGGAGAAGATTTTTGTAAAAGCTAACGACGACGGACGCAAGGTGAGCTAAAAATAAGAGTATAGAAGTAAAAAATATAACAGACAGAAATACAAAAAACACTATATAACTGCATTTATCATGTCTATAAAATATTTCAGGTCTGTAAAAACATCACTATCAATCAAGCATATAAGAAAAGAAAAACAATTTCTTCTACTTAGAATATTACAGCAGGTCTTGTCAACCACACCAAAAACAGTACTTTTAAAAAGATGTATAAACTTATCATCATCAGATAAAATACTAAAATCACCATTACTTCTTTTAATTTCATAAAATAAACGTTCACGTAAATCTGCATATAAAGGACAGTCTAATATAATATGTTTCTCATCTTCAATTTTACATGTTTAATCAGTATACAAAGTGGATTCTAAACGGTCAAGGTTGAGCGAACATGAATTTCTATCGATTACACAGGTGACACTCATCTGATAAAGGCGCGTGTCGATAAAACATAAAATTACTTTCTAATTACAAAAGACCCTCTCACAAAAGATATGATCATAAAATTTGAAATAATGTATTTTTACAAAGTCTATTTCTATATGCAATGTCCTTTGTGACACCAGGTCCTTAGTGCACATTTTTCTTATTCTTAGTGCACTAAAGAGGTCCTTTACGGTATTTCTACAAATGTGCTACCTTGGAGCCTTTATATCAGGAGACTGAATTAACGAGAGCTTCTAAACACCACCTAGGCCGCCTTTGTGCACTAAGCTCCTTTAACTGGGCCAAGCCCATGATGGGATAGTGTTATGAATAAAAATAAACGTACCGTCAAATGTAGTTTTCCACAAGATATTATATTATCTGATGTTTTTGTCAAACAAATCAAGCAACAAAGAAGCATGGATATTGAGCACTTGTATAACACTTGTACATAAGTTTAATAATGACAACTATCCATTTTGTTATAAAAAACATATGCATATTTTTAATTTGAGGTTTCATATGACTTTAATACCGGCGTCACACATCAGCGTTTAGCTCCGACGTACGCCGGGCGTGTTAAAATCATGTACGCTGCCAACACGCTAGTAATTTTGGATGCATTCAACTTTTCAATCATATCTGTATTGTGAGTACAACGAGCTTTAAGCGTGCATTGGGCGTACGAGAAGCGTACATAAGCGTGTATCGGGCGTTCAAGTAACGGATGGTGGCGTATGTATGGCGTTTGTCTAACGTAGATGGAATGCACGCTGGCATAAGATCAATACCTCTTTATCTCTTCTAATTACGAAAACACAAGAATTATTATTTTTAGGTTGAAGTTATTTCTTAAAGATTTATTGATCAATTAACAAGATGATTAGACATTACACAAGAAGAGCGCGTGCCACATTAAAATAATAACATATTTTTTGATTTTAAATTAGGAATCGTTTTAAAACTAATTTTTCATTAAGTTTTTGAAAAAAGTCATATTAATGGAAATTAGTTAAAAAGTCAAAGTTTAAAGTCATAAATAAGTGTTCCGTGTAGAAATGTTTTTTGAAAGTCTAGTTTGTTCATAATTTCTCTATGTAAAACGGTTTTGTAAACTTCTTTAAATAAATTCGGACCTTCCCTTATCTGTTCACCAGCATGGCTGAAGAAATTGTTCCAAGATGTATTGTGAGGTGACACGTCCAGGTATTCAAGCGATTTCCTGTCGGACTTTAAAACTCTTATTACACAATTACAAGCTGGTGCATCACTTGACCTTTGAGGGTATTGATCAGTGTACACGGCCGATAACTCGTAACTTTCCATTTTGAAAATATCATGTGTAATATACATCTTTGTCTTGCGTGTCCGATAGTGATATACTATAGTCATTACTTATACGCTTGTTTATAAATAACGTTTCTGGTGTTAAGAATGATATTTATGAAAATCTTAATAATTCCCAAAAAGATTTGATAAAATAAAATATATTTACATATTTTCCAAGGGTATATACTCAGTGTCAATAGATATGGACATTTGAAACATACACATTATAATTGAGTTCACAAAATGTACGCACTTGTCGATCATTGGTTTATACGTCTTGAAAGAATGTTATGGAACTATAATAATAATAAATAGTCACCATTTAGAATATATACATGTATATACATGTTGAATATACGAGAGAAACATTTAGAACCAATCTGATTTAAAAACAGGTCAAAGTATTACTCGCTTTAATTTGGTTCGTCAAAGTTATGGACAAAGTAAAATTACAGATTTATCTTTCGGTTAGATTAGTTCGAACAGTTTAAGAAATTCGTCATCATCTCAATTGTTGAGTATAATCAGAGACATATGTCTAATGTATAATAATGTGAACATGGTTCTAATAGTACCTTATGTCAATTTTCCTGTTCCGACATGCATAATATATATGCCACTGGACGTACATTAATGATCCCCAAAAAGATTTTCTGAATAATAGGATTAATGATAGTTTGTATGAGTGTAACCATTGTAACCAATGTAACCATTATGTCAATGGGGGTTACAAAACAAGGTAACTCAATTATGGTGCACATTTTGTGCCTTATATGCCTTTTCTGCTCTTTGGTCGGATTGTTGTCGGACACATTTTCTATTTCCATTCTCCATTTTATTCAATTGGTTGCATGCATTTTTGTTTTATCTCTTTCTGATGTTTTCGCAGAATCAATCTAAATATTTTAAAGAAGACATTTAACTCTTTCTTCTAAAACTTTTAGCATTAAAACCTAATTGCATGAAATTGAATTAGTATGTTATTATCAGTCTTATCACTTTTCGGATGAACTTTATAATATTGACCCAGGAAATGATTTTGACAGAATTTTATATATTGTAGAATTCTTTCTTTTATCGACACATTAATTGATTAAATGCTGTGCCATTAAATGTTATTTTTCGCGACATCAAACTGTGAAATATCGGAAAAAGATGCAGCTTTTCGAGATTTAACCATTAGCTTAAAAACGAGAACATGGACCCCCTCTTTTAAAAATGGCATTTGGCATGATACTGTATGATGACAGAGACATATAATACAATTCGGCGTTTTACGTTTCCGCATTAAAATTCTTTCGTTTCCGCATTTTATAGTACTCTTTTCCGCATTGTTTTACATTGATTTTATTAAAGGTTATTTACGTTTCCGCATTTAAAATTTTTAATGTATGCCCCCTTAGTCACCAACTGGGTGGAAGTAGGATTTCGAGCAGGATAAGTCTTTATGACTAAAATGAAACTACAAATGTATCAACTTAAAATGATGAAAATCACACATGGTCATATATCAATTAAAAGTCAATGTTCAGCACTAAAAGTTTATATATACTTTAAGCGTCAGTATACTATTATACAGTACACGTAGCACAGTTTAAAGCGGTAAACTTGTAGCCAACTGACTTTATAAAGTCCAACCTCGTATTCTATTCTCTACCATAATTGACAAACTGTTCGGATACGAATTCAGCATGTTCGCGATCACTTTTACGAACTGTGCTATTGCTGATAAAGACCGAATTTTGATGTAAGTTGTTGTTTGGATCTTCTGCAAAACGTCCATAAAATAAATATAATTGTGTGACATGCATAGAACTGGGAGAAACGATTCCGGCCCAGTTGTGATTCTTTTGGTTTCTGTGTCGGAAGGAGATGACCATATTTGATAATAAAGTCTTATACCGATATATCATTATTACCATTTTTACAGGTGAAATACAGGTAAAATGCGGAAAAATGGTATCTATTTATTTCGGAAAAGTAATGCACGAAAATGTGGAAACGTGAACTGGATTTTTGCTAAAATGCGGAAACGTAATACCCCATACAAATTACAATTACTATATGTCTCTGATGAAGATTATTCGTTCCAACTTTTATGAAGAAATAACCGACTTTTTCAACTAGATAAATAAACGACAAAATGCAGTTTTTTTCTTCTAAAATCAATTTCTTTTAACAAATTGGATTTTAATAAGGATTGTTACACAAATGTAGAGCCCAATTTTGTAACGAAGATATTCCTTATCTATTTATCGAAATCCGCATATTTTATCTTTTGAAACAAAATTTAAGGAGACAGAAATGTGCAATCAACCGAAATTTTTAGTAAATGTCGAAAACTTCAAACCCATTTATCTTTAAAATTCAACACATGAAGATATAGATATAATTTTTATTACATATTCAAGTTGATTTTGTAAAAATTAGCTTGTATGTAAACTTTCGTAAAAAAAAACACTGTGTTGTTGGTCGTTTGCCCATAATTGCCCTAAAGCTAAATGTCATCGTCAGATTATGAGGGTCTGAATGGGGATTAATTATTTCTGTATTCTATCATTTTAGGCAATTTTTTCTATCCGTTATACCTTTTGCTGATCATTCTTTATTCCATATATTCTAGTACCTCATCATTTTCTTTTCTATATATTTGTCTGGTTATTTTCTGTTTTCTTTATTCTTTTGTCAATAATTTTCATCCACAACGTCATGTATAATGGAAGACGATAAATATTTTAGTATACATACCACCCGTTGTCAATTCTCCCTTGATATACAAACCACATGTAGTTATTTCTCACTTGGACACAGGACTTATATATAACTCGTCTAAACATCAACCCAACAATGTTAGATCTGTAAATTTGCTTTCGCAAATTTTTTGTTCTTCCCTCGCCGGGATTCGAACCCATGTTACTGAGATATCGTGATATATATATTACGTAATAGTAGCGAATGGAATTTTATCGCACTGGCTTGTTCAGTGTATTTTGATCTGACAACAAGAATACATTTGTTTATCATAATTTTTTACTTTATCTAAAATTAAGAATGGAAATGGGGAATATGTAAAGAGACAACAACATGAAAATAGAAGGCCACCAATTATATTTGATCATGTTTTAGTTTCGAAAAGGCAAAACCATCGTATTTTCAAAAAATCTCTACAAGGATGATAAAAGTTTTAACGACCTTGGCTGGCTATACAGACTGAGCCCTCGCACGGTTGGTATCTAAAAGTTGTCGAATTTAAGAAACTTTTATCAAGAGATAGGCTTCACCTAGCTTTAGGCCCCGGGTTTTAAAAATATCTATTTAGGAACCAAATTGTGGCTTCTTTATATTTAATTTTTCGAAGAGAACAATTACACAAAGAGCAACATGTGAGAAGAGGTTTCATTTTCACTTACATTTTTTTTTATTGAAGTAACTAATCTTTTGAGGTTACGCCACGGAAATATATTTCAAATGAAAAGGTGCGATTGGATGCATCCCTAAAAAAAAATATAGGGATAAAATTACGGCTATTCGTCAATCAGACAGCAACCCAACATAAACACAAGTAGGTTATCTGACATATAGAATAAAAGGTTAACTTTAAGCATAACCCGCGCTGATATCAACTTTCTATTTTCTGAGTAAAATTTAACATACATGTTGGACTCTGAAACGTAAAATATACGAAAGTTTTTTTTTAAGGTACGATACATGGAGAGTGCCATTCCTAAATACATACGAGTCCACAAACTTTTATAATGTAAGGGTAAATGAGGATCTCTTTAGAGAAACAAAGTAAAGATGCATGTTGAAGCAAGAATAATTTCCACACGAAGAACATCAACCAGGACGATCTCTCAATTAGTATGCAACTGTAACTAATACATCCATAGACATTAACACTAGTTAATGCTTTATATACTGACATTAAAACAAATACACTGCTCATATAAAATTTGGCATTACTTTCCCGGAAAAAAGAATACGTTTCCGCTATAAGTCTACGTTTCCGGAAATAAATACCTTACTTTTCCGAAAAATAGTAACGATTCCGGTATGTTCAGGCAAAAGTAGTAATATCTTTTAAAGTCAAATCCCAAGGAAATGATGCACACAAGAGCTAACTGTTCACATTCTGGTATGTTGTGTGGTTGAGTTGCTGTCACTTTTACGTCTTTATCACATCTTCTCTTCGTATATGTACGCGACTTTGATATCGTCATGCATGGACACAATACTTCACTATTCGTTTCATTTTCGTATTTTGACATGATTAATATACAAATAAGAAGATGTGGTATAATTGACAAATTGAGTATTTATACTACATAACATAGGTGGTGTCATGATCACAAAACTTTCCAATAATTTTGACATTGATCATCAGTTATATTTTACTATTTTGTAAATTTGAGTTATTGACAAACAATCGCAGGTCTTCATTTGTAGCACGTTCCTTCGTTCACGTTTCCGCAAAAAGAAAAAGTGTTTCCTTCTCGCACTTTAACAGCCCTTTCCCGCAATTATTTTCAAGATAATTTCATATAACACATTATGAAATCCCGACCAATGAAATTTATTTGAATATTAAACGTGGCCTACGAGAGCACCTAGATTAAACTTGGGAAGTTAGAATAGCCAATTATTTTTTTTATCTAGTAATTATCGCTAAAATATGCCTTACACAATTATATGACAGAAACATTTAATCCGACCTGCTTTACAATGTTTAAGTTACCTTTTGGTCTTATAAACGTTTTTGAATGCCGCAAATATAAAAATAAGTTGTTTTTTTTTTAATATTTCTTTTGGGCCAGGGCCGACTGTGCAAGGGCTTAATAGCCAGTCCAGTTCGTCATGTTCATTTATTTCAAGAATTATTTTACATGCGGACATAACGAGAATCCTTTCGTAACCCCACTTCAATTTTCATTTGTCGTTTGCTGCTTTTACACAAATAACACACATTTTAACCAGTGACCGGTATTACAATTTTACACAGGTTTAAAATTTCATTGAGCTGTTACTTTAATTACAAGTTTTAGCAAAACGAAACTGTTTACTAAATGAATTCAACAAATGTCAAGCTCATCTATATCAATTTTATTATTTGACAAAAATTTTTTTTTTATTACAAGCTATTTTAAATGTCGGTATAAATGTTAATGTTTTTTTTTTTACCAAAAATATAATATGCATCTATTAAAACTATGTACACAATGACTAATTTCTTTTCCTTTACGTGCGTGTCGACATCAAAATAATAAGTACGTCAGTATAGGAATACAGAAAAAAGAAGAATGATAAATATTCAGGAATACATAAATTCTACGATTACAACAAGGACACACTTATACAGAAATATAAGTGATCATTTCACCTCTCAAATGTAATTCAAATCTATTTATTGTCTATTAATTAAAAAAACATCTTTCACTTCTAGGTTTGTAATGAGCACAATTACGACCTTCTTATTATCTTTCCGGTTTTTATTTTTTCGCAAGTATATTTAAAAGACCATACCTTACTTACATGCCACGAGTTTTCATATTAGTAGGCAATATTGAAACGAATAATTTGATATAAAGAGCTATTTTATTTTAACAGATTAACACTTTGTGCTTTTTAAATCGTGCCTCAATATTTATAAATTTAGTTATATATCTATTGTTCATTCGTTTATCTTAATTGTGAAGCATGTTTATATATTCAGATTAAAAATTTTTTTAAAGTCTCACCACTTGTATAACATTATACATTCCAATTATGAATATACATATAAAAACATTACGTATAACATTAAATATTGGAAAACATATATAAAACTAACCAACAGTAAAATATCTTAAATCGATAATGCTCGGAGCGGATTAATGATAGATACATGAGGATGCTGTTCTGCTTGAGTGATTTACCTTACAAAAAGGCGGACACTTTAAAGTTTAAAAGGACTTAACATCAGTTTGAATCCGTTTAACGGGGGCGTGGCTAATTAGTTTGACGCAGTTTAACCACATCTCAAATTAACTTGAATGACCGCAAGGGAATCTATTTGACTGGTATTAAAATGATTTGATATAGATTGAAATGCATTAAAAATAATTTTTAATTTTTGTCAATCTTTATTCAATTTTCATTAATCTTTTTTAAATGCCGCCAATGCGTTTTTGTCCGTTCAAGCTAAATTCGAGTTACTAGTGGTAGAAGATCACGACTTTGCGCAACGCTAAAATAAAAGTATCAAAAGAATGTTGGACAATAAATGTTCATTGCATATGTAGTTTGCATATGCATGTTCAAGACGAGAAAATGAATATGAACCTGACTTTGGACTAGACCTACACGGTGGTCCGAATTTTTTAACATGCTAGTTCACAAGGTCCACATGATGACATGACACTCTACCTGGACACATAATTCTGACTCCGGACCATAAATTTTGCTCTTACTCCTATACCATATATCGCGTGCTTAGCAGAGATGCAGAAAATCTTTGATTTGAACCAGCCGAGTATCGAACCCAGGACCTCTCAAACCCGAGGCTAGCAAGCTACTACATGACCACAGAGACGGTTATGAGTATTGAAGATACACATACATGTACATATTTGCCCCCTGACATTATTACATTTCCATGTTCAGAAGACCACTTAATCTAGGTAAAACCCTTATTTGGTATATTATTTTAAAAGTTTTAAAATTGAAACAGACAAGAAAATATAATAACCCCTTGCTATCATAAAAGAGAGGCAAAAGATATCAAAGGGACATTCAAACTCATAAGTCGAAAATAAACTGACAACGCCAAGGCTAAAAAAATAAAGACAAACAGACAAACAATAGTACACAAAACACAACATAGACAACCAAAGACTGAGCAACACGAACCCCACCAAAAACTGTGGGTGATCTCAGATGCTCCGGAAGGGTAAGCAGATCCTGCTCCACATAAGCTGGTTATAAAAATAAAAGAATCCTACTCAACAAAACTAATAAAAACTCCATAGATGTCTATGTCCGTTTTTCAAAAGTATTTGTTTAAGCTGCACTCCAAACATTTCACAAAAACAGTTTGTGAGCAATGACGTTAAATTATTTCCATGCATCTTTAAAAAAAGAAGGGGAAAAAATACTGATTAAGTAAAGTGTAATTATGTTTTTCTTGAAGATGCATTCCAATAAATTCCATATTCCATTTTATTAAATTCTACGGAAAGATGACAAAGTGCTATCAGATAGACGCATCTGTTATCTGTATTTTTGAGTCGGACAAGTATCTTGAAATAAATTATAGAATTATGCTGAAAAAAAAGTTAGTCTTGCACACCTTTAACATTCCGGCGTGTTTGAAAGTCTTGTTTTAAGATCATAACTTATATATCAAAAATCAGAATATCATCTCGCTTTAGATTTCATTATTTTTATTATTTCAAACTTATTTTTTTTTATTTAAGTGGTTTTGAAAATTCCTCACTTGAGAACTAAATACATGGGTCAAGTGAAATGATCAAGTAATGATCGGTGCATTTGATTCCGGTAACTGGATTATTTATTCTTTTAAAGGTCGTTGTCATTAAAATCTTCCAGAATTTGCTAACAAAATATGCAAAGATTTAGAATAGCAGAATGGGTTAATTTTTGAATAACATCTATTCCAACATACTATGTGTATTCAACGAGCAAAAAGAATTCATGCAGTCTATGCTCCCCTCAGTCATGCTTCAATGCAATGGGCTGAGATACGTTCAGATTGTTGGTTAAGTAGAGTAATGTCATTTTATTGGAAATCTCTTTTACGTTATGTACAAATACCTATTACGTTATTAGCAAACACCTATAACATTCTGTGCAAACATCTATAACGTTATGTGCAAATACCTATTACGTTATTAGCAAACAAGCTGTAAAACAAGGTTTAACCCTTCATTTTCTGCTGGAAAAATGCATGTACCAAGTCAGGAATATGACAGTTATTTTACAACTTCGTTACGTTGGTTGGTGTGTTTAAGAGTTAAGTTTTGCAAGGTTTTTTGGATTGTCCATTTTGAATTTTCATTTGAGTTCGGTATTTTAACTATTTTACTTTTTCTTTTTCTTTCATTTGTTGTAACATAGGAACATTTTCCTAATAAAACATTTAAGTGTTTTTTTTTACCTCAACCAATAGAAGTACAAGTTATCTTGCTTAAATTTGGTTTTCTTGGTCTTTTGGTTTGAGCTATATTTTTTCTCTTCATTTTCCCACGTACAATGTAGTTTACATAATTAATAAACAAGCAGACAATGCTATCTGAAATACCATTACTACAAAACTAACTACAGATTTTTATTTTTGGCAATAACTAAACAAAGAAAACAAGTCCGAAAGTTAGTAAGTGTACTTTTAATAAGAATATTTTATAGGTTTTCTTAAACGATGTTAAGAGAAAGAAAGGAGCGAGGAAATAATGGTTCTTGTTACACTCTTAAAGATTCTTAGCTCACTCTTTGTGCAATCGTAAACTTTACGTGAACTTTAAGCGAAAAGTTCTTGTTACTGGCCCCAGGGGACCAATCATAATTTTGCCGATGTTATATAGTTTTATTTTTATTGATTCTTTTCTTTTGACTTGATTAGAAATGTGCAAGACACGCAAAAGGGTATATCAAAAAGCTGCATTTTCTTTAAAACTTTTTTTTTTCATATTGAAAACTGCCTTATCTGTTATCCACAAAAATGACACATACACATAATTCCTCTAAATAAAATGTGTTGTCAGCCTTGTATCACCTTAATTGGTCATACTCGCTATTAAATCCCACAAACTGGAATTCCGGATAATGACTGATCCATCCGTATTTGGTCCAGTAACTATCCGAGACGTTATTTTATGCAGCACTGTGTCACGAAGAACGATATAAAAATACATATTCTATCTAATTGTGATTGTTTTCTACCAAACTGTAAAATATTTTTTTGATACAAGTGTTGTATCGTTCCTTTTTTTGACTAGTATATATATTTTTTTGACCCCAATTCATTTTTCCACCAGATTTTAGAAAAACAGGTTACAGTTAAAAAAAATGTATTCATTTAATAAAGAAATCAATAAATCGCTTATATAATCAAGACATTATTCCACCGTTGTTGATATGAATTTATCTTTTTGTTCATCATTTCAACGAATATCATATCGTTGTTTAAATTTGAAACATCTACGTACTGTTCCGAACGGAGAGTCATAGATTTAATGAATATTATTGCCTTATACGGTATTAACGGTTAGCTTTAATGCTTTAAGTTATGAACGCGAATAGTTTGATGAATTTAGCTTAAAAATACACATTTTTAGGCAACTTTTGATATAAAAGATTTGCTGCACATCTGAGAAATCTGACTTTAAAGAATATAAATTTTGAAACAACTAAACTTTTATAAATTTCATACAAATAAATTCTATTGGATCTACATGTAATCATTCTAAAATATATCTTGTTTTGACAGTTTCCGTTAAATATTGCCAACTTTAGAAATATCGGACCCCCTTTCTCGGTTGTCGTTTAAGTATGAAAAAATATATCAATTGCTAGCGAGGCATTTAGTCCATATAATTCAATCCAAAATTATCATAAAAAGGAGGAATCCCTCTTAAAATAATGAAAAGCTGGTTAATTTGAAAAGTGAACATCCTTATATTTTTTCAATTTTTTGGCTTCTATATTTATTACATGTATATATATTTATATAAACGATAAAGGGTGTAGGACTGGGTGATTTCTCAGTCAATGACCAGTGGCGGAACCAGAATTTTTGAAAAGGGGGGAGGACGCTACATATTTTGTTCTATTAGCAGTTAAATAGGACGGGGGTGGGTGGGGCTCAGACCAAATTTTGCCAAAAATCCCTGTTTATTTGAAAAAAAAGTCCCAGATAAAGGGGCGGGCCAACTGGCCACCTCTCGATACGCATCTGGTGACAGAAATGTTTTTTTCCTCGTCAGGGACGGAGGGATCATCAAATACCAGTATATCTTTGGAATGTTATTCAGAATAATATGCATGACTGTTATGGGAAATTAACGGCAATACAATTAAATTCTTTAAAGGATTCCTTATCTGCCACAACAATCGTGGGAGACGTCATTGCATTGGTAGCATTGAACTGGCACACACTTCTCGCTAGAATAGCCTACCGGGAGGGTAATTTAGGGACCAAATTCAATTCTTATTCGACAATAATCAATAATCTTAAATACTAAATTATCCTTACACCCGTTATATTTCCAGTCCGGGGGTGTAGTCAGGAGAAACAATGGGAATTGTTATTGTTCCTTCCGGTTGCACTTCTTGGAAACTACCGCAAAACATTTACCAGGATAAAGTATAGACATCCAAAATTAAAAGTAGGATTTTACCGAGAAATCTTTCAAAAAGTGGACCTTTATTCTTATGTTTTATCAAGATATGCTTCAATTTTATAATATCACGGACGAGGATAAATCAGCTCTCACCAGCAAGTCTTTAAGGCTTTGGGCCTACGGAAAGCCAGTACAGGAGACCCGGGGAAGATCTTGGATAGTTTAGTATGTTTTTCGATTTCTTTCCAATTTTCGCGGATAAGGTGTGATAACTTGTCAAATTTGGGATGGTAAGTCAGCACAAACGGCACTCTTTTGTTGACCTTTTTTTGTCTTTATATTGACAAATTTATTTTGCAAAAAATCAGAATATTTCAAATGTACAGATACAATGTTACTGTACCAACACAGGGGTTCAGGAATCTAAATTTAAAACGCAATATGCTCTATATCTAGTCAAAGCAAAAAAATAAAATAACCTTTCAAGACGTCATAATTATTTGGACAAGCTCTATATCAATACCTTATGAATACACAACATTCACAAGAAAAACCACCAAACTTAATTTGCTTTATGTCAAATGAAAAACATTTCTAAAGTTTTCATTGTGTAAAGAGCTTATAACTATTGTTGGTTGTAAACCTCCAGTGGCAATTTGTTCATGCATGTTCAAGACGACGTTCTAAATAAGATTCTCCGAGTCCCTGTGGTTGATCCAAACTAAAATTAGACATCGGAAACCAATTTCGGGACATAGGACATCATAGGTACAGACATGGGTAAACTTTATTGCCCCCTTCGCCTTCCGACAGGGGCATATGGGATATCCTTCAACCCCTCAAGTTCGTCCAACCCTCAAGCTCGTCCGACCTCATTAATTACATTTATCGCGCATGCGGAAGACTCGTGACGTCATTTTCCAGCTGAGCGGCGTTCTATATATAGTAAAGAACAACGTGGAAAAGCGAAACCAAAACATGAGGTTGAAACAGGTAAATAGTCATAAAAATAGAGAAATCTTTGTCAAAATCGCCATTTTTACTAAGTCCCTTTTCTACCTATCCTTAAATCGACTTTATAATTGTAAAACACGGGGGAAATCCCTTCCAGGCCCAGTTGCCGGTTTGTTTACATTCCAGTGGTTACGACCCGTGACCTACAAAAATATGACAGGCCAAGCAAACATTAAAATTGTAACATACAAATATGGAAATTTTAATGAATTTTTTGCACAGATTTTGAAAAATTCGGGACAAATGATGAATTATCGCCATAAAATGACTTTTACTGCCATATGTGTTTTTGCCTACAACATCATGTTTACAAAAAAGGATATGAATTTGTTTTTTCCTGACTAATATTAACGATTGAGGGCTCAAAATTTAGCTGAGAATTTGCACTTTACATACACTGATATACATATATACATATACACAATGTTAAAACAAAAAATACAGCAATAAAACAGAAAGGCATTACACTGTACATTTCATGCTAAACCTACTTACCTCAGGCATGGTAAAAAGTATAAGTTGTACAGTCCCACGGCTTTGACTAATGCATACATATCAGTACTATATAAAAAAATGTCACAAAGAAAAGCAGCTCTACAATTTAATGTCCCAAGTCAAACTCTACGTGATAGAATCACCGGCAAAATAAGTCCAGATTGTGTCCTTACTGGGAGGGCACCTGCATTTTCACTTGAAGAGGAGGCACGGATTGTGGAACATGTAAAGTCCATGGCTTCATATGGTTATGGGTACACTAGACAAGTTACTGATCTGGCTACTGATTTTGCCCACACAATCAACATTAAACCAAGAAATGAAGAACTTACCTTGAGATGGTTTGAGGGTTTCATAAAAAGATGGCCAGAACTTAGAGTGGTTAAACCTAGAAGTTTGGAGATCAACGTGCAAAATATGGTTCTGTTGAAAAGTACTTTGCAAGCTTAGAGGAAGTTGTTCACAAATATAAGTTGTTCACAAATATAATCTTCAGGATAAACCACATCTCATATCTTATATTGAAGAGAAGGCTATAACACTGAATCATAAACCATTTAGTGTTGTTTCTGGAATTGAATGTAACACATCATCAGTAACATCTGGAAGGTCTAGTACTACGACCATACTTGGATGTGGAAGTGCCTCAGGGTTTGCTGTACCTCCATATTTTGTATTTGAATGGAAAAGAATGGTGAATAAATAGATGAACGGTGCAACACCTGGTGCTGTTGGTGCAGTATCAGACTCAGATGGTCCAATACCAACATATTCAGACAATATTTGACTGACCATTTTCTTAAATATGTCCCTGGCAGAAACAATGACAACATACTTCTTCTCCTCGATGGGCATAAGTCACATGTTGCAGTTGATATAATTGAATGGGCACAGGAACACCACATCATCATTCACATCTTACCAGCTCATACCTCACATATATTACAACCTTTGGATGTTGGATGTTATGGGCCGTTGCAGCGTATTTATGATAATGAATGTCACAAAACCATGCGTCAGAACTCCTCAGTCATAACCAGATACAACATATGTGAACTAGCCTGCAAAGCATACAAGAAAGCACTATCCCCAGAAAACCTTGGGTCAGCATTAAGGAAAACTAGAATATACCCCCTAGATAAGAGTGTCATCAACAAAGATCAACCGAAACCTTCAGAGGTATTTACAGCAAATGATGAATGCAAAGAAACTACGGATGAACCAAAAACAGATAACATACAAGTAGTTGAAGTTGATACTAATGGAGAAGTAACGGAAGCTGTTGAAAGTGCTGTGACTGATATTTTAGTTGTTGAAGATTTGCAAGATCATGATGTTACTGTACCATACTTCTTTGCCGAAAGAATAAACAAACTAAAGAAAATTAAGTCCGAAAAAGACAAGAAAGAAAGAAAAACCCTTGGAAAGATTGTATCTGGTATGCCCATGACTGAAACAGGGGTAGCAGAAAAGGTAAAACAGCATGTTGAAAACCAAGGAAAAAATAAATCAACCAACCAGAGTAGTAAGAAAACTGGGAAACAAAATAAAAAGAAACCGTACACTTCTGCTTCGCCACTTACACCAGGACCTAGCCACACATCTACTAAACCTGGACCTAGCCGCACATCTACTAAACCAGGACCTAGCCACACTTCTCTAAAACCAGGACCTGGTCACATATACATAGATGATTCAATGGACTTCAGCGATACAGACGGTGAAGAAATTCCAGAAATTGAATTATGCTGTGTATGTAAACAGTTCACCCCCAATCAAATTAGACTTGGAGTTGGTGGTGAACTTACCGAATGGGTGCAGTGTGACAATTATAGGTGCAAGCACTGGACACATCTGAAATATTGTACAGAACTGAGGGCTGTGAGGAGGAATACCAAGTTTTACTGCATGCATTGCAAGGACATGGAATAGACAATTGTGCCCAATTTCTTTGTTATTGTTACTTGTTGGATATTTCGTCGTTGAATTTTACTTTTTGTGACTTTATTTTAATACTTACCTTTTTAATTAGTTTTGAACAATTTTTTTCAAGTAAGTGTTTACTCTTGCTTTTTCGTCTATTCGTTATACTA
This sequence comes from Mytilus coruscus, assembly GCA_017311375.1. Taxonomy (NCBI): domain Eukaryota; kingdom Metazoa; phylum Mollusca; class Bivalvia; order Mytilida; family Mytilidae; genus Mytilus; species Mytilus coruscus. The sequence goes on along the minus strand of CM029608.1, from coordinate 29,040,931 downwards.
CGTTCTTTTGTTGGTTCTTTTGCACGTCAAAGTTTACATTTTTATTTAATCTTTATGACTGCAAATTATCGTGAATATACGGAAAATGTAGTTGAAAATGCACCGCGATATTCGTTAGGTGGACAAACTTTGGGGAGTCGAGGATACACATGATTTTGCCCTGACAGCATCCAGAGGAATTTGTTTCTATCAATTGGAAGGTCGACCTTATTGATAGAAACAACTTCCTTGGCAATATACCTTATTTTGCAGATTCACATACATTTAACACAGTGTGTGCATATGTACCACAGCTCATAATTTTGTAAACATAAATTTTCATCTTTGGCGTCTTATGTCGAGGCAGATGTCTACAGTCTGCACGAAGACCCAAAAGGGATATCACCAATAAACAAAATATGGATACATGCCAACTCGTACCTTCGACAACTCGTACTCAACCAACTCGCACCCTATTTTTTACCAACTCGTACCCAATATTTTATTATTTTTATATACATTTTAGTTGTTATTTTCTTTCATATATCATGATAATATAGAAATGTAAATGATATATTATTTTAATGATGTGTTAGATCAATCTAATTAAAATTTCGTTATGCTCCCGAGTTCCATCAGCACAAAAAAGTTAAAAAGCATGGATTTCTTTAAAACAAATCAATACTATAAGAGAACGGTACTAGAAGTTGAATTATAAATTATATTAGTATATACAAATGTATATGTGGTGTATGTTTTTTCTTGTTAATTTTACATGGAGCTTCTTTTCTTTAAATTTTGACACAAATATTATCAATTGATGTATATATATATATGTTAATGAAGATTTGAATTGAATTGGAGCAAAATTGTATTTTTTCTTCGAAAACTAATTGCAATTGTTACTGGTAATGCACTGCTCTCTGAGCGACTAAAAAAGAGTACATTTTGAAACCATTATTTTTCTTCAGTTCTGTTCAAGAGCTGTAGTGAGCTGTTCTCTGAAAGTGTCGACTATTGTGACAGTGACTGTATGAATTGGTAATACATTGAGTTATGGGTTAAGGAAAAAATGAAAATTTATATGTATCTTTTTTTTGTTGAGATGTGTCTGAAAGTGAAATTATGATTTTTGCGGGTTCTACTGTCTGATGGTATGAGAAATAGAAGATGGTATTGCTACGATTTTCCAGTTTTGGTCGAACTAGCGCCATATATGCATGAGTTTTGATGTTCTGACATGATGTTTTTAATTTTTTTTTTAAATGTTTAACATTTGTTGCCATTAGCAATGATGTTGTCTGTATGTTTTGACCATTATAAGTTTGCTTGTAGTGGAGTGTCCAGATATTTAGCTGAAGAGACCAGTTCAAGTGTGTGATTCAGGAGGATATAGTCATGTTTAAACTTAGCAGCTGCATCCAAATCTAACTGTAGTGCATCGTGGCATACCCACTTTGAGATTTGATGGTTTTGTCTGAGGTTTTGAAGATGATACTGTCATCTGCAAACAGTCCGATGACAAAAAAGTGCTGGATGATAAGTATTTTGGTAGACCATTTATGTATATCAAGAAAAAAACATGGCCCGGAACTGTGCCTTGAGGGACACCTGAGGTGACTGAAGCCAGGTCAGATGACTCTCCATCCAGGACAACTGTTTGTGTTCTGTTACTTAAGAAGGCAGAGACCCAGTTTAAGTGTTTAGTTTTGAATACCGTAATATCTTAATTTATATAGCAATCTTTTATGAGGGACTTTGTCAAAGGCATCATTTTTATTGATACCCGAAATATATGTCAAGACAGGCAATAATCTAAAAAGAGTTTGATTTGCGAGCTATCTGTGAAATAAATTGAAACAATTAAATTATAATGTAAAACAAATGAACATGGTTAAACTTCCAGACTTCAGATGTATTGACCAATATGACGTTCACTTTTGTCTAAACGGAGTCGATTAAAACAGCTCACTATGGACGACTTTCGAATTCGTACACTTTCCTGTCAATGTCACAATGCTTTATATATGTATATATATGCTATTACATCAGTCACAGTAAGAACCGATTGAATGGTTAATGTACTGGCATATTTTTTTTTTAAATTCTCGATGTTTAACTTGAACTTATATTTCTTTATATTTGATCATATTTATGTATGTTTCGATTTTTTAGTAGAGCCAAACGGTTATTAATTCTAAATTTCCGTTTTCCATTTCCGCTGCAAAAATGAGCATACCACACTGCTCGCTGCTTTGTTAGTGATTTAATGCACCTCTAACACAGAATTGAGATCAGTAAGGAGGTAGTGCAATTTTTCCTATATTTTTTTCACTTACAGGGTCAAACTATAAAACAGATTCAAATCCTATGGGCTAAGGAACTTCAAATCCATTTATATAAGTTTGTCGCATTACTGCTGACGTCAATCGAAATAAAGCCGTCATATTATTTAAACTAAATATGGATGTTGTAACCAAAACGTATTTCGGTATATTTCATACAGCACAAACGATGTCTCTGTACCTCAAAGTAATCTTTTTTTTTCACTTTCAATGGCAAACATATTGGCCCCTTGGCATTTTTGAGAAATCTCAAAGGCCAAATATTAGCCCTATGGCACATAATTGTTAAAATACAAAATCTGTTGCAGTGGGATCCTGAGTAGAAAATATGCTATTACATGCATATAAATATAAATCCCAGTGTGAACACAACATCTGTTTACCTGCGTTCCATATCGCAGATTACATGCAGATCGAATGTGAATTTAATTTTAAGCTTTTCTTATATAATTATTTATTTGGGACAAATTGGTCTCAGGTGATTATTCATTTTGATTTTCAATAGTGAATCATGCAACAATACTTGTATGTGACTCAAAGTTCTGAAGGTGACAGTGTCCTTATATTTATTTTTCCTTTCCTGATTTACACAGATGTGCAACTGCTAAAATGGATATGGTATATTAGGGAAGCTTGGATTGGTGAAAAAGTACTTAAATGAATTTCAGGAAATATTTCGATCTAGTCTATAATACACTTGAGGTAGGTTTGTAATGTTGATTGTTCAAAATGAGTATAATAACTGTATTATATTCAATTCACGATTTTGTTCGTAATACCTCTAAAATCTGAACAATCTAAAATTGCGATTGTTGGATTTCCAGTTATATCAGACGGAAGTTTAAGCTAGGTTAAACATTCCTAAATGTCTAAAAATATTGGATTTGTTTTTTAACCTCGAAACTAATTTTCTCAAATGATAATATATTCATAAAAATTCGAACAATTAAAAATTATTTGTGGTGCCATCAATCTGTACTACATTCAACAAAAACAATAAATACGATACAGTACACTTTGTTACGTATGAGAAACGTGATTGTTTAGTACTAGTTAAATCCGGAAGTAATACAATAGTTTGAAAAAATACATGCAAATATGTCGTATCCGTTAATTGTCATTTAATATATGGAACCATTCGAAACTTTGACAAAAGTTCAAATATGGGTTTAATAGCAAAAATAATACATTTCCAAGAATGTTACTAGTTATTGAAAAGAAGCCTAAAATATTTGTTTAGCTGAAATCAATCCATGCCTTTTGAACCCGGATATTGTTAAATACACTCCTATGAATTTAATAGAAAAACACAAAAAGCAAAGAGATAGCGCACACAATAAAACATGCAAAAAAAAAACAACAAAAAAACAACAAAATAACAAAAATAACAAAATATATAAACAAGAACTCATCAAGAAAATGCCATCTTTGAATTGATTTTGTTATCAATATAAATTAAAATCAGAGCCCAATATATCCTTTTATGAACATTTATGGTCCTTCATCCTGCATGTCGATACTTATATTTTGGCATTGAATAAGATCATGATTTTCTCAGACTGTATATGACGCATCTAAACGAAATCTTTGGGTGTGTCCTGATTGACATTTTGGTCTAGAAAACATTATTTATTTATTAGTTTTGATTCGTTTTAGTCTAGCTTTCATGATCAGTAAATGCGATGCTATAAGATCGGTGTCTTATTGGTATTGGTTTTTTATGCTTCGTTTCGATCTGATGAAGTTTTACCTCGCCACATTGTTTAATTTTCTGTTCTAAGCCAGGAGCCTGTAATTCAAAGTTAGCCGCTGGTCGCTGTCTGTCATATTTTTGTTTTGTTTATTGTTTTATCGTAAATCGTTGGTTTTCAAACTTGAATTGTTTTACAATTTTTATGTTGGGTTCTTTAATATCTGACTAGTCAGTATGGGGTTTGGTTAATGTTGAAGGCCGTAAGGTGACCTATAGTTGCTTACTTACTCGTCATCTGGTCTCTTGTGGATATTTGTTTCATTGGCAACCATACTTTATCTCCTTATTTTTGAATTTGAGCGACAGAGAAAAAACGTAAGGCATCAACACAAATATGTAGCCCAGGAAAAGAAATGTGAATAGACAGAATAGTATGAAACTAAACTCATTGGCAATTATCACTCTCAGCTTCGGATGGGTAGGATTAGAACCGTCGTATTGTCCGGTGGTCAAAACCGATACATGGTCAAATTCGATATGAATCAACATCTTTAAACTGTTATTGTTCACAGTAATTGCAAGCAAAATCTTAAAACCAATTCAAATTCCTTTTAATACAATTCACGAATAGCAGGAGATAAATATCTTTACGTGACGTTAAGTTGAAGTATGCATGCTTAAAAAATTAATATGGCAACCGAATGAATTTTAATAGTCTTTAAATTAATCCGTTTTACATCATATGCAGTAGGCACACAGCTCATACTTCCTTTGGTATATAGAAAAATTCTCATTGTGGAATATTATAAACTTTAAGATAAAACGATATCAAAATTGAGAATGGAAACGGGTAATGTGTCAAAGAGACAACAACCCAACCAAAAAGAAGAAAATAACCCAAGGCCAACAATGGGTCTTCAACACAGCAAGAAAATCCCGCACATGGAGGCGGGCTTCAACTGGCCCCTAAACAAAAATGTGTACTAGTTCAGCAAAAATGGACGTCACACTAAACTCCGAAACATATAAATGAACCAAAATTTAAAAAAAAACATACAAGACTAACGAAGGCCAGAGGTTACTGACTTGAACGACTTTCACATCCGATAGATGGAACATTATTGGCGAAAGTGAGTTGAAAATGTCGGAATCATTAAAAGGGAAAGATAAGTCACCCAGTTACTAACTAAGATTGAGATCTGCAGTTGGCAAATATTGCTAAGAAAATGGTCTTGTCAATTAAGGTACAACCCTTAAAACAATCAATTGATGATTTCTATAGGTATTGCTTTCCTGTGTGTGTGTGAGTTTGTTTCTCTCTTTACGTTTGTTTCATAATTATATAGCAAATACCCAAAAACTAGTAAAAATCATCATTGACGGGCACTAACTTCTATAAGCAATCAAATGAGGATTTCAGCCATGTTAACCATTCTTGTAGATATTATATTATTGATTATTTGAGCAATTAAAGTTACTCCCTAATAACTAAACTTTCCGCAAAAACGTTTAAAATTGGTGGACAAATCTCGTTATTAAAGGGCAATAACTCATAAGAGGAGTCAACCGATGCCTTCACATACGGATCCGCTATACGCATTAACTGCAGTTGATAGCAATATACATATAATATAAATATGCGATAAGAGGGGGCACATTTTCCTCTGTGAATACTATGCTTTTTAAATATATGTCAATGAATAAACAATTTTTGTATGAATCAAAAAATTTTATGTAATGGTGTAATATTAGACAGGTTTTATAAAACAAAATGAATCTACGTATGTTGTATATGTAATGAAACAGCCTTCGTGTCTGTATCTAAACTTACAGCGTGATCTGTAAAATAAGATAAATTATTAGTTATAAAGCGAGACTTGTTGCGACTTACACAATTTGGTACTAATATTGCACTAAATATGAAACAAAACCCAAAAAACCCTGAGATCTTTGGAAATTAGTTAGTTAAAACCCGTCATGCTCTTTTTGATGTACACTAGTAAGCAATCTCGTCGTAGTTATATTAAGTTACATATAGCTTAATGATTTCATTTGATTTGATTGACTGGTGTTTAACATTTCTTTCAGCTACTTTCAACACTATTGTGCTATATCGTGGGGGTTAGTTTTTATTGGTGGAGGAAGTCGGAGTGCCCGGAAAGAACCACCGACCTTCGGTAGGAAAACTGACAATCTTAGACAGTTAAGAATGGAGTCGACCGCACCTGCCACGTGCGGGATTTGAACTCACAACCTCAGTGTAGACAAACTACTGATACAGTAGTTCAACTACTAACACCTCTCGGTCACAGAGGCCCTCTGGCTTACTGTTTTTTTTTCATTGTAAGAAATTTGGTGTTGAAAGCGGATGTTTGGTAGTCTCTTATAATTTTATTCACAAACTTTCTGTATATACTCGGGGCGATTAATTGTATAGACTCGAGTCCATACTTTAGACTGTAGGTTGACCTCTGAATGTTTTTTGTGCTTTATGTGTCATTTTGCTGCTGCGTCGTTGATATGTCCACATCTTTTTGCGTTCACAGTGTTTTTGATAATCAATGTGTTTTCTGTTTTTAACGGTGATAATTTCTTTTCAATTGTTAAATACTGCCTTCATCTAATGAATCAATTTTTTTTCTGCTGATATTGTAAGATAAAAAACATTTTTTTATAAAAAATATATGAATTAGTGTCCAACGAGCTAAATGTCTAAGAATTAATTGCTGTAACATCAAATGTAAAACAAAATGTAATATTTCTATAAAAGTATTTATACATTAAGTAGTTAATTTCTATCACATAGCTAAAATGTTGAAGAATCATAAACTTACATCTTGTATTATTCTCATCTAATTTCTTTCTTTTACATATAGAATGTATATTACTGACAAGTAGTAGAATGACAAGTAAAGCTGGTATCGCAACACATACCGCAACTATGACCGCTGTAGCATGGCTATTTTTTCCTGCTGAAAGTAGAAACAAAACACTTATCATCAAAATAGACCCAAGAATTATCATTTACACATATAAACAATTTGTTGTTTAATTCTTTAATTTCCTTTTTTTTTTTAGCGATTTAAGTACATGTTCATGTTATTCATTTGCAGTAGATATATGTAGATATATTTATCACATATACGAGAGTGGACTTTGACCTAATTTCAATTTCCGTTTCTTAGATATTACACTGAATTCGTGTTTAATTGATAAATGTAATGTCTTGAAAAAGTCAAAGGTTTACTGAGCTTCAATTGATAGAGTTGATTCAAGTTAATGAATTGATCATGAACGTTCAAATTTACATAATTTATTAGAGTAGACCAGGAGTTGAGTAAATTGTATAATGAAGAAGGACAGAAGATTCCTATGTATCTGAGGTCAATTTTGCCTGAGAGAGTTGAAATCTTAGTTTCTTAATAATTTCTAAATTTGTAAACGGACAATTTAAGAAAGGTTTGTTATAAATCATGTCGGTGCCGAATACTGACAACTGAGCAATTGATTCCCTCGGGGACTGATAATCCACCAGCAGCGGTATCGACCCAGTGATGTAAAAACGAAAACAACACTTTATAAATTTCATGCGTTTGAAGCACTTTTCTGGATTTACCTCCATCATGAACGCTCAAAGCCAAATATTTGAAAGCCAAAGACAAGAACCGAATAATTGAGCTATATAACACCCTCGGCACTGACAGTCCACCAGCATCGGTACTGACAATCACTTATAATATATGTTTGTTATTATCAATAAAATAAGATACTTTAATGATATCACTGTCCAAAATATTAATTTTTTGTTACCTCCCTTTCATAAGACACAATTTCATGACATTGCATCCACGAAATATTGTCTCAATATACACAAAATGTAACTTTGAAAAACATCCATTTAACGAGACAAAGTTTCATTACTATCTATCTATGAAATAGTGTCCAATAAGACAAAATTTTACATTTTTCTGGACTTTTATTTATAGATTGGGACAAAATATCATGATACATAATCATGACATATTGTCTTGGGAGACAATATTTTACAGGACAATATTTTGCTTTACAATTTCACATCTACTTCATGCAATAACTTCGAGATCTTTTAACGTATCCTTGTAAATCAAAATGTATTATTGTATATGACAAAAAGGAGATTCAGTTCGATTTTTGCGATTTTTACTTTTATTTTGCAATGGTTATGGTCCTTGACTGATTGCAAATGTATCTGTTTATTGTTTCCGAGCGATATTTTGAGAATATTAAACATAGAATGCGTTTAACATTTGAAATGGTTTCTTCTGATGACAATATGGAGGTCTACTTTGATTATGACAACTTCCATTTATGCTCTTCGGGAGTTATGGCCGTTGTTGCAGTTTTACATACATCCATCCAATACTCGCAAACATAATTGTTATTTCAAATTCATCTTCCGGTTCTCGACCCATATATCTTAAAGGGAACTTAGACACAAAATTTTCATTCTGTCATACAACCTCTCCTCATCCCGTTTTGATTGTAAGTAAGACTTGTGTTCACACACCTTTCTTACTTGAGGTCAGCGTTTCACTATGAAGACATTCAAATTTACAAGTTGAACGCTAGGATCCATGAAATATGGATCTACAGCAACATAACACAATTGGACAAAAGGAAAAATATAGCTTAGCTGTTTTATTTTGTCTATAAAAGTTGTCGGAGCTGTACTTACATTGGCATTGCTTCAATTGTCCAACTGTATAGTTATATAATCTATTATGCCTTGAGCTGACAATACAACGAACTGACAAATACTCTCCACAGTACTGAGTTTCTTTACTCAACTTGTAATAATATGTAATGTTGTACAAAAATCCTTGTTTTTGTTCTGTTACCATTGAAGAATTAAACATACTTTCCTACAAAAGACATTAACACTATATTAATAAACTTCTAATTTAGAATATAACTTAATAAATTCAACACTGAAAACGTCAAGTATATCGTATATCTTACATAATATAAAACATCTTTATATATTAAATTCCTCATTGTTTGCTGCTCGTTTACGCAACAGAAAAGACAAATTAGAATGCATTTTTTACCCAAAATTTGTTTGGTTATTTTTCCTTGAAGCAGTTTTAGAGAAAGCATTCATGATTTCCAATGAGACAACTCTCCAACACAGAATAAAAGACGTAGTAGTTAGCAACTATAGGTCACCATACGGCCTTCGACAATGAGCAAAACCCAATCCGCATAACTAAAGGCCTCGAAATTACGAATGAATAAGCAATTCAAATGAACAAACCAACGGCCTCATGTATGTAGACAACAATAAACAAAAAATAAAATATGACAAACCGCAAAGATCGTTAACCACTAAATTACATGCTTTAGACTTCGTACAGGCACATGCAGAAAGTGGCGGGGTTAACATGTTTGCGGGCGCCCAACCCTCCCCTAACACGGGACAGTGGTGTAACAGCACACCATAAGAACAAACTATAAAAATCAGTTGAAAAGGGTTTACATCATCTGAACGATACAAAGCACAAAAACAACTAACAAAAAAAAACCAAACCAACTAAAGATACAAAGTACAGATCTGAGAGTACTCGCAGTTACTGAAAGCTGCCTCGAAGCTAAAAACAACTAATACAAATCATGTATCTAAGATTAAAATGTCAATCAGTACACATCCAGCATCCAATGGATGTTACTCATGTCTTAAAGTCTCGAAATTGACAATGAAAGTCAATTGAGAACAAAGCTTAACTTAACAACACAAGAAATGATTTAAGTTGTCCAATTTTGAACTGTCCATTTCTATGCAGCAACATTCCAGCAGCGCCTGACTTTGTCCTAGTTGATACGATATGCCAGAGCTAACTTGATTTCCATAAAAGAGAGTTGCTGCTTACAAGGAAGCTGTTGGACCACGGGTTATTAGCAGTTAAGTTGTGGCCATCCCTTCGAAAGTATTACAGACACAATCATGAGTTGGTTCACCGTGTTAGAATATCCGTTACGCAGATTGTCACGAATATGATCAAATGGTAGAAACCATAATCAAGTCCTCTTTTTTCTATATCGATTTTGATATCATCGAATGATAATTATCAATAAATGTTTTTACTTACCATGAGTAACGTATGGAGCAAGAGATTCCTACCCTTCCGAACACCTGCGATCAACCCGGTTTTAAATCGGTTGTTGTTGCTCCTTTTTTTTTTTTTTTTGGTGTTATGTAGACTTGATAGCCTTTTTTGTCGTTTTCCGTTTTTTACCAAATTTTATATTTTAAATCTCTTCCTTTTCAACTATAGGTTATTTGAAGATTGACCACTAACTTGTTGTAAGGGCTGTTACCTCCTTTGTTCCAGAAATTTGATCTTAACTTGTGGTGGCTTCGGTTTGGGGTAATTTTATGGCAGCATCCTAACGTAGCATTTCTAGTAATTCTTATTTTCATTCCTTTCATAATATTACTATTCATTCTTTCTCCGCGGCAATTCACATTATCCTTATAGCAAGTGTTTTGAAATTAACAGGACCTGTTATCCCGATACTCCTGGTTGTGATTAATGGTGGACATGTCCAGATGATGGAAGCAGTGGCGGATCCAGGGGGGTGGTTCCGGGGGTTGAAACCCCCCTTTTTTGACGATCAATGCTTTTGAATGGGATCATATGGTTGGAACCCCTCTTTATCCTGGGTTGGAACCCCCTTTTAAAAATGGCTGGATCCGCCCTTGATGGAAGGCTTAAAGGTATATTTGAGGGATCAAAAGGCTTGGGGTTTACCATTCCTATAGGAACCTATAGGCAATTTATATAAAGGCTATGTTTAATTTTTATACATTTTGTTACTAATTTTTTACGATTGGAAACAAATCTCGTGTTTATACTTGGGTCATACAATTCATGCAATTGCCTGAAATGATTTAAATCAATTTTCCAGATGACCAAGAGACCCACAATTTAAAAAAAAAAATAGGTTAACTGAGTAACGAAGAATTTGTGGAAACAAATTGACGCCAGATATATATGGATCAGTTTGAATGTTAAAGGGTGTGATCCAATTATGGTTAATCCACGACACACTGTCAAAACATTTTACTAGGGAAAACGCCCTTTTTCTCTCTACATCATGAATATAACAATAACATGAAAAAAATAAATTTTAAAGGTTGTGATTACATTTAATTTGTGATAAATTTGGTGGATGTCTCTCAGACCATTATTTATCAAAATTGACGTTTACCTTTGACTTATTCTGTTGGGATGGTAACATCAAAACCATGCTTGATAGAGATCTTCAGTAAAAATATAAAAGAGACATCACCTCCTGAAAGTGAAAAACGATACTAGTTATCTAGACCTTCGATCTTTTTTTAAGAATTTGTTTTTTTCAGATTCATAACAAAAAGAGGTAATAAAATTATGAAAATGATTGGAATGACAAAACGAAATGATTGGTAAAACAATTTAAAACGGAACCACCTCTGTTATTAACATATATATTCTCTATAGTGTACTTATTTAAAAACATGGTTAACGGTTGATGTAAATATTTCATGAAAATGATTCAACATATGTATGATATAACAAACAATTAATAAAGTCGACATCATTAATTACAAAAAAAAAAAAAAAAAAAAACCAGTGAAACACGCGTGTGGTGTAACACAGTACGATTATGGTGCATTTGATGAATTTTTAAAGTATGATATAGGAAGAGAGTTTGGTCCTTTAAGGAATCATCAATGTCAAAAATATGAAAGTGCATTAAATATATGTCTTATAATGTCAACCAAATATCTTTCCTATGTCCCGCTAAATATTTACACGAATAATTTTCATTTTACCCCTTGAAGTATTTATAATAATTTTACAACTATCAATAGAAAGGAATACCCAGGTAACGTCTTAGGTAACGATACAGGGCTATGGACTTCTACCGTCCCACAGTAAACACAACTTGAGTGATTATACCTTTTGTTGGATGTATTAATACGTTACTAGTAACGTCGGGTTAATGATGCCTTGTGTAAGGAGAACACCAAGCTTTACAACAATGTTTGAAGGCTCGTAGGCTGTCTGTTACACTAAAAGAATCCTCCCCCTATTTAAAATATCTTTTTGAGGAACAATACCTTAGATTAAACATTGATAGATGTTATAGAAATATTCCGTTTTTAAAGCTACGTTTAAAGATGTTCAGTGGCTGTAATCTTAGCAGTGATCATTGTATCCTTACCCCGACAGTGATATGACATGTTGGCTTCGGATAAACCTTTTCAATGTTGAAATTCAGCATATAGCTGCCATTGTAGCTTTCAATCAATTTTGTTGTTCTTGCAGTTGGCATATCTTGAATGATAATAAAATAAAATAAAATGATACAACACTTAACCTTTATGAAAGTGAACGCTTTCTACTATCAAAGTTATTAAAGAAGGAAAAATGTATCTGAACTATAGATGTTTCAATCTACGATTATCATGCATATAATAGAAAACAGTACTTGCATATGCAAAGCAAGACACGAACAAGTTTTTTTTTAAGAAACTACACATATAATACTGCACGTTAAATTCATGTACATTTAAGTTAGTTGGAATAGTTATACAACGACCATGTTTGAAATTTAAAAGGAATAAAATTTGCAAAATTGTAAAAAAATTTAAATCACAAAAATGTCCAAACTTTATACTAAAACAATCAACAATATATGAGTCTCCGACGTATCCAAAGATTTACAATACTTGCATGTTTTTAAACACTCCTGAAAGTAAAAAATAACAATAAGGGTTGAAATCCCAAATACTTACATACAAAATTACTTTCATTCACTGTTAAAAATTTTTCATCAAACATTGTTCCCACTCTACAGGAATAAGGACAATTCAAGTTATAAATAGATGTAGAATTAAAATAAATTTTAAATGTCTTTGGAGGTTCTAGAATTTCTGTGTAGTTGGAAGGACAGGTGGACACCCCATTAAAAGTGAATAGTCTATTATTGATTTCTCCTGTCCACTGTCTACTCTTGTCCTTTGGAATATAATCCAAGCCTAAGATAGTACATTGTAAGATTAATGGTTTTCCAAGTTCAATTACTTCTTGTCCTAGCTGCCAAAATACTGAAAGAGAAATATGAATATGGACAATGTCATTACTTCTAAATTCCAGTTGATTAGCTGAGAAGTAGAAAATACATTTATTGCCAGCTTTATCTTCTGTGGTATGACCCGTCCGCAGATCTAACACATGGTTTACCGTCATGCGAATAATACTTTCAAGAAGATTGTGCTGTGCATGATGTATGATGAAAGATCATAAGATTTCATTTCAAAGACTTAGTGAAACGATTTTAAGAATAATACTTACCTCTTAATTCATATCTTTTAAAAATCATATGCAAAAACATTGAGTTTTGTATTGATACTTCAATAAAAGTTTATTGTTAGAACTTGATATTTGTTATAAATACATTGAATTCTCTGCTGGCTTAACGTCTAATAAAACAGCACAAAACAAAATGAGAAATAATCCAACAGGTAGGTTCTGCAGGGTTAGTGCAACTATTAAAAAAGGCGGGAAATTGGACTGCCTCTGGTAAATGAGGATATGCATTAAATTCGGGCAAAATATTTACGTTTACTAATTACAAAAGAAAACAAAAAGTCAACCTATAGTTTTTAATCTCAAAACTGCTATACAATTGTAATCAACACGGTCGAGGATTTTACTTGGACATGTTTGACTCTTAAAATGTCACAATTGCGAAAAAACAAAATCAAGAAACCATAAGCCGTTATTGTAGAACAGTAATAGACAAGTCAATGAAAACCGAACGAACTAAATCAGTGACTGGTTATTGAAAACATTTGATAAGAGTAACAATCCATTTTATCGATTTATTTTCTTTCACCAATCTAATTAAAATACAGATATGTTATTTCATATCATAATACATATACTATATATTCGACAATCAAACGAGATACGATAGATATGATTTTGAATCAAATTGTTCGTTTTCTCTTCCGATAACAACAACATTTACATTTTTGTCGGAAAATAACGGGGTATATCGAGAAATAGGTAAAGTGAAATCAATAAAATTCTGTATTCTATTGTCCCTAAAATTCCTTTAAAGGCCTAGTTTAGTACTTGCTTTGATAGGCTTTACCCCATTATTCTAATTTTTAACCCCATGATTGGCATATGAAGATCGTTGGTCGTAACATTTCATGAACATAAAAATAAAAAAATTAAATAAATATTATCACACATGCGTAGAAAGGGAAATCGATGGAGACAGTGAATTGTTGACATATTTGTTATTTTAGTAAGGTGTTTGGATTTGGTTTTATTTCGTTTACGGGCACTGAACGTTAAGCATACACTGAATATATCAATCAATTAATCAATCATTCAATCAATCAATCAATCAATCAATCAATCAATCAATCAATCAATCAATCAATCAATCAATCAATCAATCAATCAATCAATCAATCAATCGATAAATTAATTAATCAAACAATCAATTAATAGCATGCTTCATTTGTGAATGCAGTGTAAATAATGAAGTGAATGAAATATGTATCATATTTGAAGCATATTATCCATACCAACCTTTTGCAGTAGATGCTATATAAAAAGCTGCCATGAAAATAAAAACTGTTGATAAATTGATTCTACCATACTTCATAATTCTTTAAACTGAAAAAAAAAACGTTATTCATATTTATAAGTGCGTCAAAGTTTAGATATGACTAAAAAAAATTTAAATGGTTAGACTTTACAATGCATACTATACAAAAGAAAAGAAATGAACAAATTGCAGAGATATATTTACAATTGAACATAAGAAAATTGATATTTTAGGTCAAAAACATCAGATTCAAAATATTCATGTCAGCATCGTGATACGGCAGAGTCGAGATTGTACCAACCTTATCATTTATTTATAGATTTATTAAAATTTCGGCAGATTATCAACTTCTGGGGTGAAAGAATAACCCTTATCATAAAATTCCCTCAGTGTAATATGAGGCTTGATATGAAACAACGTCAAAATTCTGGCTATTCTGCAACAGGATCAACATGGAATATACACAATGGTTATAAATTGTCTTACATTATACACTCTGCTTAATTTATCAATCTGATTAAATAGATTGAATAAGAACCCAATTATTACAAACCCATTACGGTTCCTTAATAATGCCTTTGTCTATAGTTTTTGTCCATTTTGATATTATCAGATCATCAATTTTTTTGATACGCTTTGGCAGAAATATATGGAAAAAAAATACGAATACATTGTCCAATAACGTTGCAAAACACATGCATTGCAGCCTTTTTTGTAGATACATGTAGAATAAATACTAAATAAAATTTTAACTACATAGTACACAATTATACAATTAGTGTCAATCTACAGAAAAAATCTAAGCCAAATGCAATCTGATTCAAAATCTTAAACATTTATAGTCAACCAAGGTATTTCAAACATCTCCACTCCTTTGGTGTATGACATCCAATTTATGTAAAAGATAGAAGGAAGATAACAAAAGGACATTTAAACTCCTACTATGTGTAATGTAATAACAGAACTAAATCTTTGTTTAAAACATAGTCATTTTATTTAAAACTACAATAATGACGAAACATAGTCTCTACATGTCACTGTCCATCAACATGTCAATTCCAGCATTGTACAATATAATTTTCATGATACTTTTCGAAATTGGTATAATTGGATATGACCACAAAAACGTCCAAAATCTATTTGGTAATTTCTGTAAGTTCACCACCTGACTGATGTCCGTTATTTAATGTTTTGATAAACAAATAATACACTCTTAATCTTGATAAAGACTTGAAAAAACATACCATATAATACAAGAGTCTACAATATTTACAAGTGACGATGGGCATATAAAGAATGCACAGTTTAGTGTAACTCATATGAGAATCATAGCTTTATTTATACCCAACTGATGAGTAAATTTCCAAATACAACAGTTCCGTGTTTCCCTTTCAATTTCAGAAATATATACATAACAACTAACATTGAATGAATTATCATATATTGACGAATTGCTTAAAGGAGTGTGATATTTCTAAATAAAATAAAGGGGAAAAATTCTGGGTAAATACTTTGGTTCTTTGGTGACATGATTTTCCAAAAAGTAATAAAATTACCGTAAATCTGATCCTTTACATCCATCTTCATTGATAGGCATTGTTTCCGAAGATTGTTTTCTGTTTCCTAAACAATTCTTTTCCATTCTCAATTTAATACTATAAACAGGGTTATGAATATTATTTGTTAAGTATATTAAAGAAAGACGTACACACACAACCTGTACTGATAGGATACGTACCATAACGAAAACTGTAAACGAACATATTTAACAAAAGAAGGTCATATGATTTAAACATTTAATTACACAGCTGACGTATAACACCTGTATTTTACAAAACGACGTATCGTATTCAAATAAGAGAAAAACATTACACAATTGTAAATATTTCCTGTTTCTAATATGGAATAAAATTAATCACGTAGGAATACAAGGAATTACAACATTACCAAGATATTGAGAAGGGAAATGTATACCAAACTCAGTTTTACTAATCCTATGATTAATATCAATAATAAGTATTTTCTGCTAGAGCTAGTTGGATTTACACAAAATAATTATTCAATAATATATAATGGTAGAATAATGAACAAATAAAGCCGAGTTAGGCATTATCACATAATATACAACAAATGTTTATCAAAGTATTATCAAAATAGCCTTCTTTGACATTTTTCACAGATAAAGTTTAATCTAAGTTCAACTATGTACTACCAGTGACCCCTAAGCAAGATTCCTTTGGCTGCTTAGGGTTATGATGCATGGTATGATACATGGTATATACTAGTGCTATATAACAAAGTGCGTTTATTGGTATAAAAAAATTGCCTACGGGAGCGGCGATCTTAGTTATTTTATACTTGCTAATTCTCTAATCTATCAACTGAAAATATAAGCTATACTATAAACCACTGACTACTGGCTGATTAAAGTCCAAGAACAGCGTTTTTTGTTTACCTAATGATACTTAATACAATTAATATATTATTGCGTCCTATACATTTTTTTTCTGGATCAACTTTAATCAGGAAAACTAAAGACTCAAAACATTTAAAACCAATCATTCTTACCATGTGCAGCTTTTGTATTTATAATAAATGCTCCAGTTTCATTTCCCTTCCTCGTTTGAACACTGTTGCATGCATGGAAACTACTGCATGTTAGAGACAGATTAACAAAATGCTGCCGAAACCATACTGCCGTTGACCAACAGTATCTATCACTTGGAGTGTGCAGTAGCAAATCTAGCAGATAAATTACTCCGTGAGGTGATGAAATTCATTTACTCGTTAATATTCTCTACAGATGTCGTAGAGAGACGGATCACTTTATATGGACACTGATCATCCTTGATAAACGCCTGAAGTTTACATTTTTTGTAAACTTTTCACTCTTCCGATAATAATTAGCAACAGCGGACGACAGTAGCAGTATTACCGGGACACCAATATGTTAGCACAATGTACGGATACTGAAATCATAAACCAGTCTTGCACGAGTCTTACGGAGTTATTGTCTGTCGTATCAGAATCTACCTTTATACTTGAGATGATTTATGACCAGAAGGTCCAATAAATTATAGTCTAATCAAGTTGAGGTAAACTATGCCCGAAGGAGATGGAACCTTAGTTTCGATATACTTAGTAAAGGAGCGATGAATTCTTATGACAAAAGAAAAACATAGGAAAAGTATCTTTATTTATACCATTTAATTTTGGGGCATTTCATTTGTTACGTTGATTGATTTCGGTTTATTTTGTCAGTTTTTATGGAATTTCCCGTTTTGAATTTGCCTTGGACTTCAATATTTTTGTAAAACGTTTATTAATGCTTCCTTGAATTTATTAAATTAAATATTAACATGTTTGACAAAACTGTTATCTTTAATTAAACGAGGGAAATGTAATTTCAGAACAATGTCTTTTTATCTTTTGCACTCTATAGACAAGATGTATAAAAAGAGATACATTGAAGTGTAACTTCCAAAAACATCAACCACTGAAACGATATAAGTGACATATTTTCGTTGTTTTTACAATAATACCGGAAGTTTGTAGATATGATTCAAGTTGGGATAACACTTTTCTAACAAACTACCTTTCATGCTTTATTTTAAGAAATTTTAGAATTCTTTTCAACAATTATTTTGTAACATGGGAAGTCAAACGAAAGCGCATTTAACTAATTAACTGTTGCCCTGTAATCGCTCGTTTCAACCGGACATTAAAGCATGTGAATTGAATATGTAATAAATTATATGTAGAGGAAAAACTGTAAATTTTCATTTATTTCCTCATATGAAATCGAGGTATGTCGATATTTTAAAATATGTAAATCTGGAACCTATTTAAGTAAAACATGCCACAGAATAGAAGAACAAAAGCATAATTCACGTCAAACATTAAAATATATAAAAGTAAGTTAGAACATATTCATATATCTATGTTAAATTAAAGAGACTTAGATAGAAAAGTAACAGGGAAACAATTTTGGAATTCCTGTTATTTCGATATATTGAACTAAATTTAATGATGACATAACTATTTATTTGTATTCTCAAACGTTTGAATTGTTTTGCTAACCCAACTAAATTTATATTAAGGGAACATTATCAAATTCCAGATGTCGCATGTAAAAAGAATTATCGTTAATCTTAATCTGAAAAATAGCTCTTAGCAAGGAAAGAATATTAAGATACAGTCATTGAGTAAGTAAAAAAGAAAAACACAAGAACAATAATCCAAAAATTTTTTGACGTGTAAAAAATGCATTAAAAGATCATCAAAGATTGCAAGCTTCTTATTTGTCACACCAGAAACGCGTTCAGTCTAGATCAGATTCATCAGTTGCGATCGTATCAACTCAGTTGAAATGCCAAATGAAGTCGAAGTTAAAAACCAAAAGTTCGACTTAAGCACCGTTATTATGAATATGAATATTAGTAAACGGCTGAACTTTAGAAATCAAAAAGTTGTCATATTTACAATGATAACGGAAGGCTGGATTCAACAATTGTTTCTTTTTATAGATATCGTTTGTGATATACAAGTTAATATTCTGTTATTCAGAGCTGGCTGAATTCTGAATTCAAGTTAAAATTTTGATGTAATTGGCGTATAGTCATTTATAAATAACAGAGACATGGCAAAATGTAAAAAAATAAATTTGACAACGTTCAATCTATGCAAACCAATGTGTACACGCTCCCAACTTTGGACATGCACAAATAGAATGTGGTGGGGTTAAACATGTTTTTAGCACTAAAACCCTCACTATTCTGTGCCAGTGGTGTGGCAGTACAGCATAGGAAAACAATGCACAAATCAGTAGAAAATGGTTCAACTAAATATATTTGCCTGAAACACAATAATAAACGATTAACATTTAACTATCGACCGAAGAGTACCCGCAGTTACTGAAAGCTAATTCAAAACCAATTGCAACCAATTAATAATTTATCATCTCCCAGACTAAAGATCAAATAGTCTGAGAAACGCACGACCTTGTGCAATTATACCATTGTAAGCTGTACAAACTATTTATAGGACCATACGTGTTCATGATTGTAAAGCAATAAATAATTTGTTATGCTTTAATTTTCCACAGACAAAATCAAAGAAGTTATTGATAAAAAATATTCCAAGAACTTACTTCGGCGTTAAATTGATAACTTTTAAGAATATGTTTGTTGGAAGTACCAATGAGGTAGAACACGGATACGGGCTCGATAGGCAACAGCACCGTAAACATTTCAATGTAATTTCCCGGTCTTTATAAGACTTTTACAGGTACAGCAAAACGTCTAAACCAAATCTTTGTGTTTAATGAAAGTTTCGAGTAATTTCCAGTAACGCAAAACCCAACCTAATAGTTTACCAGTTTAGAAAAGATAACCTTTATTGATCATCATAAACTATTATAGATTGCTTTGGGTTGAGTCATACTGGTCAATATATAGTATGTAGCTAATTTCAGAATTGTATACACTATTAATGTTAATTATATGTGTTGCACTATATATTTGGCAGAAGGTTGCAAGTCTACTCATCTCTGTGTGATTACTTATAAATTTTGAAATCTCGAATCTATATTATGTTGTCACTATTTGTGTAATTAAGCATGTTAAGTTTTGACAGAGAAGGCATAACATTTTTTTCTTATTTTGTACGTATTGTTTTCAGTAACAACCTGTTGTTAGGTTAAAAATATTCACTGGTTATAATTTGATCAACTTAAAGCCGTTGTTATAAATTCTCTGCACTTATTATCTTTTTTGTCGTAAATGATTGTAACGACAATTAATTATTTAGCGAAAACAATGTGAGATTAACATTTTCAATCAAAACCTTAGTCATCCGTATATTTGACTTGGTGATTAAAAACCGAAAGTCCAGTTATCGGTCATCCCAACAATGCATTAGCTCTTCTGAAAATTTCATATTCGCTGGAACCATTCTTACTTACTTTGGCCTAAACCTATCATTTATTCTTAGATAACACTTTTTTATAAAATGCATATTAAGACTTCCGGGTGAAATATTTATAAAATCAATATACAGATAATCGGCAAAATAGCAGTTGAACACATCATGTGTGATAAATATTAATAATTGGGTAAAATTATTTTATTTTTATGTAAATCGTTCACACTGCTGGTGGAGGTTTCCTCTCCGATGGTATCACAAGCCTAGTAGTCAGCACTTCTGTGTTGACATGATGTATCATTGATAAGGTAATAATTATAAATTAACTGTGTACAAAACTGAATTTTTCGAAATACTAAGAATTTTCTAATTCAGGAATAGATAACCATAGCTGTATTTGGCAAAACCTTTCGAAATTTGGGGTCCTCAATGCTCTTCAATTTTGTACTTTATTTGGCCTTTTTAACGTTTTTGATTCGAGCGACCGATGAGACGTGTATAAACGAAACGAGCATCTGGCGTACAAAATTTTGAACCTGGTATCTTTGATTAGTTTATGCACATACCTAAGTTAAAACAGCGAATTTTCCTCAATAAAATAGAACTTAAACAGTTTTATCAATTTGCAATTTTCTTCTCATATCGTAAACCTGATATTTTGAGGTCTTTTACTAAAACGTAGCGGTTAATATTTGTTGTGTCGAGCTTAAATAATAATATTGGTCGGACAAACATGCTTCCCCGTTAGACATGGTCGCCCTTTTCTCAACGTCATAATACCAGATTCAGAGGAAAGAAATAAAATTCATAATTATATTTTTACCAAACAACTTAAATCAAATGAGCCGCACACTGATTTTAATTTAAAAACATAATTTTCAACCGCCCGGGAAAGTAAAAATCCGTGAAGGGTAATAGAGTATTTACCATAGAATAGAGTAAATTAACACCCTCATATAAGCCAATCAAAATATTGCATTTTTACGTGAAATATAATAAATTAATATATATTTGCATGTTTTAACTATTTGGATATTGGATGGCTTACATTAATTTGATAGTAAAAAAACCCCAAAAAACAACAACAAAGAAGCGCGTTTCTTGAGAAGATCCTAAATGTTTGTGTCATATATTACGAATGGGATATTTGTCTCTTTAGCAATCAATATGTTTGTAAATCGCATTAGTGTAGTAAAAAACGCATAGCTGTTTCACCCATCAACACTTTGTAATTAATTTTCTTAATTTTCTTAATTAGGTCAAAATCACAAAAGTGGTCATCTAAATTAAACGGAAACAATATTGTATCATCTTAAAATGTGATGCTGTATCTGATTATTCAAAATTTAAACATGCACATATATAATTCAAAAGATTCAGTATTTTAAGAACGATTAAAACAATCAGGTTTCAAAATTATTGAATACGTGTTAAAAGCGGAGAAAAAAATGGATTTTAATTTTATGTTTTTGAAAATCTGTCTAGTGATTTTTGATTAAAGATGATTCTTTTGAGGAGTCTTTTTCTGTTTTGATAATTTAAAAATATAATGGTATCACCAAATTCGTATTTATTGTCTTAATCATCTGAGTGATGTGGGAAAAGCTACGATTTTGCAGAATTGTACTGTCACTATGTTAATCTTATCTAATCCGTTAAATGCTTTTTAACTCAACATATTGAAATACATTGATTGATTTTAAAAGGATGATGATCAGATATCAATTGTATTTGCAAGACAATAATGTATCAAGATTTGTATATGCTGTATAACTTGCCAACGTGTCAGACGTTTAGCACTAAACTGCCCTATAATGATCTGTCGTTCTTAAAGGGACATTAGCTGTCAAATTCATGTTCACCGATTTGACTCAAATTCTCATATTTGATTTTTAACATACTAAAACGTATATTCAAATTAGAAAAAAGTCTATAATAAACAATTAACAATGCATGTACTCGATAATATGTATCAGCATTTCGTGTACATTTTAGTTTAGACGTCATCTAATTAACCATCGATATAACCTTCGAAGACTGCCGACGGTCATATAACGCGATATAAACATAAATATTAATATAAATAGATAGCGACAACGTGTCATTGGATTTTCCTAGATCTGTTTCATTTCATAGTATAGGTTAACAGGTATGTTTATCATAGGCTTTACCTGCATACGAATATGATTTGTTGTCGATCGAATCAGTCAACCTAATGGTGTATGCTTGTTTCACTTTCAATGTTGACATTTGTTTTCCTTTTAATAGCTGAACACGTCTAGTACATGCTTAACCCATCTGCAGCTAAGGAGTTGAAAGGTTACATGAATACGGATTCAATGAAGTTAGATTATTGACTTACAAGTCAATAATACATCAGCGATTTTTTGGAGCTTTTTTTTTGGACAATTTGGTCTAACTGACATCTTATTTCAAAATTCCGCTTTTATTAATACTTGAAACAAAACGATACGTATTTTGTTTAAATCGTAGCTAGTGGCCCTTTAAAAATAAGAACTTTGTGATTTGTATTACAAACAGTAATTTTAGAAAATTCAATGATTTCATTATAGATAAAATGGAGATTTATACATAGTAGATAGAAAGAATGGACAAGAGTAATTTAAGATTGATTTGGATAGTAATTGCAATATGGACGACGAAAGGTATGCTTATCATGTAACAGTTCTAATTTCATGCTCTTTAAAAATATCGAAGAATCACAAAAAATATCCTTGCTTATTATAATCAATTCTTATGATCTATCTAATTAAAATAGAACTGCACTTTATAGTACAATAGCATACATGTAATTTATTTAACAAAGACACGATAATTATTGAATCCATGTTAGTAACACTGACACAAGAATAAAGAAAGATGCTGTTAGGGTTTTAGAAATTTTTTCGGACAACGATGTTCTATTTTTGTGAAATAGATTAAAAACTCTGTTCTAGTGGATAATAGTTTGGCATTTTATTATGAAAGTTCCTCATACCACATTAAGTTCATCTAAAAATAGTAAAAGTATGGTCAACTGTTACTAAAATCTATAGATAATATATAGCAATTGCTAAACTATAAGTTCCAATTTTAAGACTTTTATTCTCTTTGATTGCATTCTGCCTACGAGATACAACTAATCTGTTCAATTCTTAAACAATGTTTTTTTTCTTAGAGCTTAAGAAATTCAAGCTTGATTTTATTTATTTGTTATTAAATTTCCCATTTAGATAGGAAATTGTAAGAATCCAAATAAGGCCACACCAAATTAATTTCTGGTTATTAGGACTCTTTCCTTCGAAAAAGGGTAGCGAGAGAGCGAAATTTTTTTTTTTCAAAATTAGATTTTTGGCAGGCAAAAGGATTTTTTTTACTAGTGAGCGCTATTATTTTTGAAATCTTCAAAAAATAAAATCTATGAAAAGCATTTTATGCAAGCAAGCGATCAGAAATTGACACAGTTTTGGTGCTTCATGTGTTCATATATCTCATGTCTTAGTTCTTATATTACCCTACGTTGCTTCTCAATTTGTTCTCTGACATCCTGTTGAAAATTTTCACAACATTTCCAGTACAAATATGGTTAACTAGTAGCAAAACCTACAACCTCGTGTAGTCTGCTCATATAAAGATACTGCCTGAACATGCAGACATCCATGTTTGATGTAAGTTATAATTGATGTATTGTGAAAATACGGAAATGTGGTATATATGATTGCCAATGAGACAACTATCCAACAAGTTCAAATGCAGTGCATGTATTGCAATTATAGGCAACCGTAAAGCCTTCAACAACGAGAAAACCCATACTCTACAGTTGGCTATAAAAGGCCATGCCATGAAAAATATGAAACAATGCAACTAAGAAAACTAATGGCCTAATTTATAACAAAACAGTTTACGAAAAACACATATGACAGACATGAACCAACGACAACCAGTGAACTACAAGCTCCTGACTTTAAATAAAGGTATGCAAAGCAGTTATGCATGTATAAAGCTTTTATATACAGCTATAAATATTTGTGTATAAAACAAGATGAAAATTTATAAAGGACTGTCTTTCAAAAACCACACCAATTTATACTTCTTAGTATTCAAATGCATCACATCAGATGCTATATACTAACTAAATAAAAGGAACATTTCAATACATTCCACTTAGTCATTGCTTTGCTGAAGAACTTAATAGCAATCAAATCTTTATATATATATATGGGAATATAGATGTGTTGAAGGCCTTATAATTAACTTTACTGGTTGCAAACCTCAACAAATTTGTTCTCTGGTGGAAATTTGTTTCATTGACAATGACATGAATCATTAAAATGATTTTTAGAAGATTTTGTAAATTGTAAAGTTGGATTGATGTGTTATATTCAATACTACTACAACAACTTTCTTGTCAAATTCCATGCATTATAACTTTGTAATGATAATAGCAAGTATAAATAAAAGATTCAAAAAAATTTAAAAACCTTTTATTCTAAACGATAAAAAGAAGTAAAAAATATAATAGTTTCATTACGGTGTCATTTCAATGCATGTACCAGCATCTTCTGATTTTTTTTTTTATTATGCATGTTATATTGTTATAATCTGAATCTTTCAATTCGGTGGCGTTTGTGCTTTGTGGTCTTGCACGGAGCATTTCAAACAAATCGATAAAATAATTGTCCAAATCACATTCCACTGCTGTGTTTGGCTGTAAGATCTTTGCCTGCGTTACCACTGTAACTACAAATATTCCACTCATGTCTTACGTTTAGAATATATGTCATATATATCTTGCGATACGCCGACGTATAGTCATCAATGTGCTGATGGATCGTTGTACGATGTAGATGTAGATGTAGATATATTATATTTGGCCATAATAATGTTGTGAATGTTAGATCTAGATTGATTTGATGTCAATTTCCGTGTCTGTAAGGCGTTACTTTTAAACGCACAACTGATTAAAATTTTTGTTACATAAATTTAGAGACGGACGCGCGCGGCTGCGTACTGGGTTTAAAAAAAAAGTACTTTTTTCTCGTCGACCTTTAACAACACGCGGGGGATCCGACGAACGAGGGATTAATTTGGCTTGGTCTAATTGAGAAAGAAAAGTGCACTTGTAATGTACCTCAAACCATTAAATTGAATATGCCCGAAAACATAGTTTTACCGATAGCTTGGCCGGAGGATAGGCATATACTGATTCGAAGTAACATATTTTATTTTCATTCTACACAAGAGGATTGTAGTTTATTTATGTTCAACCGATACACAGATTGCATTTTCCTGACTTTGAAATAAAAGGAAAAATAAACAGAGTCAGAGAAAAGGGATTTTCACGTAAGGTTCATTGAATGAAATTCGACATTTATCATTTTGTACCTCTTCAACTACGTAGATGTCTCTGCTTTTTGACTGCAAGTTCTAACAGAGCACTTTTTTTCGCAGCAAGCGCGTATAAACTGGAATGCTATTGCTTTCTAACTAATACTTGATATACTTGAAGTTCCTAAAATTGTGATATTGAGGTTATTCATCCGATTACAGGTTTTAAGTGTTTTTTTTGCCTTTGATACTCCGACAAGTATCTTTTAGTCGAAAATGGTAACGATATAAATATAAAAAAAACAACGATAACATGACAGATTCCTACCAATAAAAAAAAATTGAGTCGTATAAATATTTTGCTAATTAAATAACGCATCCCTTTCAAATAATTCCGGAAAATGTTAGTATAGACACATGAGACAGCTTGACTTGAAGACTGTTGGCGGCCATTAAGAAAATTAAAGATATTATAGACTACGGTATATTATGATTCGAAATTACATTTGCATATATGTATCTCATTTCCTATTCTAAACAAGATAATGGTTATCAAAATAAAATAAAGATCATGTCATTTAATCAAACAATGTTTTAGAATTTGTTAAACGTTATACATTTAAAAGATATTTTAAATTCTTGTAATCATATGAAATTTGCAGAAATGAATAAGATTAATCATTACAGAAAAACATCATTGTAGGAGGTAGCAGAAATGATCCAAACCATATAACACATTTGAATGCCAAATATGGTGACCAAGTTATTCTGAAGTGTTTGAATAATACAAACGCAACTTCCTGGGATGGGCCATCATCACTGTCATCTAATATGTACAATGAAACTCCATATGCAGTAGATGGCCAAATTGTACAACAGTTGCCAAATGCAAATAACTTTATGGTCGTAGGAGATATAAGTGTTGGTGAATACAACTTAAAAATAGTTAACCTGACACAGAAAGAAGAAGGATATTACAAATGTAATGCACACATAGGAAACACTCCTTTTGAGTTAAGATTTTTGTTGAAAGTCAAAGGTATGCAATTTTAATTCTAGTGCGTTAAAATGATTGTTATAAAATGTTAGACTCCAACCATTACTTTAATGGAGCAGGTGTAACCTGTGAATAAGGACGAAGTCTGTTAGCAAGCCATTTTAAACAGTCTTACATACCTTTTTTAAGATTAAATTTATAAAATGAATGCCATATGTTCAAGTCTACATTATTGAGGTCTGAAGAATGAAATAACCAGATAACCGAATTTCTTACATAATTTTGTTGAAAAGTCAACTTGAGTAATACTGAATCCAGCGACCCCGATATTGGTAATGATATTTGGCACTTTATGACGTCATAATCTATTTAAACAAGGTTCATTCAAATTTTGAATGTCAACAGAGACTCGTGTTAATAGATCATTGGAACTCTACACCTCTTTAATTTAAAAGGAGCGACTACAAATTCCGTGAAGAAAAACAATAATTAGAAATTAAGATAATTTTGTGTCTCATAAAAGTTGAGATGAATTTCTATTCTCATAGCATACAAAAGGGTAACGATTACTTTTAGAGTTTAATATACTTGAGTTCGCAATGACATCCAAAACTTGAATGAACATATTGCTAACTTTAATAAACATTCAGGTCGGGGATAAAGATATCATAAATTTAATGCAAGATAATAAAGATTTGTGTTCACTATCATGAATTGGTTGACCGGTTACGATGTGTCAGTGTTTACTTACCAGCGACCTGTTTTCGCGGTCTCAGATCTTTAGATACCAATATAGTTGTCTGATCTATAATTTTACCGACGATGTTTTTTTTTATCTAATGCTGACATTTTTACTCAGTGTGAATGCGTATTGCAGGTGAAGCATACAAAGCAGGATACGCTTACCCAGTCGGAGCACCGGTCTCGATCCTTTTGGTGTTTATACTATTCAACAAGTTTTTGTTTCTTATCTTGATTTGTTTATTCCTAGTCGATTTGTCAGATTTGAATATCGGCAAACTACTGTCACCTTAATTTAGTCTTTGACTTTGACAGATTGACAGTTTTAGTTTAAAAAAATGACAATATTTAACTCTCAGTTTAATAAATTCAGGATTATAGCTAGTCTAGTTCAAGTTTATAAGTTACCAGTAGAAAAAAAGAGATTTGATGCAAGATATGGTTTTCAAAAACTTAAAATGGTGAAAATATGTTATACTTGATCAAAATAGGTCATTCGTCTCTTCAAATATTGTTACTGCATTTTAGTACCAGTGAAGGTGAAATTTTTAGGGCAAGTTATAGTTGACGTACTGTGAGAAACATTTTCTTTCAAATTGCAAGATAAAGGATCATTTTTTTTTTTTGTATAGTCTTAATTTTCAATCATGCTTTTATACATTCTTTTGTTTTACTAGCACGGCCCATACATTTGTCAACTAACGCAGAAAATGGTAGTTTGGTTGGAACAGCAGGTGACCAGATGAATATAACGTGTCGTGTCAGAACAGAGTTACATGAAAATGTAACAAAGATTTACTTGAAAATGTACCATAATGAATATATCGTTAAACAAAGTGAAAATGAATTGATAATTCATTCATTTATACCAGAAAGTATTAATAACAGAGATATTTTCAAATGTGTTGTTGAAAGTGTGATGTTGGACATGCCATTAAGGGAAATAATTTTTCTTGAAATTGAATGTAAGTCGTTTTAGTTTTAATGGATTGAGTACATGATATACAATACTATCTTGAAGTTTGCAAGTTTTATTTTATATATTGTAGACACTTTTGGACGAACAGAAGATTGAAATGCAGGCTAAAAGACAATAACCCAAATTCTATTATATCATATTAATTAGAGAGTGTCTCCCTTTCCTTTATTACTTTTTTTTTAAAAATTGCATGTTAAAAAGAAAACGATCCAGTTTTCTGTGCATTGTATGTTAGAGGCATCGACTCGCTTTTCCGTGTGCATATGTCATCGTCTAAAGTTTGTACAGGTGCTGTTAGCGAAAAAAGTGGGTTGTATGGACAAATATTTTCATTTAACAAGAAAAATAAGAACAAATGTCGCGTGACATCTGTCATTTTAATTTCACTGGTATATTTTGAAATGAAAATTCTGTGTTTAATGTGACAAGCTGTATTTCTTGTCCAAATGTGCCTCAATTGAGGAACTGAAAACAATAAGTACTTTCACTCCCTGAACTAAACATTTCTAGCTATGATAGTACAAGATACTTTAAGCGACCTTATATATATATAAAAGAAGCTACAGTTCATATTAATGTACTCAGGTTCCTCCCATCAATAAAAACTCAACATTTTTGTTTCTCTTCTAGTAGAATATTTCCATGTAAGAAAAGAGTTTGGATTCTGCTCTAAAATTAGACACTTTATAAACAGGTATGTCAAAAGCACATTTCATAAATTAATGTCATCTTGTTCACGAGGAACGTTCACATTTTAAGATTTGAAAGCCAAAAAGAAAGAAACACTTAAACCTGAATATTTGATACAGGTTTATTGTCTACAGTAATATTCCCGAATCAAAACGATTACATATTGAACATGTTGAAGAGTAATATGAAGTTCAAACGCGGTCATTTTGTAAATCTTTTAAAATCATCTTGCCAGACAATGTTTAATAAATGGCAATATTTAAGGAATGACTGTAATATTTTTTCTGTCTATGAAGAAATAACATCAAAAATGTAGTGCACACTGACTAACCCGCGTAGCGGGTTATTTTAAAGTGTGCACCACATTTTTAATGTTATTTCTAATAGACAGAAAAAATATTACAGTCATTTCTTATAATTTAATTCTAAATTCCATTTTAAACCGGAGTAAACCATGAAAAAACGTTGATGACGTCACGGTCACATGACAAAACTATGTCTATGAGCTGATAAACAAAACAACGTCAGCCAATCAGAAGACGCGTTACATCCAAAATTAAATTATAATTACTTAACTTTGATTCAGTATTATTCGTGGGATACCATTTTTTGTGGATTTCGATGGTATAGGACAACCACGAATTTTTATTTTGACTCAATCCACGGTAATTGGTACCCTCGAAAATAAACGAGTTTGAAGTACATTCATGACATTATTGTTTTTCTTTCAACCGCTCTGAGAACGATTCTTATTGATAAAGATAAAGTTTAGGCAATATTTTGTGACCAAGTGGCTTTGTGCGTATGTGTGATATTTTTTTTTTTAAGTATAAATGTGTATACATTTCCTGAATCTTAAAAAAAAAAATACTCGTTTTTGTAAATCATTCAAAGTTAAGGAATATATCGTCCTCATGCAAAGCTCGAGGTCCTGGTTCGGATTTGCTACTCTTTCTGTCCAATTTGGTTTGATAAGCTCTTATGTGCTTTTATTGGGTTTTGAATTTTTAAATAGTGTGACCTCGGGAATCCATTGAGAATCATTACTTGTAGAAATGTGCATTTGCTGAGTAAAATTATTGATGCCGTTAATGTTAATGTATATACAACATGTTCCATGTCTTTAACATTGAAGGTATAAGAACTTACGCTAATAAATCGTTCAAAACATGTAAACGAATAGATTTTAAAAAAAAATTGGGGTTTGCTGATTTTTCCATTGACTATTTTAATTTTTGACAATATTTCAATATTTGACGATATCTGCTTTCATTTAATGAGATTCTATTTTAGCGTCCAAATATTTCCAAGAAACTGCTAACCTGAATTCAACGTTACAATAAATGTTTAAATAAAAATAATAACTGATAACAGTAATTCCTTTTTCAATGCTATATGCAACATTTTTTTAATTAAAGAATTAAAGGACACATTAGTTAGCGTTGATGTAAGAATGTAAATGGAATATGAAAATATAAAATCGTTCGGTGTCTTTCGTTGGAAGAATTGTTTTGCACCTTTTAAAGTTTTTGCCTTGTTTTTTTTAAAGTTTTCTAGTACTTGTCACTCTCAAAGACTGTGAAATTGATTGTTTAAACAGGGAGCTCTGATAACAACGATCTACTAGTAATTAAGTGACAATACCAAAGACGCGATTTCTGCTTCTTACATGCAAACATCTGTAACATTTTCTGGAAGAAACTATTAATAAGAACTTTTTGGTAGTTATCTAAATGCTATCAAGATCAAACGGGTTTTCGTGTTTATAGTTGTGCAAACAAAACAAAAATGAGGGGAGTTTAAACCTTTAAATCTTTAATACTGTATAGTACGGTTGGGTTTCCTTCTGTAAGTCTGGCTTTTCCTGGTTAAGTTTGAACATCATTTACACAATCTTTCACAAAATGTAGTGTCTACGT
This sequence comes from Mytilus coruscus, assembly GCA_017311375.1. Lineage (NCBI taxonomy): Eukaryota > Metazoa > Mollusca > Bivalvia > Mytilida > Mytilidae > Mytilus > Mytilus coruscus. The sequence continues at coordinate 29,009,688 of CM029608.1, read as the reverse complement.
CTTCCGTTAGGAAAAATAACGGGAGATAAAACACCAACTCTGGAAGACCTTTTTCTGATTTTTCTGGAAATCGAATTAAAGAACTTTGACGAAGTGTCGTTTAGAAAGACAATATGTGCTAGGGGAACACGATGTCGATTAGTAAACACTCCTTAAAGATACCAGGTACATATTTGGCACGTCAGGCGCGTTTTGTACACAAAAGACAAAAAAAAAAAAAAACAGTGGTTCTCGAAGGAAAACAGTTGGATGACCAAGTCAAATTTGACGCTGAATAGCTTTGAAAACCAAAGAATTCGAACAAGTTGTGCCAAAAAGGGCTTAAGCAATCTTTAAATGGGGTTAGAAAGACCTATTTATTTGAAATAATTGTTACATGTGATTAACGGTAGATTAAGCATGTTAAGTTACAGATGAATAAAATTATTGGTGCAAAATGTTGAAAAAAAATATGTGGCAAACTTTGAAAAGAGACGTCGTAGTGAGTCATTTCTCTACAAAGGTTCGTAAGATATTTTCAGTTCTACCTGCATCTAGATCTGTTTTTTCCTATTTGATGTATTTGATAAATAGTGGTCAAAAGATTCGGTAATGCGACAATTGCTTTATGCCTCTGGTCATCCGTGACATTATTCCGCATCACTTATCCTGATCAATATGGCACCATAAGAAGATATCTTTCAGTATCTTCATAAAACACCAATTGTGCAATGGCTACGATGTAGAATGGTCCTTTTTTATATAGTGTATGATGGCATGACTATATTTCAGCTGGTACTGTAAATTAATCGGTATGGTCAAAAAATGACTATTTACAAGTAACTATCTGAAAGTTATTAATATTGACATTTTTTATGTAGATCCCCCTTTAGTAAGATTTGACAGAAATGAGCAAAACCTAACAGTTAATGAAGGAACAGACTTCAGTTTAACGTGCTTTGCAGAGAGCAATCCAGTGACAACGGAAATTTTCTGGGAAACAAATGGTATACTGATTAAACGAGAAATTGAAAATAACAAAAATGTACGTTTGAACATTGTGAACATCAAGCGACATCATGAAGGGAACTACACATGTGTAGCTAAAAATGAGGTTGGAAGCGATAAAAAAACTGTTTACATCAGAGTCTTGTGTAAGTATATTAGTTTATTGTCCTTCCCTTCGCATATATCACCCTGCTCGGTCGCTCCGTAATTATCGTATCATGGCTTTGAGACGTAAGCAGACATTATCAGCGACGTCACACTGTCTGAAGAGAAGTTATCAGTGATGTCACAATGTGTAAGGGGACGTTTTTAAGTTTAAAAACTCATTTTTAAGTTTTAAAACTCATTCGCTTTATACATATTTTTTAATCCCTATGCTTGAAGCAAGAAAAATAAATTGGTCTCTTGTTCACCAAAAAGTTTATTGATACTAGTAATTAAAATGTTTTATTCAGCTATTTTAGTTGTTGTTCTTGATCTTCAAGTCCCTTGTTTTTAGGGCATAAGATAAGGATTGAAATTGGAATTTAATGTTAAGTCAAGGAATGAAGATAGTGTTCGCCTTGTCGACCATATAAAAATAAAACACTTGTTGTTAGCAATCAACATGTCGTGCGTGAACGATAGAAGCTTGAAAGTCAACATGAATTATGTACTACCGTAACAATAAAGCACACATAATGTATGAAACCGCAAGTGCCATATATAATTAGTTTGCTCCGGTACCAATAGTAAATTTTGTTATCTCTTTTTTGAATTAGGTTTCTTTAAGGGACTATTACTTTCATATGTAAGAGGTTAACTAATTTCTTTTAGCAAGGAATACTTTATTGTTTTTCCCTTTTATCATATATCTTACCTAAAGGTTGTCAAGTGCAAACAGAAATGACACAGACCTCAGTTATTGTCAGCATAAGTGTTATTATAGTTGTTAGCATTTTAGTTGGAATCATAATTTTTTTTACAAAAGGTATGTACAGTTCCATTTAGTTTTCCGAATTTAAAATGTAGCGTTACAAAAATTCCCTTTATATACATTCTACTGTTATTAGATCGATGTGTAAGTGATATTATATGCGTCTTGGATATATACCTAATTGTAACATTATATCACATCTGTTGAGTTTTGTTTTAACTATACCAGAAATTGCTATCCAAAATGAATGTTTTAAACAGAAAAAAAATGACTGCTGTTTGTTGTTTCTGTCATAGTTGTTTTTTTTTTATAAATAGCATATATTAATTAACGATTAATTTACTAAAGTTTCGTTGAATGATAATTTCGATATGTTTGACGATCTGTTGGAAATTGTTTGCAGTAATTATAAATTGCTGCATTTCCTCAAGTCGGAATTTTAAAGGAATTCATAAAACATTATTCAACAAAGACGTAAATATGAGAGGTGTCAGAATAAAAGAGTGACCAGAGATTTTAATTTTTCAAAAGGATACACATGACATTTAAATAATTCTGAATTTTAAAATACACATTAATAAGCGTTATACCAGCAAAATACACACAATAACTGTAATAAGTCGAGGAGTTTTTCTTACTTCCATTATCAAATTACATCAATAATATATATTATGCTATATTTCAAACACTGAATCAGATGAGTTTATTGAAGCTTAATTATGTAATGATATAAATATTCAATAGAATATAACATGTATAATTGATTGATATTTTGACTCGAAATATTTTGAGTTTTAAATCTACATGTTAAGCTGGAACTTAAGTCGGAAGACGATAACTTTCATATCTGCTTTAGCTGAGATTTCTGTGTTTCATTTCTCATTGACATTAGAAACCGTTCCGAATTGTGTGATCTCCTGTTTTGTACAGCTATTCCTGTTTTTTGTTTTTATTTTTTTGTAAATTAATGCATACAATGATTTTTTACTTGGCAGCCAAACTAAAAAAGAAACGACATGACACAAGGTAAGTTTTAAAGATTGTAACTATAACTTCTATATTTGATTTTAAATAATACTTAAAATATATACGCTATTGATCATTTAGGAGTGAAAAATAACAAAAAACTTTCAATCTATAACTTCTGAAATTTGCCAATACATAGAAATAAAGTTAAAACCACACAACAATGTAAAAGTATCTGAATTCCAATTTTAAATTTATCAATGTTCGGTACATTCTCCACCAGTACACTTTGCATAATAGGCTCAAAAGAAAATGTTTCAGGAATGCTTATATGTTTATCAAAAAAAAAATATTATCAAGTAATTATATAGATTTGTTATTTCCCTACCGATTCAACAAACGAAAAATACAGCATATTAGGTTACGTATTCACTGCTGTTATGCAATCAATTGGTGCATATGGTTATACCTATCTTGTTTTTTGTTTTCGTCGTTTTATCCCACTTTTGTATGCTCAACTGCTCCTAAGCCGCTCCATATAATTTAGTGAAACTTTAACAGATTCTAGCTCATAAAGTTTACTATTGTATTTTTTCTCAGGATCTGAAAAATAATTTCGCTTTACTTTGGGATGACATTGATATGTGCACACTATACATGCTAAAGTACCAATCGAAACAGCTTGGCTTTTAAAATCCCTTGATGCAGTATCTCTAGTCTGCGCTTGTAAGCAAGAAGAAAAATAATTTATCAATATTTATTGCGTTAGAAAAAATAGAGAGGAAATACGAAAAGGGCTTTTGAAAATAATAAGTAGCTCCCTTGTAGGAGTAACCCCCTATCGTAGAAATCGTGAAAGGAAATGCAAGCCCCGGAAAATTGTATCAGCTGGCATATACACTCCATACGCTGGTGCTGATGGATTGTTGCTACACAGAAATGAAAATTCATGATTGAAAATTGAAATCATCTCTATTCTCTCCTAATGTGTAGTTCTCAACCGACTCTCAGAAGTAGATCAAGATAGCAGGAACCCTTACCTGTATCGGTGGTATCCTTTATTGCAAGTTCATTGGGATAGATGCAGTCTGCATATTAACCAAATTTGAATTATTTAGCGGATAGTGAAAATAGAGGATAGATCCAGATAAATTTTGTGAAAAGCTTCTGTATGAGGTTTGTCTAATTAGAACAAAAGAACGTAACGCCAAGGCAAAAGAATACAGTTACATGTTGTTTTATATCTGCTATTTTAACATTAATCTGAACAAACTTATATCTACAACACAACCTGTTTTCGCGGTTGCAAACATTTGCCCAATTAAATAAAATTTGTTCGGCTAGTTTTAAAAAGGACCCCGAAACACATAGTTTTGCAATTAATGTTAATATCTACAAAACATAATCTCAAACAATCTGTTAAAATAGCACTCCATAGAATAAAAATACATGAATCCTTCCCTACAAAAGTAAAGTTGTATAGAATGTGTCCCAAATGAGCATGAAGAATCAAAATATAGATGAGATTATGTGACATAAATTACCTTGATTTTGTATTTAGGTATATCACATATTTCAAAAACAAAAAGATATTTTTGAAAATATTTGTTTTAATTCAGTAACAATGACATGGAAAACGACAATAGAGGTGAATTTATCCATATATATAATCTTTAAATTACCTTCTTCTATTTTTAAATACTTTATTCTATTATCACATTTCTCTATAACATTTTGTTTAGTAAAAAGGAACTTGAATTGCTCTGTTCTTGAAGCTATGTTTTAAACTTCATGCATAATACAGTAAACATTTCAATCTTCATGTTATAAAAATTCTATATTTTAATACATCTGAGGAAAACAAATGCAGTCAATTTAAATATTCAATAAAAACAAAACCTTTACGCACTTTTATATGTTTTATGAACTATATAATTTGCAAGAACTACCAGCATAATAGAATAGAGAATGTCAACGGTTAATGGGTTAAAGAGACAACAACTCGACCAAGGAACAGGAACAGAAAACAGCACAAGGCCACCAATGGGTCTTCAACTCGTCGAAAAAAGCCACACCCAGAGGCGGGCTTAAGCTGAACCCTTGAAAATAATGTTTACAATTTAAACGAATTAGACCTCACACAAAACTCGGAAACATACAAATGAACGAAAAGAAAAATGAAAAACCACACACAAGACTTACTAAGGCTAAAGGTCTCTGACTTGGGACAGGCGCAATGATGTGTCTGGGTTTAACATATTTTGCGAGAGCTTAACCCTCCCCATGTACCGCTAGCTAATGAAGAACAATCAAAAGCACAGTAATACGCACAGAAAAAGTAAGTTTCAAAGAATTCCGAGTCCGATGTTAGAATAAGTAACAGAAGAAACTAAGCAAATGACATTGATCAACATAAATGAACAAAGTTTATATTCATTAAATTAATTTGTTGTAACGTGTTCATTGCATGGCAGTTAACTGTTGATTCTTGTATTCTTCTACTGTTATAGTTTTTCTTTTGCAATGCGATTTTTAGATTTTGAAGTTAATTATAAGTTCTGTGCATACATATATTTGCATGCTAACCAACCTCAATTTTGTCAATTTTGCAAAAAGTGACAATGAAGGAAAATTATCGATGAGTAAAGAGACTTTGTGATTTCCACGCGTCGTGACAATGCCGCATCCGGACGCGGGCTTAAGCTGGCCCCACAAACGATAATGTTTACAAGTTCAGCGAAATAGACCGCACACTAAACTCCGAAACGTACAAATGAACGACAAAAAAAAAAAACAAAAACCACCAGAAGACTTACAAAGGCTAGATGTTCCTGACTTGGGACAGGCGCAATGATGCGGCGGGGTTTAACATATTTTGCGAGATCTTAATCCTCCCCCTATACCTCTACCTAATGTAGAATAATCAAAAGCACAGTAAAACGCAGAGTAATACATGTAATACTCAGTTTCAAAGATGTCCAAGTCGGATGTTAGAATAGGTAACAGAAGAAACTAAACAAATGACAATGATCAACATAAATGAACAGAGTTTATATTCATTAATTTAATTTGTTGTAATGTGTTCATTGCATGGCAGTTGACTATTGAAACATTGTTTGATTCTTGTATTCTACTGTTTTCGTTTTTCTTTTGCAATGCGATTTTCAGATTTTGAAGTTAATTATAAGTTTTATGCATATTTATATTTGCATGCTAACCAACCTCAAATTTGTTAATTTTGCAAAAAGTGACAACGAAGGAAAATTATCGATAAGTAAAGAGACTTTCATAACTATATGCAGCTTATTTTTAGACATTTTACTCCAGCAATTGTGCGTGCTAAAATAGATAACATTAATACAGTTTTACTGTCGTTGAATTGTTACCAGTGTATTGGACACAAAACAAGGTTTATTAATTGAAAAAGTAAACATCTTGTTTTATTTTGTTAACTTTCTAAAGCAAAACAACGGAAGGAATAACGATTGACTAATTTTATTTTGAAAAAAAATAACTTCGTGTAAAAAAGGTAATTTACCAAGAACAAATAAATATCTTATTTTGAAAAAAAGAATGACACGACAAAGGTCTACAAAAAGACGAACAGACTAACAATAGTAAAATCAAACAACACATACATTAAAGATTGAACAAAACGAACTCCACTAAACTGTGCGGATGACCACGGATGTGCAAGAAGAAAAGTAGTTTTTGTTCAACTAGCCGAACTGCTGTTGATCGATGTGTCGGTGTCTCAAGTCATTAGCGACATGTTTTCGCGGTCTAAAAACTAATTACTAGTAAAGTCGTCGGATCTGTAATTTTACCGATTGTGACCTATTTCCGATTGTAAAATTGTAAATGGGTTTGAATTCGTATGGCGAATGATGCATGCATAACAGGTGACGCGTACCCTGTCGATCTGTTTTGTTTGTTATATTGACTTGTCTTTTCTAAATCGATTTACGAGATTTGATCATCCGTAAACTTTTGTTTCATTTCTCATTTAAGTTTAAATACAGGTGCGATGATGTCATTGATACATGTAGGGACATAAAGACTGAATTATTCCCCGTGAAACTTAAATATAGCCTTGGTCAAATGTGACAGAAATATTCTATGTTCAATCATATCATTATATCTTCCATAAAACATTCAAACAATGGTTTAAATTTTGCCGTTTCGAAGTTGTGGTTCCAAAGTTTTCTTGTTTGCGTTTACTCCCAATTGAGGACATAATGACAAGAAACGGAAGACTAAAAATATCGTATCAATTATCATCGAGGAGAAGGCATCAATTTCAATGTTGGAACATGAAGTTTAAGGAAATTTGCTACACTTTTAGGTGTAGTAGCTTTCTTTTAAGCAGTATACATCATCTATCGAGGAAATCGTGATAGGAAACACAACCCCAAATTCTTCCAAATTAGAACTATACACTTGATTATTGGTATTTTTTGTTACCAAGAACGGCAAGAGATATTAGAAGTGAAAAATTTCTCGGTTTTGTCTCCGAATAGTACGTCCAGGTTGTGTGACATGTCTTTCCTGTAGACTGTTAACTTTTTTTATGCAGCATATCTATTTTTGATTCATTGATTCTTCTTTGTATTACGTCCTGCTTTGTATTCATGTCACAGTTATGAACATGTGTTCATTTTTACGCTTGAATGTGTTCATGAATCTTGAAAGAATCACGGTGAATACGAATGTTATTAGGGGAAAAAAAGGGGGGGCACTCTACGTTAGCCACCATATACTTTGTAAGAGCTTTCGTAGCCCCATGTTCAATTCTAACTCCACATATGTGACGACTATAAATAAAAAAAACTAAATTGACTTGTTTACTTACTTAACTTCAAATCTCATAGGGTTTGGTTTAACGACTTTAAGATGACGAACAGCAATACAGTCTTTCTAAAACAAAATTTTTCTCCTGATAAGAAAAGAACACATCTAACCAGCCCTAGTGCATTGAAGTATGAAGCCCCATCTATCAAATTATGTATGTTTCATGAGAAATATTAATTTTCTCAGACCTGATAAAGTCTTTGACAATGTTTTTTTTTTAAACATTTTTAAATAGTTCACTGAAACAGAGACATATACATATAATACAATTGTATTATACATCTCTGACTGAAATTAGTATGGATCAGAAAACTGTCACATGTGTAAATGGATCTTTCTAGAAGTAATATCTGCTTTAAGCTAGACTTTCTCTATGTTCATTTGTGCAACATTCATTGCAGTGTTTTCAGTATAAAACATATTAAATAAATAAATTTGAAAACAAGTCCATTGGTTCAGGACTAAAACCAGAAAAAAATATAATACTACTTTATCAATATTGAGTGAATGTACCTCAATACATCAGAAAAGTTATAAACACCTAACACATGAGGGTCTGGGTGGTGTTTACAGAATAGATAATTATCATTATGGGCAAAAAGTGCAAAATAAAGGGCTAATTTAAAAAAAAAAATGACCAATAAGAAAAGAGAATAATGGGGTGTTAAAATATAGAGAATAGAGAATAATTTGCAAAATAGATAAAGATAGAGAAAATTGTATAAAAAAGAATACAGAAATGAAGGACCCTCACCAAGACTCATACATTATAATATCAATGCTTACATTGTGTTTACTTCTTGTTTGCTATTATAGAAACTACATGTCTTTACACATTAAATGCCATTTTAATGTGTACATGGTGTTAATCAATCTGCAAAAGCAGTTACAATAATTACTGAAAGGTATCAAACTAAATTTTATACACACCAGATTGTAAATAAACACAAATAAGATTTATGTAAAATATTTGATGCTTGTCAAAATGTGAAAAGATGTACCCAAAGAAACATAGACTCCAGATAGATTTTTTTTTGATAGTTAATCAGTATAACAATTAAACATTTTCATTTAATCTGATGACTATAAACCTAAAAGCAGAACAAATGAATTTAGCACATACTTACAACTTCTCGTCCAAACAAATTGCTAGAACTTGTCTTCTAATTTTCATAGTACATACTTTTTCCGTGTACTAAGTAACTACGCATGAATGACTACAAGGGTAAGATTTCATTGTACCGTAATCAAGATATTAAAACAAAAATTGCCACTGGCTATTTTGAAATAAAATGCTGTGTTTCAAATTAAATTAAATAGTTGGTAATATAGTTTTCACATTGATTTTTAAATATCCTGCTATTAAAATCTTTGGATCTAAAAAATGTTTTTTGACGATTGCAAGTTGCTTTCATTTAAATAAAGGGTAACAAATATGGTTCTTTATACCTTGATTAGAGTACAACGCCATCTTAAAATTGTGATAATGTATCATCCATGCAATTACTTTGTACACAAAAAAGTGTGCAATGAATTGATTGATTATTGGTTGCTTAATGTCCAATGGCAAATATTTCATGCATGTTCAGGACGATGTCATGAATTGAAAAACCGTAATAATGTCTGAAGAGAATGTGCCACCTATATTTATATGTATATACATGTTCTGATACATCTTTTAGTTTTTACTTTGAAATGATAAAAAAAAAAAAACATAAACCCTAGTATCTTTCATCTATTGGTAGTTGCTTTTTAATGACTATCCGCTAGACTATCTATGGGGACATATCCCCCCTTGGATCCGCCACTGCATACTATCTATATGTTTCAAACTTAAAATAGCTTTAGTTTTACTGTGTAAAGCTTCCACTGCAATTTAATTATTGCCTGCTTTTGGTCAATTTATTTTGTCATCTTACCATGTAAGGAAGTGCATGTATAGTAAAACACCGCTTTATACAAATAAACATACTTACAACAGCAGCTACCATCTTTTCATTCTGGTGGCCAAGGGCCTTTTGAAATCACATATTTTACAATGATACTAGTGAGTAGATTTACAAAACTTCGTTAATGAGCCCCGTTTTACAAACACCTATGATACAAGTAGTCAACCAAAATAAACTATCAATAGATCAATTAAAAGGTTACTGGAGTTGTAAGTATGTGCTAAATTGGATAGTTTATGAAAAGGTATATACTATGAAATTTAGAGCGAGGGGCTTGCTTTTCATACACTAACCTAGACTAAGAAAACATTTAAATGCACACAACAAGGGATTATTTAAAATGATAGCATAATGACTATCAGATTTGAAATCATAAAATTAATTAAAAAATGTTTTTTAATTAGACTATAATAATAAATATTAGTTGTAACATATTTTAACATCTCATGTGCATGCCTAAGCAATTTTATTGAATGCAGGCAAGTAATTAGTATGATTGCATGCACATGCCATGCATGCATATATTTTTAACTATTTTCTTTTTTTGCTTTGTTTTGTAAGATGTTATACAGTGGAATGTTAAAACACCTAGTAAGGAAATAATTTTGCATGACTTGTGCAATCGTAGCAATCTGAAGATTCATGCTCAAAATATACTTAATAGATATTAATAGGTCAATTGTTTGCCTCCAACATAAAATCTGAATCATGACATGCATATGAGCTGAATTAGCGAGGGGGGTGGGGTTGCGGGCATGGTGCTCGGACTTTAAACATTCCAATCCTTACGTTGCATTGTTGATGCCATAATGTGTCCTTATTTAAAAATCTTGAACCTGCATCTGTGCATGGCAGGTCAGTCTGAAAAATGTTGACATAAAGTTGCTTAGTCAATGGTCAATAACGATGGGATTGTTTATAATCGAGCAAAATAGTGTTGACTTGCATAAATTATTCATAGGAAGTTTATCTAAACAGACTGCCCTAGTCATGTTGACAGCAAAATGGGTAGCAAATTAGCCCCCTTTTTAAGTAAACAATGCAGCTTTATCTATACATTCATACTCAATCGAGACACAATCATCAATGAAATGAATATCGACGATCCTCGGCAGTAGAAGGCTAAAATAATTTAAAACAAACTTACCTCAAAATATTAGCAACATCCTTCGATATCAACTTGTTTTTGTTGGACGGTTGACACTGACTTCTATCATAACAAAATGCCTGATAAGCTGTTCGTGACAAGCTCAAACTTGACGTCGACGAAACGTTCTAGCCAATCACGTGTCGCATAGTTTAGAAAATAACGTCAGATTTCGATTTCAATGCAATCATCGAAAATCAGTGCCTAATTTTTTAAAAGTGCATTAACCTGCCTGCGTCCATTTTATTTGCGAAATATACATTTTTCTAGGAATAATGTCACAAACATATATGTAGCAAATATATAATTCAATCACCACCGAAAAAAAAAAAAAAAATGAATAACCTACATACTTTTTTATTTACAACCTTAGTATATTGACAAATACCAGTATTAACTATTCGGTTGGTATATCATTATTTTTCTAATCTCTTTAGATGACATAGCAGTCGAAAATCAAACTGTTACAAGTTTTAATCAAATTTGTTTGATTGTAGTAAAGTCAATGAATTTAAAATTTTGATTACATTCAAACACCCTCGTTTTTCTGTATACTTCGACATGAACAATGAGATTAAAAGATATATCATTAATCATATTATATAACGATATACAATGTAGGCACCGGAAAGCTTTCTCATAATTGGTATTATTAAACAGTGTACAAGCTGGGGTATACTGTAAATACCTTCTTAGAGTTATTTTGAGAACAAAGAAAACATTGTGTAGCTAAATATAGACTACCAAGATTGTATCTATTATATAAATACAGTTGTATATAAAAAATAACATAGATACCTTAATATCCTCTTTTCTATCGTATGGTACATCTCATTCATTTCACTATACATGCTGACTGGATTATAGGGGTGATCTCCTGACACAAAAACTGCTCCAACATAGTTATAAGGAAAAGCGACTGCAATCGACAACACATCATGTTCACAGTCACCATCAAAACTTGGTTGACCGATACGATGTGTCTGTGTCTCAACTCACTAACGACATTTTTACGGTCTTTGGTCTTTATAATAACATAGTTATCAGCTCAGTAGTCGTCTGAGCTGTTTTACCGATTGTGCTCTATTCCCAATAGTGACTTTTTGAGTGAATATGGATTCTCAAGCGAGTGTTGCATGCATTACTTCTGGCGCACTCGTTCTTTAGCTTAAAAATAAGACAATCCTTGTCATTTAAACATTTTAAATAATGCTATACTTTTAGTACTTATTTTAGGGGTATTGTTGTTGTCGACTTGTAAAACAACACATTATAGAATGTTAATTGTATAAACTTCCGTTTTCACAATACGTTTTATGTCAGTACCTTCATCATCATGATCATGTTCATAAGGTATGCTCTGTACATCTAAAACTATGATACGTTGGAAACTACAAACAATAGAGTATACAAAAGATCAAATTCACTGGAAAGTTCGAAGCTTAGCATTATCATAATTATTAAAATTAAATGTAAGTGAAATACAGTTATAAGGCATCGTTTAAATCGTGCAATTGTAAAGCAATAAAGATGGGGCAAATGGAATAAAAACGGACCGATAGTCAAGCAGCAACAATACCGTAGCACTGGTGGCAAATGCATATGATATTCATTGAGAACATCATGTGTTTCTTGAATACCCTTCAAACACGTTTCGATAGCCAAAAACATAAAATGTGTGAGAGCACAAACACATATCGTTATAGTGACAGCAATATATTTCATCCCTGCATTTAGAAAAAAAAAGTTTGCTGACATATATAATTTATATATCTATGTATATTTTTTGTAAAAAAAAATTAAAAAAAAAATTTCATTCTGTTGAACAGGTAATCGCATAGAATCGTCTGGCGGACGTATGTTTCAAGGCCGTGTAGACTCGCAGGTAATGTTAAACATGTTATATGAAGCACTGCATATTTCTTTCATAGAGAAATATCGGAAATATATGAAATACTATATTGCACTTGGAAAAGTAATAAGGGTGTTTTATTTGTATATGCCCGTTATATTTAACAGACTGTTTTTCTTAAACTTCATATATTTCAATTATTTATACCTAGCTTGATTTTCATTTAAGATTGTTATTTTGTTATAAATAACTTTTCAAATATTACGTTTTAACAATTTGTTTGAACAATTGTGATATAATAAATTAGTTTTTTCAGTAATAATTTATTTGTATTGATATTTTCTTATTGTTATTATATAAATTACTGTCGTTTATGATTCGATACTTAATCTTTAAAATGCGTAGTAGGGAGAATTGATCAATAAAAACTAACTTCAATTTATGTCTTATAAAAGTGTAATAACAAAACTACCGAACTCCAAGGTAAATTCCAAAAGTGGGCGTTCCACAAAACCTGACAAAACAAAAGCCCCACTATATCAACAAACGGAACGACTTGAAAATAAGTGTCATGGAAATATTTTAGTTGAAAAAACGTTTATATATAGATTGTTTTTGTCCTTTTCTATAAATTACGAGGAATCGAGTGTTAGTGGTTGATGTAGTCTGTATGGTAATAGTGGCGATCATTGTTTCTATCATGAGAAAATGATATCCAGTGTATTCCTGACTAAACTGTATATAGTTATTTAGATTTTTTAATTGTGTACCTGGATTTTAGCTTCCCGACAGTAAGACTCTTCTTCCAATCTTTTGTAGATTTGGGGCTACTAGGAACTTAAATATTGTCTTTGTCTTTTCAATCCTAAATATGTGCAAATTTTCTCTATATTTTGTTTTTGATTTCGAACTTTGGAGTTTTGATACTATCCCAGATTAAAGTATCTGTAATTTCAGTCAACAGATTCAACACCCTCCATAAAAAGTTTTCACGATCCTTCGTATTTAACAGCAAATCAGTTAATAGTCATACTGCTGGTAGCTGCAATGTACAGAGTTTTCATTGCTTCGTATCACTGTGCGAAGCTATTATTGCAGTCCATGCATATACACGCCATCTTGACACTATTAAAACAATATCTAGTTCTTACTGGTTGCTTATTGATGTGATTAAGATTTTTTGGCTTGAATGAGTTATGAAATTTGAAATACACCAGGAAGGGGAGAAGAAATTAAATAACGATGTTCTGACAGTATGGGTATTCTACAACCGATCGATAACTATGTTCCTTATTCACATTATTCAGAAATGTGCTTATTCCCTGTTCATTTTGTATCTTATTACTAATAATCATGAAACTGAGGCCAAAATAATAGTATCCGAAAAATAAAAATAAAACATAATGAATACTTCTGAAAACTAATAAAAGTTGTCATTTTCTATTACACTCACAAAAAGCAAAAAAAAAAAAAAACAAAACAAAACAAAACAAAAAAACAACAGATACACACATAAAGCTTTCATTAATTTTTGATCATGTGAAAGGTTAAACTTTTAAGTATTTTAGTTCTAGGACATATGATCTAGACAGGCTTGGGGGTGTTTGTGCGCAGACGTAAACTGGTATTTGTTTAAGCATTCATTTCATTCAGATGAAATTAAAACAACATTTTGTATATAACAAAAGGCTTGCCTTGAAAATACATAGATTAGAGATAATAAAGACAACCAACAAAAAATAAATGATTCGTTAGGTCTTAAATTGTTCACATAAATAGAATCGTTTTTTACGACTTCTTTGTAGGGCAACAACGCACTGAATTATGCTGAAATTTGTTTTCCTCCTGGATCATCCGAGACAAGATTTGTAGTGCACGGAAAAGAAAATATGACCATATATTCAGATGTTGTCCTTCCAATGACAGGTATAACTGCACATTCAGATCAATAGTAGAGACAACAATATAAAAAAGAGATATATGAAATACAGTTATAAGGCATCGTTTAAATCGTGCAATTGCAAAGCAATAAAGATGGGGCAAATGGAATAAAAACGGACCGATAGTCAAGCAGCAACAATACCGTAGCACTGGTGGCAAATGCATATGATATTCATTGAGAACATCATGTGTTTCTTGAATACCCTTCAAACACGTTTCGATAGCCAAAACATAAAATGTGTGAGAGCACAAACACATATCGTTATAGTGACAGCAATATATTTCATCCCTGCATTTAGAAAAAAGTTTGCTGACATATATAATTTATATATCTATGTATATTTTTGTAAAAAAATTTAAAAAATTTCATTCTGTTGAACAGGTAATCGCATAGAATCGTCTGGCGGACGTATGTTTCAAGGCCGTGTAGACTCGCAGGTAATGTTAAACATGTTATATGAAGCACTGCATATTTCTTTCATAGAGAAATATCGGAAATATATAAAATACTATATTGCACTTGGAAAAGTAATAAGGGGTGTTTTATTTGTATATGCCCCGTTATATTTAACAGACTGTTTTTCTTAAACTTCATATATTTCAATTATTTATACCTAGCTTGATTTTCATTTAAGATTGTTATTTTGTTATAAATAACTTTTCAAATATTACGTTTTAACAATTTGTTTGAACAATTGTGATATAATAAATTAGTTTTTTTCAGTAATAATTTATTTGTATTGATATTTTCTTATTGTTATTATATAAATTACTGTCGTTTATGATTCGATATTTAATCTTTAAAATGCGTAGTAGGGAGAATTGATCAATAAAAAACTAACTTCAATTTATGTCTTATAAAAAGTGTAATAACAAAACTACCGAACTCCAAGGTAAATTCCAAAAGTGGGCGTTCCACAAAACCTGACAAAACAAAAGCCCCACTATATCAACAAACGGAACGACTTGAAAATAAGTGTCATGGAAATATTTTAGTTGAAAAAAAAACGTTTATATATAGATTGTTTTTGTCCTTTTTCTATAAATTACGAGGAATCGAGTGTTAGTGGTTGATGTAGTCTGTATGGTAATAGTGGCGATCATTGTTTCTATCATGAGAAAATGATATCCAGTGTATTCCTGACTAAACTGTATATAGTTATTTAGATTTTTTAATTGTGTACCTGGATTTTAGCTTCCCGACAGTAAGACTCTTCTTCCAATCTTTTGTAGATTTGGGGCTACTAGGAACTTAAATATTGTCTTTGTCTTTTCAATCCTAAATATGTGCAAATTTTCTCTATATTTTGTTTTTGATTTCGAACTTTGGAGTTTTGATACTATCCCAGATTAAAGTATCTGTAATTTCAGTCAACAGATTCAACACCCTCCATAAAAAGTTTTCACGATCCTTCGTATTTAACAGCAAATCAGTTAATAGTCATACTGCTGGTAGCTGCAATGTACAGAGTTTTCATTGCTTCGTATCACTGTGCGAAGCTATTATTGCAGTCCATGCATATACACGCCATCTTGACACTATTAAAACAATATCTAGTTCTTACTGGTTGCTTATTGATGTGATTAAGATTTTTTGGCTTGAATGAGTTATGAAATTTGAAATACACCAGGAAGGGGAGAAGAAATTAAATAACGATGTTCTGACAGTATGGGTATTCTACAACCGATCGATAACTATGTTCCTTATTCACATTATTCAGAAATGTGCTTATTCCTGTTCATTTTGTATCTTATTACTAATAATCATGAAACTGAGGCCAAAATAATAGTATCCGAAAATAAAAATAAAACATAATGAATACTTCTGAAAACTAATAAAAGTTGTCATTTTCTATTACACTCACAAAAGCAAAAAAAAAAAAACAAAACAAAACAAAACAAAAAAACAACAGATACACACATAAAGCTTTCATTAATTTTTGATCATGTGAAAGGTTAAACTTTTAAGTATTTTAGTTCTAGGACATATGATCTAGACAGGCTTGGGGTGTTTGTGCGCAGACGTAAACTGGTATTTGTTTAAGCATTCATTTCATTCAGATGAAATTAAAACAACATTTTGTATATAACAAAAGGCTTGCCTTGAAAATACATAGATTAGAGATAATAAAGACAACCAACAAAAATAAATGATTCGTTAGGTCTTAAATTGTTCACATAAATAGAATCGTTTTTTACGACTTCTTTGTAGGGCAACAACGCACTGAATTATGCTGAAATTTGTTTTCCTCCTGGATCATCCGAGACAAGATTTGTAGTGCACGGAAAAGAAAATATGACCATATATTCAGATGTTGTCCTTCCAATGACAGGTATAACTGCACATTCAGATCAATAGTAGAGACAACAATATAAAAAAAGAGATATATTTTCTATATATCAAAGTCAACAGTTGTGTATAAACTGTCACAGTTGAATGCTGTTTTTTTTTATAGTTCAGAAGGTATCAAATACCTTTCATTGCATATTGTGAACTAGAATCGTGATGCGATTAACAAGTTATTTCATACGATATCATTTGAATTTATGTTTTGTCGATATTGTTTGTGAAGAACTGTTAAGATTTTTATTTTTATTTGTTTTATTCCGTAAATATTTATCTTTTGTTTTGATTTTATGTATATATATATATATATATATATATATATATATATATATATATATATATATATATATATTATCTTTGTTAAATGATCAAAGATACTAAAGAAGTTAACATGATTAATGAGTTGTTTACATGAATACTTGATCAGTGGAGAAACTGAAAATAATTATATTGTGACACATTTGGACTGATTGTTGTTATTTTCTAATGTTTTATTAATTGTGTATAAATATATATTTATTTGAATATTGCCGGTTGGTCAACTTCTCGGGTGTGCACAAACAGTGATGAATACAGTGACTTTCATTCTCATAAACCATTTATACTTTGCAAACGATAAGGGCCAGTTTTATATATATATGTCTGGGTAATGATTACCTATGAAATACTTTGATTATCCTGTCAAATAGTGATTTATCCTGACAAATCTTGTCGTGAGATTTAAATTGTTTACGTCCGCCATGACACCGTTCTTTATTTTCACTTTGCGATCTCAATGTCAATTATTTGTTTAAGTTAACACCTTGTCAATGCAGATATATTGCGTATTTATTATGTTTGTGCCTCCCTTTGCATTAACATTGTCTATATTTATGAGAGAATAGGGTTTTCATTGATCTCATTTAAGAATTATATCTAATGCGTAAGGTTTTAGAATTTACACCTAAGTTCATATGCCGTATCGAGAAAGGAATTTACTGTCCGTTTACTAATAGCATTACATAGAAATGTCCTTTTATTCTCTTTTAAAAATAATTCGGACAAGAAGGACTTTGTAAGGACAACTTAATAACATTTCATTATTAAAGAATAACGAAGTCTGTTTGTCTTTCTAAGCGTTACTAACCAAAAGACGTGAAAAACTTTGCTTTTGATTGGATGATTTGACGTTTACTCTTACGTCATCATCAGTGCAAAAATGCATAAATAGGAGCATGCAGAATAAGGTGGCAGTCTGAATCTGTCCTTTGAATCGTCAACTACATTCTAAAATTACCAAATAGAAAATCGAATGATCAAAGTTAAATGATAAAGGTACAAATAATACGTTTAAATAATTACATCTATATTTAGACATATAATCTTTCTAGCGAAATTAAACTTTTAGCGCTAAATTGTCATTCTTTACTTAAAGGGAATAACAAATCATTTTTTATTGTCCATTGATAAAGAAACCCTAAATTAGGTGATTTTCTATTGTGTTTCTACGATGTTCGTAGCTTATGATTAGTCCAAGTTATAGTGACTACCCTGTGCATTGTTTTGTCTGCTGATTGCTGAATGTGTATTTGTTGTTATAAAGTTGATTAAAATAACAAGTCAAAATATTCAAATAATGTTGAAATAAATATCATTGTTACGTTTATTACAAAGTCTGTTTCTTCATACCTGGCGTTGAGTTAAACGATTTTTCCACAGTCCTCCTGAATGATTTTAACAGTGTTATATCAACACTAGGTTTGTTACAGTTTGGTGTCAGAAGTGGGATGACAAAAATAATCGTCATCTAGTGATCGAATACCTCTCCTGTGATTTTTAAGTTTTAGTAAAATCTTAAATTTTTCAACGCTTTTTGTGACTGGTAATAATTTTCAATGTCTGACGAATCTGATTCGGAAATCAAGTTTAATATGGACAAACGTGAAACGGCCGAGAAAAATAATGAAGACTCTGCGCTAAACACAGCAAAACAGGGCAAAGGTGATATTGAAAGTGAATTTAATAACAACGTACGAGACGATATAGCTAGACAGAGAAATACATTCGAAATGGAACGGAATTTTGAAGGTGATGCAGGTGTTTCGTATTTCGAAAATAATAACGGTCATGAGCGGAAATGGGGAAATGCACCACGATATTTCCGTGAACAGTTTCCAATTGCTGGTCATACTGCTACAATTCGCCCAGTGGATCAGATGATTGGGAAGAGTATTTATTGCATTTTCAAGATTGTGAAGAACTAGGAAGATAGAGTATTGACCCTTGCTGCAAGTTTAAAGGGCCCTGCGCGGAATTTTTATATAAGCCTTCCTACACCTGAACGTCGAACTTATAGTATCCTCGTCCGACGCTTAGTAGAAAGATTCGGAAGTGCCCATCAACAACATCGATGATTATGACGTTTTGAAATGAGAAAGCAAACTTCCGGAGAAACAGTTGCTGCTCTCGGTGATGACCTCCGACAAATGGTACAAAAAGCTTACTGTAATTTAGATTCAATGGCATAAGAAGTTTTAGCACTCAATCAGATATACAAGTCAATTCCGTTAGAAATGAAATGTCGATGCGTTGAACGAGAATGCAAAATGGTCGCTGAGGCTGTAGATATAATTGAAAGATATGAGGCTCTGTTAGGGGAGTCTAGTGATAAAAAGAAAACAACTGTCCGCTCAGTTTCTTCTGAAAATTGTATTGAAAATAAAGTAGATATGTAATGGCAAAATTAACCCCCAAAATTCACAGAATTTCAGAAATTTCAGATCAAATACAACCATGGAAACGGTTCAGAGAAACGACCATCCGTTGATTCAATAGGTCGAGAGTTGACCGTTACAGAGGAGCCTTGGGACATATTGAATAATTTTTAAGATGTTGGAAAAGAAATTCAGACTCAAATTGTAAATAGCAGAATTGGTCAAATAGGGGTGGGGGGGGGGCACAAAATATAACAGGTATTGGGTTCTATATGCAAGGTTCCGTGTATGGACAAACGTCTACTTTCTTAGTAGACATTAGATCTTCAGTAACTTTGTTGTCTCAGAACTTGTTTGAGAAAATAAATAAAACTATGTGTCCTACATTACAAGAAACTAATACAGTATTAAATGATGTAAATGGCAAGAAAATAAATGCATACAGGGTAACAAAAATGAGCATAAAATTTGGCAAGACAGATTATTAAAATAATGTGCTTATTTGTGATATTGCCCTAGATGCAATTTTAGGACAAGTTTGTGAATAAAATCGATTATAAGAACATGACATTACATAAAGATGAAGATGTAATTCAGTGTTGGATAGGGGGAAAAGTAATATGATTTGTAGAGTTTTTGCTAGTGAGGGTATTAGTCTACTGGCAAATTGTTATAAACTGGTTGATAATCAGTTCCACTCAGCTAAAGTGCATAATGAACCTGTTTATATTGACAGTCTATATGAAACAGTCATTGAAAAGAACTTATGTGTATTATTTGGGATAGTTCAACCGCAATCAGACAAGCTTTCTTTGTTAGTTGCAAAATTTAACATTGAAGATATAGATTTGTATCCAAATACTCAGCTAGGAACATGTGAGTCATGTTCAAAAAGTTTTCCTGGTCCAGATGCAAGATGTGCTAGAGTAGGTATTAATGATCACGAGAGTTTATATTCTCAACTTCCAGAATATTTAAAAGATATGTGGGAAAGGAGTTCAAGCATCTTACAACCGATGAATCAGAAAAAGTGGCAGCATTATTCGTAAAATTTCAAACCGAGTTTTCTAAAACTTCTGAAGATAAAGGCCGGACAGAAAATGTGCAACACAGAATAGATACAGGAAATGCACAACCGATCAAGCAGATGCCATGGCGACTACCATTGGGGAAGCGGGAAATTAAGAGACAAGAAGTTCAGAAAGCGCTAGAAAGAGGAATAATCGAACCTTCGCAAAGTTGTTGAAGCTCACCCATAGTCCTTGTGACAAAGAAGAGTGACAATTCTGTACGATAGTGTGTTGATTTCAGAAAATTTAAACAATGCACAGTTAAGGACGCGTATCCGCTACCAAGAGTGGATAAATGTCTAGATTCCTTAAATGGAAATAGTTGGTTTACTACCATGGACCTTTCTGCCGGATTTTGGCAGATTCCTATGGCGCCTGAAGACAAACATAAGACAGTTTTTACCACGGGGGTTGGCATATATCAATTCCTAGTAATGCCGTTTGATCTTGTTAATTCCCCAATTACCTTAGAAAAAGTACTGGAGGATATTTTACGAAGAATTCAGTGGGTTGAATGTCTGTTATATATGGACGACATAATTGTACCTTGTAAAACTATAAACATGTGCATAGAAAGGCTTGAATCTTTGACATTGTGTCATAGATCAAATTTATTCCTTCAGTTTATGTTTACTTGTTTTTGTTAATATATCTTTTTGATTGAGTTAAGCCATTTCAATTGATATTTTATAGTGTGTCTTTCTATGTTGTAATGTTACACTACTATTTCAGGTTAGGGTGAAGTTTGGCGCCTGTTAAAACGTTTAAAACCGCTGCATTTGTTTGCACCTGTCCTAAGTCAGGAACCTGTTTCAGTGGTTGTCGTTTGTTGATGTGGTTCTTAAGTGTTTCTCGTTTCTCGTTTTTTATATAGATTAGACTGTTGGGTTTCTGTTTGAATTGTTTTACACTAGTCATTCTGGGGCCCTTTATAGCTTGCTGTTCGGTGTGAGCCAAGGCTCCGTGTTGACGGCCGTACTTTGACCTATAATTGTTTACTTTTTACACATTGTGACTTGGATGGAGAGTTGTCTCATTGGCACTCATACCACATCTTCTTATTTCTATTGAGCATGTTTTTGACAGATTAATAAAGGCAAACCTTAAAATAAAACCAGCCAAATGCTCCTTCTTTCAGAAGAGTGTTAAGTTTCTAGGTCACATAGTATCTAGTGAAGGTACAACAACAGATCCTGCTAAAATATCAGCAACAAACCCAAGCAATTGAGAAGCTTTTTAGGGCTCTGTTCTTACTATCGCAAATACGTAAAGGAATTTGCTCAAATAGCACACCCCATACATATGTGAAATGTGTGAAAAAGGTGACAAATTTATCTGGGATGATTCATGTGATGAAGGTTTCAAAAGCCTGAAAGAAGCTTTAATATTCTCTCCCATTCTGTCATATCCAATGCCCAATAAACCCTTCATATTAGACACAGATGCTAGTAATAAAGCTCTAGGTGGTGTCCTGTCCCAGGAACAGGATGGTGCTAAAAAGGTAATAGCTTATATGAGTAAATCTCAAAATAAGCATGAACAATAATATTGTGTAACCCGGAAAGAATTGTTAGCGGTGGTTACAGCTCTCTGTCATTTTCATGTCTACTTTAGTATTTATATGGACAGCAAGTATTATTAAGGACTGATAATGCTGCTGTTAGTTGGATGTTTAATTTAAAACAACCAGCAGGACAAATGGCGCGTTGGCTACAAGAACTCTGTTTATATAACTTGACAGTCACACATCGGGCAGGAACGAAACATCGAAACGCAGATGCACTTTCAAGAAAAACCTTTTAAAGTATGCCTGAGACAGGAAGCTATACATGATTGTTCTGGTGATGAATGTGAAGAACCAAAATATGAAATTAAGTTTCAAGATGAAAAAGACGACGTAACCAAAATTGTGCAAACTTCTGTTGAGGAAGATGAAGCTCAACAAGTTAGAGTAGAACCAGAAAACAGTCTAGTAAAAGCAATGATCAAGTTAAAATTACTGACTGTATTTGAGATGGATGGGATACTACAGATATGAGACAGCTACAATTAGAAGATTCAGTTATAGGCTACATTTTAGCAGCAACAGAAGAAAATTTAAATTGACCACGATGAAATGAAATATCTCACCATTCATCATTAGTGAAAACTTTAGGGCGACAGTGGGACCGATAAGTAATTCATATTGGAATGCTTTACAGAAACTGGATGGATGAACAAAATGAAGAGAACGTGTTGCAGCTCATATTACCTGCTAGTAAGCATAACTGAGTATTGAGATATTTGCAGGATACTCCCACAGGCGGACATTTAGGTGTCGAGAAAACTTTGGATAAAGTGCGGCAAACTTTTTATTGGCCCAATATGAAAGAATCTGTACAAAAATATTGTACTGAATGTGATCTTTGCCGACTCGTAAACACTCAAAAGAAAACCCAGCTCCTATAGGAACCAACATTGTAGGTGAACCTATGGGAAAAATAGCTATAAATATTCCGGGTCCTCTCCCACTTACATATAATAAATATTTGATAGTAGTCCATGATTGCTTCACTAAGTGGGTAGATGCATACCGAATGCCAAACCAAGAAGCGGTGACAGTAACCACAACATTGGTGAATGAATTCATCAGTAGATATGGAACTCCAATTCAGATATTGACTGATCAAGGTCAACATTTTGAAAGTAATATCTTTCAAGATACTTATAAAATGTTGGGTATAGAAAAGTCAGAACAAGCGGTTTAAGACCTTCATCAAACGGAAATGTTGAAAGAATAAACCGTACGATTGGTACAATGTTAACAATTTTCTGTGAAAAGAAACAAAAACTGTGGGACACTTTTGTTCCACAAATTGTATTGGCATATCGTTTATCAATACACTCAAGTACTGGAAAACCACCAAACAAAATGATATCTGGCAGAGAAGTCACATTACCATTACAAGCAGTGATTCCCACACCATACAGAGAAACTGACCTTCAGGACGTAAATGAGTACGTTGAAATTTTGCAGAAAAGATTTCAGAGAGCACACGAAGAAGCCTGAAAGAGTTTAAAGAAAAGTAATTCATATCAAAAGAGACATTATGACCTCAGAGCAAAGAAACGATCCTTACAACCAACCATCCAGAAAAGTTGCAATATGTCACAAACTAACAAGTAAATGGAAAGAACCATACATAGTGACAAAGAAATTTGATGATGTTAACTATGTTGTGAAGAAATAACCAAAGAAACTAGGAAAAGTGTTCCACATAGACAGCCTCATAGAATATAAAGGAAATAATATTCCACAATGGTTTAGGGTGTCACTTTCGAGTGTCTCAAATTCCAGCAAGTAGTAAATAAAGGCAACAGCAGTATACCGTTGTTCAATAGTCATAATTCGAGTATGCAAAAACAAATCCGGGTAACAAACGAAAACCGAGGGAAACACATCAAATATAAGAGAAAAACAACGGAACAACAGAAACACTGAAGTACAACAAAAGCAAATGCCAACATACAAAGAAATGGACTGTCTGATAACAACTGCCATATTCCTGACATGGTAAAAGACATTTTAAGAACAAATGGTGGTTTGAGCATGGTTTTATGGCTAGCCAAACCTCCCGCATATATGGCAATGTTAAAAATACCGTTAAAATGACAACACTAGGTGACAAGAATACAGTACAAACAAACGCAAGAACACTCACCATAGAGAAATACATAAATAAATAATATAATAGTACATTACAACATGTTAACTGCAGAATAACAACGGACACATCCCATGAATTTACAACAGCACACCAGGACACCAAAAACGAAATATAAACTGTGCGTCACATGAATGGATCAACGTCACAAAAAGTGACGTATTTTTTGTGACGTTTACATTATCACAGGTAAATTTCTAAAAATAAAATAGATTTGTTTTATTTATAGACACGTACAAGAATATTAAATTGGGATTGAGTTTGTAATGGTGTTATTTTATGTATTTTGTCTAACCATGACAAGAATATTAAAACGGATTGTGTTTGTAATGGTGTTATTATTAGTATTTTCTAACCGTCGGTTTTTCTTCTTAATCAAAACTGTGTATATACAAAAATATCCTGTAGATATAGTTGCATTAAACTTAAAATCATATAAATGAAGTAGCTGTTTTTTATCTTAACTTTTACATACATATAGAAAATAAAAGTAAAATAACTGTAATATAAGGCAAAAATAAAAAATGAAAATAAAGAAGAGGACGAGGGCCATTTGAAATTTATTGTGCCTATGTGTTTAAATGTGTATCGGAAATAAACACATTTATTCTAAAACCAGTTGTTGGCATGATACGGGTTATGTTCTTCTCATATATTTTATGATGGTATGACACTAAACCACTAACGGAAGGGATTATGCTTGATTTTCATAAGATGAAGACATAAGCTTTCAATCAGTTTAATTGAGGTCTGGAGCTGGCATGTCAGTAACTGCTAGTAGTCCTTTGTTAATTTATGTATCATTGTCATTTTGCTTAGTTTCTTCTGTTACCTATTTTGACATCGGACTCGGACTTCTTTTAAACTGAGTTTTACTGTGCGTATTGCTGTGTATTTGTTTATTCTACATTGGCTAGAGGTATAGGGGGAGGGTTGAGATCTCACAAAACATGTTTAACCCCGCCGCATGTTTTCGCCTGTCCCAAGTCAGGAGCCTCTGGCCTTTGTTAGACTTGTATGTTTTTTTTAATTTTCGTTCTACTATATGTTTCGGAGTTAAGTGTGACGTCCATTTTCGCTGAACTAGTACACATTTTTGTTTAGGGGGCAGCCCCATTTCCATTCTCAATTTTATCACTTGTTATTTTTATTTGATGAATAAAATTATTTCTGTGTTGAGCTATAGCTTATATGAAGAATTGTTGATAGTTTTGTTGTTGAAGTGTTGTGAATGCATTCCTTATTAGTTATGTGATAATTCTAGAAACTTAGCCCAGATTTGCTTGATAGGATTGATCACCCCTGAACTGGTTAAAAGAGGGAGTCACTAGAAAATTTGGTTGAAATTGATAGTTTATTGTGATACTTCCTAGGTGTTTAGCAAAGTTGCAGGGTCAACAGAAGTTATTATTTGATGTGACATTGTCATTGTATATTGTTGTGGAGGGGACACTGTTTAAGATAAGTAGAAAAATTCAAGGATGGCTCTGGTGTTTCTCTTTTGTTTTGAAATGTGTCCTTTGTCCTATCAGAAATTGCTATGAGTAAAATAGAGATGACTTGTGATATACGTGAAAATTTGTGTATTACTTTGTAAAGTTGTACGCTTACATTGTCTAAATATTTATAAATGTATATATTTTTGTGTAAAACTAAACAATTCAGTAGAAAAAAAAATGATAAAAATACAGAAACCTGAAATAATATGCACATAATTACACATGGCAGCAACGTATTCTGAAATAACAGATAATTCTATTATGAGGCAGCTTACATTATATGACAAACAGTTATTATGCAGCTAGGTTTGATAACTACAAATGACAATTCATAGAAATTAATGGAATGTGTTAAATTAACTTAATGCTTATGAGTTTATGCTGATGAGTTTATATCTTTATTTTATTTAACTGAATTACAGAGAAATATAAGATTGAACAGTGTTGGCTTTGCCCAGAAAGTTTTACATCTAGAAGAGAATTGAAAAATCATCTGAGCACGTCCTTTCATGATGTATTGAGGGTAACATGCCCATTTTGCTATGAAGAAGAAACCACATGTAGGAAAATCGTGGATTTAAAGAAGCACGTAGAGAGAAACCATCCAGATAGATTAGAAAAATTATCAAAGTATTTCTTCTCAAAGAATAATGGTTTTTGGCTGGCAAATAAACCAGATGACTACAGGAAAACCATCAATCCCTCCAGAAGGAAAAGTACAGAGCCAAAAAAAAAAAAAAAAAACTCGACTTAAGATCTTACAACTTCTTACTATTAACAAAACAGCTAAAAGAAAAGATGAATGGTATGAGGGATGGAGGAAACACAAGGAAGAAAATAATGGCAACTCCACGAAAGCAGAAATGGAATCAGAATGTATCCCTTCATATTCACCAGAAAGACCACTTCAAGTTGAAGTTATTAACATAAATTTGGCTTTAGGACACATACACTTGGATCTTCAATATGGAACTGATTTTTACAAAGTTAGACTCACCGACAACACATTGAAAGATCCAAACGTTAGAGACAGTCTCTGTAGAAAAATGGCACCTTAAGACATAACCGGTCCAGTATGGTACAAGAATTTAAAGAAGAACCACTATACCAATCAGAGGAAATAGTGAAAGTACAACTGTTCTCCAAGGGAACCAGTATTCTTAGTTGTTATTTTAAGAAAATTTTCAGATTGAAGCATCCTATGACCATATCACCATCAGATTACAACATTGTTTCAATTTTAACTCCTACTTCGACATCAGTTCCAGCATTTAATCCAACTCCTACTTTGACATCAGTTCCTGTATTGAATCCAACTCCTACTTTGACATCAGTTCCTGCATTGAATCCAGCTCCTACTTTGACATCAGTTCCTGCATTGAATCAAACTCCTACTTTGACATCAGTTCCTGCATTGAATCCAGTTCCTACTTTGACATCAGTTCCTGCATTGAATAAAACTCCTACTTTGACATCAGTTCCTGCATTGAATCCAACTCCTACTTTGACATCAGTTCCTGATTTGACTACAGCTTCTGTTTTGAATTTAGCATCTTCTTCAACTTTAACACCTTCAACTTCAGCTCCTGTTTTAGTTTCTATGAATACAGGTACTACTTCAGTGTCCACTACATCATCTTCTTCATTTCCAGCATTTGCCTACATCTCAGCTTCAAATTCTACATCCCTAAGTTCCATGGTAGAAGATATAAGTGATGAGGATGATTTTTCCACAAGTTTGAAGTCTCGAGCAAAGTTACTTCTGACTGGAGTGGAAGTTTTGTGAAGTTGAATGAACAAATATCCTGGCCACCAGAAAATCATTAAGCCTTAACACCTGATCAAAAACTTCTAGTCACAGAGCACACAACAATGAACTAGAACTAAAGAAAATTCCTAATGTTGTATCACAGGTCATTCTTGCTTGAGAAATTTAACTTTCTGATATTACCAGGAACACAAATACATCCTCCTCACAAGAAAGACCAGCATTTACCAAGTGAAGATATTACAATCATGAAGTTTTGAAACAAATTGCTTTAGGTGAAATAAATGGCGACAAGTTCCTTCAAATGATGGAAAGATGTTTTCCCCAATGAGACAGAAGTGTAGATGAGATAATAAAACCATGTAAATACATTCCACTAAGATTTAAAAATACAGAATCAGAGCAAAGACATAAAAATTCTGTCATACTGTTACCTGAAGAAAATACAGGAGTATTTTGAGACTTGGGTTGGGGAAATTGTGACACATTTGGACTGATTGTTGTTATTTTCTAATGTTTTATTAATTGTGTATAAATATATATTTATTTGAATATTGCCGGGTGGTCAACTTCTCGGGTGTGCACAAACAGTGATGAATACAGTGACTTTCATTCTCATGATTTAAACTATTTAGACTTAGCAAACGATAAGGGCCAGTTTTATATATATGTCTGGGTAATGGTTACCTATGAAATACTTTGATTATCCTGTCAAAAAGTGATTTATCCTGACAAATCTTTTCGTGAGATTTAACTTGTATCCGTCCGCCATGACACCGTTCTTTACTTTCACTTTGCGATCCTAATGTCAATTATTTGTTTAAGTTAACACCTTATCAATGCAGATATATTGCGTATTTATTATGTTTATGCCTCCCTTTTCATTAACATTGTCTATATTTATGATAGAATGGGGTTTTCATTGATCTCATTTAAGAATTATAGCTAATGCGTAAGGTTTTAGAATTTACACCTAAGTTCATACGCCGTATCGAGAAAGGAATTTACTGTCCGTCTAACAATAGCATTACATTATAGAAATGTCCTTTTAATTTTATTCTCTTTTAAAAATAATTCGGACAAGAAGTACTAAGTAAGGACAATTTAATAAGATTTCTTTATTAAAGAATAACGAAATCTGTTTGTCTTTCTAAGCGTTACTAACCAAAAGACATGAGAAACGTTGCTTTTGATTGGGTGATTTGAAGTTTACTCTTACGTCATCGTCAGTGCAAAAATGCATAAATAGGAGCCTGCAGAATAACGTTGCAGTCTGAATCTGTCCTTTGAATCGTCAACTACATTTTAAAATATCGAAATAGAAATCGAATAATCAAAGTAAAATGATAAACGTACGATTAATACGTTTAAATAATTACATCTGTATCTAGACATATAATCTTTTTAACGAAATCAAACTTCTAGCGCAAAATTGTCATTCTTTACTTAAAGGGAATTACAAGTAATTTCTATTGTCCATTGATAAAGAAACCCTTAATTAGGAGATTTTCTGTTGTGTTTCTACGATGTTCGTAGCTTATGATAAGTCCAAGTTATAGTGACCACCCGGTGCATTGTTTTGTCTGTTAAATGCTGAATGTGCATTTGTTGTTATAAAGTTGATTGCAATAACAAGTCAAAATAATCAGTTAGTGTTGAAATAAATGTTATTGTTACGTTTATTACAAAGTCTGTTTCTTCACAACTGGCTTTGAGTTAAACGATTTTTCCGCAGTCCTCCTGAATGATTTTAACAGTGTTACATCAACACTAGGTTTGTTACAATATCCTTTATATTTGTATTTATATTTTTAACTTGTGTTTAAATTTGAATTATTTGTTTGTGCAGGGTATCTTCAGGTATATATTTATAATTATGTTAGTGATGTTTTATTTTTATCGTTTGGTAAATATTTTAAACATTCTAATATTTACATACTAAATAGTGTGTTAAAATTACATTGTTAGGCAATCTATAATTTTATTTGTGTAATTGTATTAATCTCTGTACTGATTAATCCACACTCCCATAGATTTGTATGTCATGTGTTGCTATTTATAGGCACTTATATTATTATCTTCAGTAACACGCATTTCACAAATGTTTGTGTAATCCATTCAAATCTATCGCTATCTTTACAACATAGATAGCGCACTGCATTTTAAGAAAATAAGATCTTTAACAAAAAAAAGAAACTTCAAACTGAACATCATAATCAAACTTAAAACATTACATTCAAAGTAGAACTGTACCAAAAGGTTTAAACATCAAAGTGAGTGCTCAGGCACCGGGACATACATCCAAAAGGTTCATGAGCCGTTGGAATGAAATTCTGTTTAACTGTTCAATCCAGCTTCTTTAACTGTTACTTTCTTTTACAACCACAAATTACAAACAAATTGTAAATGAAATATCAGATATCATCAACAGTAGTCACATTTCACGTGACGATTTACCGAGAATGAAACGTCGCCTCGAAGATATTGAATAAATTGAACTATCCAAACATAAAGAAAAACAAAGGAATAAATTTTATTGAGATAAAGTTCACACTGTTTCTTTAAATCAGCATATTAATGATATCAATACTACAAACCATAAGGCCCCTAGAAAAAGAAAATTTAAAAGACGGAAACAAAAAACTGAAAGCATTGTTGTAAATTTGTCATCTAAAGAACTGACACGTGCTGAAGAATCTCTTTTAAGTAAAGGTTTAAACTTCTGTCCTACCCCATCAAATGTTAATAACTTCCAGCTAGACGAGGACTTAGACCAATTCGCTAGACGTTTACGCTTGAAAGATTTTTTCTACAATAGGGCAAGAAACACCTTGAAGAAGCCGGATTAACAGATTCAGATACTGAGACCAATGAAGAAGTCACGCCCATCCCAAAATTTAGGAAAAAAAGTTCATGGAACCACCAAAAAGTAAAAACGATAACTTGGAGTCATTTATTAACTACGTGAGGTCTGATATAAAGTCCTGTATAACAAATAAAAGAAATTATAATTTATCCAAGTCAGAAAGCATCGCTTTGAAAGCGTTAAAAGAACAAGAGGATATTGTAATAAAACCTGTTGACAAAGTGGGCGCTGTGGTTGTCATGAATAAAACAGATTACATGGCAGAGGGGAATCGCCAACTGTCAAACTCCATTTTTTATAAACAATTAACCACAGATCCAACACTAAAAATATCAAATACCATTCGAAAGATCAACATCATCCTTCAAGAGATGTACGACCAAAAGCATATCGATAATGACACCTTTGATTATCTTCGACCTCTTGAAAACGAAGCAAAGGCTGGAAGATTCTATATGTTGCCTAAAATACACAAAACGGGCAATCCTGGTCGACCAATTGTTTCAGCAAATAGTCACCCAACTGAAAAGATATCAGAATTTGTAGACCATCACTTAAGACCTCATGTTAAAGAACTATCCTCTTACATTCAGGATACGACTGATTATCTAAAGAAAATGGAAAGCCTCAATCCTCAACCAAACAATACTATACTCGCATCCATGGACGTGTCTTCTTTATATACCAACATTCCACAAGACGAAGAAATAGCAGCGTGTGAAGAGGCATGGAACACTCGTAGTGAAAAAAATCCTCCAACTGAGTTCCTTGTTACACTTCTGAAACTAGTGCTGGAGAACGACAACTTCTCTTTCAATGACAAACACTATCTCCAGATAGACGGCACTAGTATGGGCACAAAAATGTCCCCGTCATATGCCAACATATTTATGGGCCAACTTGAAAAACGCCTCTTGGCTAGTGCTCCATACCAGCCATTATCATGGTTTCGATTCATTGACGATATTGATTTTAAATGGACAGATTCGCAAGACCATCTCGATGAATTTCTAGAACACTGTAACTCTTTCCACCATTCAATTAAATTTACATACGAAACATCAATGGAGAAAATAAACTTCCTTGATACTACGAGTTACATCCAGAACGGAACCATTATAACGAACCTTCATACCAAAAAAAAAAAACGGACAAACATCAATTCCTTTCTCCTAAAAGTTGCCATCCTAAACACTGCTCCCGTGGTATCCCATTCAGCCAGGCATTGCGAATCAAGAGAATTTACTCTACTGAAAATAAGCAAAATGCTAGACTTGGACAACCACGTAAACATCTTGTTGTTCGAGGATACAATAACAACATCATTGATACAGCTTTTGAAAGAGCAAACAAAACTAGTCGCCAAGAACTTCTAGAGTACAAGGATAAGAATAAAGAAGTCAACAGAACACCTCTTGTACTCACTTACCATCCTGATTTTAAAAATGTGTCATCCATTGTTCAGAAGCATTGGAAAATTATAGAAAATGACTC
This sequence comes from Mytilus coruscus, assembly GCA_017311375.1. Taxonomy (NCBI): domain Eukaryota; kingdom Metazoa; phylum Mollusca; class Bivalvia; order Mytilida; family Mytilidae; genus Mytilus; species Mytilus coruscus. The sequence goes on along the minus strand of CM029608.1, from coordinate 28,977,638 downwards.
AAATCTAAAGAAAGTATTTTCCTCACCACCAGTCATGGCCTTCAGAAGACCTAAAAACATCCGTGACAAATTAGTGACATCTGTATTAGCAAAGCAGCCTACTCCACCTCCCGGTTGCTACAAACAATGTGGTCGAAGGAATTTCTTATGTTGTAAAGCTGCCAATACAAGCAGTTCTTTCATCAGCTCCGTTACTAAACAAAATTATACCATCTACTCAAATTCCAACTGTAAAACGGATCGAAGGAATATCTACAAATATCAATCTCACTCAATTTATATATTAACATGTAACACTTGTGGCATTCAGTATGTGGGAGAAACAATGGATAAATTCAATATTCGGCTCAATAACCATCGTTCATGGTACAAAACCAACAAAAACTGTCCTCTCACAAGACATCTTCGCTCAAAGAAACATCCTTTTGATAATGTTACTTTCCAAATCATAGAAGTCAACTCCGAGTGGGACACCACGGCGAGAAGGAGAATAGAAGACTTTCGGATCCACCAGCTCCACATTTTAGAACCGAAAAAGACGAGAAGAGATACAGGAAAGATAAAGAATAATTTAATACACAGCAACGTCCTTTTCATCCTGTAATATTGGCCAATGGACGTTGCAAACTTCAACCACCAATTTTGTAAATAATCTTGAACTTCATCCAAATTATGTATTATTTACAAGGCAGCTAAATTCATGTGCAACATGTACATTGAGCTGCAAAAGTTTCTTATCATCTACTTCCGATTTCACCTGGATAGATGCACGCTTGATAAAGCTAGTTTGTCTAGCGAAATATTGCGTTTATTTTTATCGTTTTGTAAATATTTTAAACATTTTAATATTTACAAACTAAATAGTGTGTTAAAATTACATTGTTAGGCAATCTATAATTCTGTTAGTATATATATTATTTGTCATTAATACATTATTTCTCTATTATAACTATAAATATGAACTTTATATCAAAAATAGTATTCCTTAATATATCATTATTAACTATCTGATAGATGTTGAGAGTAAATAAGAATAACGGGTTATAGTAGCATTTTCGGAATTTGGTTTGTGGTTTAATATGTTTCTCTATCGTCCGGTATAACGGTATTTTCAGTTTTTATGTTTGGATAAATTACTTTCACTAAGTTTTTATGTCAAACATAAATGTATTAGCCACTGGAGGTATGTATACGTAAAGTTTTTGGTCTCAAACAGTAAACATGATTTATATTTCTTCCGTATAATCTAAAATTAAAGTAAATAAATATGTTGGACAAATTAAGAGGTACTTACAAAACTCATTGAAATTGTAAAACAAGTTGCTTTCTTTAAAAAAAGAAATGCAATCGTAAACCCAAATGCGTGTTTGAGCCAAGGCTCCGTGTTGAAGGCCGTACCTTGACCTATAATGGTTTACTTTTATAAATTGTTACTTGGATGGAGAGTTGTCTCATACCACATCTTCCTATATCTATTGGCATTAAATATCAGATAATTGTTTAATAAAGATGCATTGTTTTACTCTTGTTAAAGGAATCATTTTTAATCTCCGCACTCCCGAAAGACAACATGCTAAGTCAACCATTGGATATTCCATTCTAAGGTGCTGTTTTTTTATATATAAGAGTTAGTTTTCAGGCTAAAGTTCAAATGTGAAGACATTTAATCAATTAATCATGATTATTTGTTTTGTAGCCAGTTTGAAAAAGTTATAAATTCCGAGCTGCATTCTTTTTGATAATCCCAAACTAAAACCTTTTTTTATAATTGTATCAAACTGGTTTATATGTATATATATATAACTTTGTAAGTCTAGTATGTTTTTTTAATTTTAGTTTATTTATATGTTTTGGAGTTTAGTGTAACGTCCATTTTCACTGAACTAGCACACAATTTTAGTTAGGGGCCAGCTGAGGACCACCTCCGGGTGCGGGATTTTCTCGCTGCATCGAAGACCCATTGGTGGCCTCGGCTGTTGTCTGCTCTTTGGTCGGGTTGTTGTCTCTTTGAGATATTCCCCATTTCCATTCTCAATTTTATATATATATTATTGGTTTATATTTTTAAAACTACTCAAAATATCATAACAACAATGTTAAATCTGCAAATTTTTGTTTTTTTCCTCGCGGAAATGATTATGCCCCAGTCACACTAGACCACGATCGCACCTCGCTCACCACGATCGAAAATAATTTCAGATCGTTGTGAGCTCGCAGTATGAGCGGCATGAAAATGTAAACTTTCGTTTCAATCACGTTGCTAGTACTACGTCTTCATTACGCTTCTACAACGATCCCGCTACGATTATACCACATTCTCACCACGCTTATTCTACGACCTCACTACGATTATCACGATCTTTCTACGCTCATCACGTCCCCACTACGACCATACTACGATTTATCTGATTGCAACACGATCTTACCACGCTACTACTGCGATTATATCACGCTCTTACCACGACCATACTACGATCATACCACGTTCATACCGCGATCTTACTACGCTCCCAGCAATAACGTCAACATCGTGTTCCATATAAATGCTGTATCATTCCTTCTATTTCTCATTGATACGTAGAGTTTCTCGGAAACAACGCAGTCATGCAACCAAAATCTACGTAAGGGTAAGGGTAGAGGTAGGGGCAGAGGAAGATCTGATAGTTACGAATCATGATCGATCCAGAAGATATATGTCGGACCGACCAATCCAACCTGAATCACAACTTATTGCTGGTCCATCAAGATCAAATGACGATGTTTTAGTGAACGATAGTAGGCATGACACAGATGTGTCAAGAATGATTGAGCCGTTTGAGATAAAGGACAAGAGTTCCAAATAACATACAGACAAACAAAAGCTGGACAGCTTTTATAAATTTTATATGACAATAACAAAGAGCATGATGATCGTAGTATGAACGTAGTCGGGTCGTAAGAACAGCGAGATGAGGACGGCATGGGCGTGCTAAGATCGTACTATGGTCTTGAACAGCGTGGTATAGCGTGGTATAAACATGGTATAGTCGTAGTGGAAGCGTGTTTGGGTCGCGGTAAGAACGTGATGGTCGTAGTGAGGTCGTAGTAAAGTCGCTGTGAGATCGTAGCGCAGTCTTACCGACTAGAATCGCGCTTTCGCTACGCTGTCGCTACGATGGTACAGCGACCTTTGCGATCTTACCACGACCTTACTGCGCTCTCACTACGCTTCTACTACGACCTGATTTCGCCACGACCGCACCACGATTGTTTTAAACATGTTCAAAGTTGGCCACGCTCATCACGATCATGAAGACCTCACCACGACCGTACTACGACCTTACTGCGATCTGCACGATCATTTTTTTCACAGATCGTAGTGCGATCGTAGCCTAGTGGGATAATTTTATACTCACTTACTGTCTTGTTAACTAATTAATTAGTACAACAACCGATTTGTTTTTGCAAGGCTAATTTAACACCACAAAGAAACACATACAACCCATACACCGTAGCGATTATATAAGACATCAGGGAAGTTTAGTTTACACAGTTATGAGAACTGTTGACCAGGAGCTTTTAATTAATTTATAGAGAACGCGTTTATATCAGTACATTATCAAAATGATTACACAAAGCTTTGTTGCTTTTGATAAAAATTAAAAAAATTATCATTAATAAAACAAACTTCAAAATTTCATAATATTATTTTACATGCATAAAAACCTAAATATCAAATTTATACATAATCTATTAAAACCGAAAATTCATTATCTGATTGTTTTCACAAAAAATAATTATTTTGTTTTTATAAAGAGGAACATTTAAAATTAATTACTACAGAAGTGATAATTAGTACTGTTGACCAGGAGCTTTTAATTAATTTATAGAGAACACGTTTATATCAGTACATTATCAAAATGATCACACAAAGCTTTGTTGCTTTTGATAAAATTTAAAAAATTATCATTAATAAAACAAACTTCAAAATTTCATAAAATTATTTTACATGCATAAAAACCTAAATATCAAATTTATACATAATCTATTAAAACCGAAAATTCATTATCTGATTGTTTTCACAAAAAATAATTATTTTGTTTTTGTAAAGAGGAACATTTTAAATTAATTACTACAGAAGTGATAATTAGTTCCCTGGCTAAGGTAACTATAAATAGAAAGTGTTTGTGGCTAAGGTAACTATAAATAGAAAGTATTTGTTCTCATCTCTATCTGCATCTGTCATCACTCGGTATCTAAAAATAGACATTTGATATCTTATCGCTGACCCTATTAAGTCTACCGAAATTGCATGCATGATTAATTTTAAGATTTATGATCGTAATTAAAGCGGCACTTTTAGGGTGCAATTGTTACTAACTAAAGTTTTGAAAACGTTTTGAGGCGTTTGTTGTTATTTTCTAACTGCTACAGAAGTAGAAACATCATTTAATAATTCTTTTCTGATCCTATTTGAACTTTCAATAATTCATGCTCATGTTGTTGAAAAACATACTTTTTATAAACGTAGAAAAAATCGTTTAAACAGGTTCAAGTTAGAAACAAATTAATGTTTGCATGTATTGTATTAACAAACGAAAACGACAAAACATTTGCATAGTCAAGTGTATTTTTTTAATATATTTTAGTTGTAGGTTTCCGTTTTATTTTATTTTTCATATTCAATATCTATTTAATTACATTTTAATAACCAATTTTTTTTATTAAAGTTGCAATATTTAATCACAAAAATAACTGTAATTTAATCATGCAAGAAAGACTTCCTTTAATTTCAGTATAAAAAATAAATAGCTTGCTTTTTACATCATGTACATCTTCCTAAACTTAAAATCTAAAATAAAATGCTACTAAAACTCTTTCTAAAGATTTTATTTTTAATTATTCTCGTTCAGAATATAAAGCGCATTGTTTACATGAAATCTTATCTCATATCTAAACACAGCTGGTTTCAACGTTTGACTCTAATTAAAATACTACGCATGTAGGTTAATATTTGCAGCTTGTAATCGTGTGCAAGAAAATAATTTTATTATATCATAATAAATTTCAGATCATACGTAAAATATCTCTATAGCAACTTAAGATGCTAATGCTTATTCAACAGATTAGTAAGCTATTGCGCATGTATTTGAAAGGTGGTCATAGAAAGAACAGAAGTGTTCCGAATAACATCCGGTGTTCCGAAAGACTACATCTATCGTCCAATATATACTGCGTAAACCCTCAGGGGTTTACGCAATGAAATAATAATCTATCAAACAAGTACAGTACATAGAGCTCTGTAAAATACATATATAATAACAATATTGACAATGATATGATTGCTACTATTACTTCACCACATTTATTTAAGATGCAAGACTTATAATTTTGTGCTACAGACAAATGTTTTGTCGACAGAAGAGTCATCAAGTCTCGCCTACAACAAAAGTCGCAGAAAGTGGGACTTAGGGATTACTGACCGGCAGCGGCATAATATATTTGTAAAAATCGTTATATTTCAAAAGGTTTACGCCTTGTATGCAGATGAATTATGTAACGAAGTTAACGTCTGACATATGCCCATTGTCCTTGACCACATTATTATGGTCAGAGACTGCTAATAAACATTTCAGATTTCATTTGTTCATGTGAAATACTCACTTATAATGAGTAATAGGATAACCAGAATTGGTATATGAAATCGTTCCAAGGTCTACATATCCGTCAGAAAGGGTTCATCTGACCTCAACATCTTAGATATTATAAGCAATAGGTCAACTATATTAGTGTATGGGATGATTGTCAGGTGTACATGTCCGACTGACAGAGTTCAACAGAACTTGACTTCATTTTCATGGTTCATTGGTCAAAGTCAAATTTGTAATGATTATGTCTGTTTCTTAGATACTATAAGCAACCGGTAAACTATATTTGGTGTATTGAATGATTACATAGTGTACATGTTGTCTGGTAGTGTGCATTGTTAGATGTATGTGATAATTGTAGTAAAACATTAATATGTTAGACATTCAACATTAATTCAATCACGATCAGTAAAGCAGGCGAGACATGTCAACGTGTGCACTCTTGCATATACTGTGGATTCATTATTATTGTAGGGTAACAATCATCGTTGATTTCGTGGATATATGTATACCACGAATGCTAATGTTCAACGAAGCGAAAATTTTCTATAGGCTTGTATACAAACGTTTGCAAGACCACTAAATAAATTTCCACGAAAATACTATTATCCCCGATTCACGAATATTCGTTACCACGAAAAAAATGAATCCACAGTAAAGGAGATCGTCTCAGAATTTTGCTGCTCAAGCAGTTATAGAAAGTCGTCTTTCTGAAGAATATTTTAATCATTTTATTTACATTTAATTTAGACATAAGCCCTCTTTTGCTGTAGAAGTTTCAAAATTATTATACAAGTTAACTTGCAGATATAACATACACATACTACGCATATGTACTAACGTGATAATATTCAAACCTTAGTTCAACAATTTAGCATTCTTTTGTAAATGCTATCGCTTCCTTAAAATTATAAAACATATCAAATGTAACATAATTATTTAATATAATTTTCACAAAAAGTGTACATTTTGTAATTAATACATGTGCAAACAGTAGTTTGTTCTCTTGATGCATTTTATTTTTGGTAACTGTCTCATTGACGTAAACCCACAAATGACTTATGTCCGGAACAGTTTAACTATATTCGCAGCCGAAGCTTGGGAACACTTTCTGCTGATTAAGGAAAGACGGTATCACAATTTACTAACAAATAAAGACTTGTTATGTGATTTTGAGATATGTTTTGGCAATACAAGCGTTGTACCATTTCTTTGGTTTTAGTAAAGTCCATGATAAATTTTGTTTGTCATGAGAGAATAAACATCTTTTTTTTAAGTCAAATTAAATATTGAAAATCATTTAAGAACAGAGAAACAAATTCTACTAAAAGTTTCTAAATATAAGGCGATAAATATTGAAACACTCAGGTCTCTTCATGAAATAAATACAACTTTGAATTTTCATCCTAGAAACGATTAAAGTAAAGCTTACACAGTATTTTATAAAGCAGTCGTTGGTACGAACTGGAAACGAGAAAAAAATACATTTTATTTCACCTTTTTGTCAGTTTTTCTTTTACATATTTATTCCTTAGATTGTTAACTAAGTTTTAAAGCAGTAAAACTTTGAATTGGATAGTTTTTCCCTGAGTCAATAATATCGGTGACCATTCTTATCAGGTCTGATCGAAGGAATATCTACAAATATCAATCTCACTCTACAGAATCACTTTCTAATAATCCTCAAAATTAAGTTATTTAAGCAATGTAAGTTCAGTCACTGTTTGTAAGCTATAATATATTTATATTGATGTTCGTACTTTGTCTATATCTATGTTCCAAACCACCAAGACCATAGCGCGTTTGTCGAAGTTGTCGAAATACGAAGTTCAACGACAATTCTGTATGATTGTCGTATTACACTATTTACATGCAATTTGCCGTCACTATTAAAATTGTGTCAAGGTGAAAAGACAATTTTTTCCCTCGTTTTATTTCTTTTCATTCTTTTTCACTCTTCCTTTTTGGTACTGTTTCTAAGCAAAATCGTAATTTTGAATGTTAATAGCAAAAACAAAACAAAAACAAACAAAAAACCTATGAAAAGATTCAAGAATTTATTATTTTATTATACATGTAAATAAGATCATCATATTATAAATAATGGATAAGCATGAGCAATAAACAGCCAAGTAACCGAAGCAAAAACAGCTGGTAAATGAACTATAAGCTATCAAACCTAGTAATAATATTACTCTCATTTATATCTTGCACTTTAGTCGTCAATATAGTCGTGCAGCGGGAAAACGTATCGATGACTATAATATATTGCGTTGTTATGAATACTAAATAAGAAAATGTTATTCGATCATTTAGTTTTTTTTTGGATATGACTACTCAGTCCAAGAGATGTTTTATGTCATTCATGTCATGACATTTTTTGTTAAATACTGGAGATACATGAAAAATGTAAAGGATGAAGTGTTTTCGTGCTGATTATCATGTCATAACTGACTTAATGAGACGCTTACCCTCTCGACTCATCGGGTCGCGTTCCGTTTTGAGTTCATACGATTCCTTTAGTGTGTGTTCTTTACCTTGATTTGTCAAAATCAGATAAAACAGAGCATGAACTCAACATCACTATAAAGGTTGCTCAACACTGATCGAATTGGTGCAATATGGTTTTATTCAATCGATAATCGCTTTGCATGTGCTTTGTTGATGTTTATAGTCCCTATGTTTACATGTGTACATAAATAGTATGCTTGTTTAAAAAAATCATTTAAAATTTAATCAAAAGGTGGGAATCATTTTAAATGTTATAAAAAATAGGTCACCTACTTTTTGAGATTTTGATTCCTTTGATAACACAATTTAAAAAAGTGATGATGTTAGCAATGTTAAAATTGACGGGCACATATACATCTGCAGTTAAATTGTATGAATAAAAAATCTGCAAAAGCACCATTGTGAGAAAGCCTGAGATAAAATCCTCAATGAACGCAGTTTGTAAAAGTGTCACTTAAAATAAGAACATTGACTTAAAATGTGAGACTTTACCACAAAGCCTGAGCGAACTTATACAGTCTCGTGGAAAAAACACCAAATATGTATAAGAGCTTGCATTGTACAGTGATTACTGCATTGTGTCGTGTATTCAATGAAATGATACAGTTTTCTTATTTGAATGTAACTAATTGATGTTTAAATATGCATGTATATGATGATGCGTATCATACATACCTCAATCGGTAAGTGCATATTGTTCCATCGAAAATCTCTCAGTAAATGGATATTCTTGTGTCGAAATTCTCTCATGATTTTTTTGCAGTTCTGCATGGAAGACAAAATATAAATACTGTAGACTTTTAACCGTGCCATGTATCAAACATGTTGGTTTCCTACACTGACATGTAACTTGAACGAGAAACAGGATTCAAGAATTTCTCCCTTTCACTCACACAGTTTGAAATCAGTTTCTTTCAATTGACACAAACGTTGAATGTGAGACCTAACGTTTTGGTTTTTGTATTTGATTTCCATTATGTTCCGTTATGATCGTTTTCGATTCTGCTCAGATTATTGTTAACTGAACAAACTACTAGTAATCTTAAACCTTATTTTTAAAAAAGGTAAACTGGTTTTTCATTTCTATATTGTGTTATATTTTAGTAGTACTGAATATGGCATTTGTGCATTGATATTTATCTAAATTGATAAACAGCATCAATCATACATCATGTAATTTGCAGAACTTTGCTGAATAAATTCTGCTGTGCATTTCATTGCTGTGTCAGCGAAATTTGACATTAATTGTCGAAATACACATCTGGTGCAGAAAAAAATGAAACCGTTAATGTTACTATAACCGTGGTTTGGAGAAACACTATAACTTAATGTATAACTAAGATATTTAACTTCTTACTTTTGAAGAACACGCATGCAGCCATTAGAATAACAAAGTTAGTAACTGAAAAAATAATGATAAAAGTTGCCATCCCGATGTTTTTTGAAATACAAATAAATATATTTCAAAGAATGGAGTTCAACATGCAAATATGATGCATATTTTTCTACAAGCAATATACCTGCATACGTCTAAACTGTTTGGTGGACTCATTACAATATATATTACAGTTAAGAATTTTAAAACTTGTTTAAACGACACATATACATGATATATATGCATGACAGTTAAACATTTATGCATAGAAAAGATGATAGATTTACATGAAAAATATTGTTGATTAGCAAACGCGTTTAATTGCATAAGGAAAAAGACCGTTTTTCAAAATTAGATGCAAAGTATCAATGGGTAGAAATCATGCATGTATGTCGTATGTTCCATTGTAGTATCTTTCCAAAATAATATATTAAATACCATATATTAAATTAAAATGTTGTTACATACGCTATAATGACAAGCAATTACATTTGTGTATATTGTTGAGACTATGTTGAATAAAATGACACTACTGTAGGGTTTTGTAATCTGTATTTATAGGTCTACTGTCCGATAGGTTAGTTCCTGTTTAATCTTAGGTTTCTGTCGATGTCTTATCCTATTGATTGTGTTTTTATTCCCTCCTTTATCTTATCGTGTGTCAGTAATGGATTGTCACTTAAACAGTGACATCCTTTGTACTTGAACACTCCGTTAATTGGGTAATTAAACGTCCCATAATTTAGATGATTGGATGAATAGAATTGAGAATGAAAACGGGGAATGTGTAAAAAAAAACAACCAACCCGACCTACGAGCAGAAAACAGCCCAAGAGCCACTAATGGGTGTTCAACACAGCGAGAAAATCCCGCACCTGGAGGCAGGCTTCGACTGGCCCCTAAACAATACTTAGTAATGTACACTAGTTTCAATGAAATGGACGCCACAATAAACTCCGAAAAATATAAGTGAACCAAAATTTAAAAAAACCACAAGACTCATTGACTTACTATATTAAGGTCCTTTTCGGTCTATCACTCTTCAACTGTTATGATTGTTATGTGTCATTGGTTTTCAAGTATTTGACTTTGAGTGTTCCTGGTGAAGTTAAATCCAGAAAAGCGCTTCCGACGCATGACATGTTTAAAATTTTTGATTTTTTATTAATTTTAAGATGACAATACTCATTTCCAATTATTGCCTTATTGGTTTTCGTCGCTAATAATCTTATTACAAGTTACGTTTTTCTCATAGACTAATAGGTATGTTCCTATTTCACATGCAATGCTGAGTAAACCCGGACAACCTGCTGGTGTCAATAAGAATGTTACTGTTATAATTGCACAGTAGAAGAGTCCTTTCAGAATTGCAGTTGACGTCATGTACGATGAAATATCTTCATCCTAATCATCAATAACAGCAATGGAATACAAAAAATAATAATTACTACTAAGTTATATTTAAAATGAGAGAAAAAACAGAAAAAACATTCAGTTAAATTTGCAAAAAAATATGATCTATATAAACAAACCCTTTATAAATATATATTTTTTCTAATTGTTGTCTCTTTGAAAAGAACTCTTAACCAAGTATTTTAAAATCGTTAATGTTCAGGAAATGATTGTATCAATTCATACATATACTCTAAACTAAGTCCTCAATGCACATTTTTTTATTTTTATTACGAACCCATAATGTATAATCGACAGAAAAATGTGAGTGTTGATCGCAAACTTTAGCTTCTAATTAATCTTCGGGTTTGTTGCTGAAGTTTACCGGATTGTGACATTGATAAAAAAACCAACACAGAATCAGGGAACGCGTAAAAAACAATTGAGTTGATAGAGTGATGTTAATTTGTGTTTAGTTTCCATTTGTTATAACCATAGCTGTTGGTAAGTGATTTCGTGCATTAAAGTGATCTTTCAGAATCAATTAACACTATTTTCGTTCAAGTGCACGGTTGTTAACATTTTTTTAAGCAAGGGTTTTCCCTCGCACTTTCGTTGTGAGGTTGTCGAGAGTTCTGGTGGTTAAGGTCACTCCATACGGAAAGATATTAATGAATAAGTCTATTGGTGGACAAAAATGCAATAGCGGTACATTTCTCAAGATTTTGATAAAGAATTTTCCATCTGCACTTGTTTTATAATAAAACTCATCCATTCAGGTATATAAAACGTATTAATCTTTTTATAATTTGAAGTTTGATATGAATTTAATCGTTTAATAAACGGTTCTATATATTCAGATAATATGATCATCCTACACTGTATGAAATATCGCCTTGCTTATTCATGCATTGTCAAGTAAAAAGATGTTGCATATTAAAATAACTTACGTTAATTGCAGCCGAAGATTTTGGTCGTGGATATACTCTTTCAATAGATATATCAATAGATAGAACGTTGGTATCGGTAATATTGATACTCCCAACATATGGTCCAGACTTGTGATCTGCCCCCCCCCCAAAAAAATCATCAAATAAATAAATATACTTAGTTTGTATCATGATGTAATGTATTGAAATTACAAAAGCCAGTGTCAGAAGAATTTGGAACACTAAAATCAATAGAACATTTCAATATTAAAACAATCTAAAAGACATTTCGTTACTCCCTTCAAATAAACATACTAACACATACATATTTGTTTTTATAGTGATTAAGATCATTATAACACAATGTTGACTGCTGTACACCAACGTTTGACATTTTTACCTATTATGTCTTTTTTTCACACACATTGTTGTCAATATAACCAGGTTTAATCCACCACTTTCTACATATTAAGTAAATGCCTGTAACAAGTCAGGAATATGACAGTTGTTTTCCATTCGTTTGATGTGTGTGAGCTTTTAATTTTGCCATTTGATAAGGGATTTTCTGTTTTGAATTTTCCTTGGAGTTCGGCATTTTTGTTATCTTACTGTATAAACATACACGCCCAGGAGCGAACTATAACTATCATTGCAAAGAACATATACTTAACCTAAATGGAAACAATTATGGGTAACCGAAGCTTGAAAAGTACGAACAAACGTAAAAACCGTGAATGTAATCATCATATTAATTTATTAATTTCGTGCGCACGAGGCGCTTTTCTGGAAGATATTCATGGAGACCCACACCTATTAAAATCCCGGGACGTTAAGTTGCATAGGGGAGATGAAACCTTAGTATCTTAGTATTTCCTTAATTTATTAACGGAAACAATTTCGTACCTTTTGTTAAAAATCGTGCCATTATCGAAGCACTAACTTTTGAGTTGATGATCCTCTCGGAGACTAACATATAATATATGATGTGGTATGATTGCCAATGAGACGACATGAAGTAGAAGTTAACAACTATAGGTCATAGTACGGCCTTCAACAATGAGCAAAACCAATACCGCATAGTATGCCATGAAAGGCCCCGAAATGACCAAATAGCCCAAAAGAAATAGTCGACCATCATAAGGCCTGCCAAGGCTAACATATCAACCGGAACACTAGTTTTCATCTTTTATTTAAAAACTAATTTGCAGTAGCTTAGTTATCCTTCATTTCATAGAAAATATATACCAGAGTCAAAGTATGAAAATGAAAATAAATTGAAACTTAATTTGAAAGAAAAAAATAAGATTTATAAAATATATATATAATTTCGCGTGTTTACTACACATTAGGAATATATACAAGTAAATTGGGAAACAGAGGTAGAAGATACCAAAGAAGCAATTGAAAAAAAAAAATTGATATAAAGAATAAAACCCAAGGACCAAAATGAAACAAAGACGAAAAGTACAAACGACGGTCGAAAAAATGTAAGACAGAAACAGTAAAGACTGACCATAACAATTACCGTCATAAAAAGGGGGATGATACAACTGTATACGGTAGGTAAGCATTTCAAATTTTAAAGAAAATATATATCATTTTTTCAGCGAGACAAAACACGGAGCCAAGATAATTAAACTACTCCAAGTGAATATTCAAAAGTCAATATTTAGTGCTTTTTGTACTTACATTCAAATATATCTTCTGTCAAATTAAGAATTTTCACAAAGGTTGACGATTCATAAATACACTCATACGGGACATTAATGTCGATGATATCAAAATTATGTATGATTAAGACTGAAGTTTTATTATCTGTATTGAAGTCTTCAGAATATTTGTCAGGATCGATAGAGAATCCGTTCATTGTCAGTAAGTGAAGATCATTTCCTCCAAGCCATCTTCGAGACTGCATTAATCAAATGAAAATAATATCTGATGGGAAATACGCAACCATTATCATTTATAAAAATCCCTTTTATCCCAATAAACAATATTGTTTTTTTTTGGGGTGAATTACAAAAGAATAGTTACAGTAGTATTACAATATTTAAATCTTCCTTTGTTTTTTATGTGTAATTAGGACTTAACTAATACTTTTTTACTGTGTATCTGGTAGTGTTAAATCATTGTTACGCCTCTGCCACTAGACGAACGGGGCGTTAAGGTTTCCCTTGTCCGTTCGTCCGTGCGACGTCCTGACATTTGTTTCCGTTCTCTAACTATAGTTTGCCTCACCATAGGAGTGTACACGAAATCTTTTTTTCCATTGTCACGTTGTGTTCCTTGAAGAAAATCTAAAGCTCTATTCTGTATATCCCCATAATATCGTCTTCCATGAGTAAAACAAAATAACTCTGGAGATATTCTGAAGAAGACGCGATAAAACACTTGAACAGTTATAATATACGTTGGATGACATAACTGAAGTTTACGATGATTTACTAAAAATAAATGTTACGTCAGCTTATTTGAAAGACACGCCTGTAATAGTGTGCTCTTTTTTTTGGCATTGATGTTATTATTTAATAATTGCGAAAACAAAGAAAATTGGTTTGAAGAAATCCTTTTGTTCACGACATTTTTTATGCTTACCTAACTCAGTTTAGGTTTTCAAATCCAGCTTAAAGCTCCGATCATTTGATTTACAGTAATAATCTTAAATTGTACAAGAATTTGCCTATGTTTGTCTTTTATTTGAACAAAAAAGACATCTTGTAATAAAGCTTATGAAAATAATGGTATTAATTATTTTTGGAGTGTTAAAAATTCTTTAGAGGTTTTAGATAAAATACATGCTTTTGATGGTCCTTATAATGCTGTTGACAGTTATGATTTTTCTACTCTGTACACTACACTTCCACACAATCTTATAAAGAAAAAGTTTTTGTATTTGATAAAATGGTCTTTCGAAAAATCTCATTGTAATTTTATTTGCTGTAACTCGTTTAAAGCCTTTTCTGTAACGAAAAGGAAAGTATGCTAGATACACTTACTGGAAATGTGAGGATATGATTGAAGCTTTAAATTTTCTGCTAGATAACATTTATGTACGTTTCGGCGATAAAGTGTATCGTCAGGTATTAGGTATTCCTATGGGCACTAACTGTGCCCTTTAATAGCAGATTTATTTCTATATTGCTATGAATCTCAGTTTATGACCAAACTCAGTAAAGACCCATCATTGTTATATTTAGTTGATACATTCAACAATACCTACCGTTATCTGGATGATACTTTTCGTTAAATAATCCAGAGTTCTCTAAATATACTTCCGAAATTTACCCAAAAGAACTTACTTTAACTAAATCTAACATAAACAGCAGCAGTTGCCCTTTTCTAGATTTAGACATTTCAATTTCTAACGGAAACTACATACTAAAATTTACGACAAAAGAGACGATTTTCATTTCCTATTGTTAATTTTTCATTTTAGACGGCGATGTGCCTTTGGCTCCATCATACGGTGTTTATATATCCCAACTCGTTCGGTATGCCCGTGTGTGTTCTGATGTCATAGATTTTAACGAACGTAATCAATGCATCACTGGGAAATTATTGTGTCAGGGATTTCGATACCATAAATTACTTAAAACTTTTACTAAATTCTTTCATAGATACAAAAATTTGATTAGTAAATTTGGCTGTACCTGTAGAAAACTTATTAAAAATGGTATTTCACATCCTAAATTTTACGGTAATATTGTACTTAAAGCGAGGAAATCACTATGTGATCCGTGTAAACTCATCGAACCTTTAAACAAACTTATAAGTAAGGGTTATCGTACCAATATTGTAATTAGATCTCTGAATATAGTTTACATTGGCACTAATATCGATTTTGTCATTAGCAAATTAAAACATAACTAAGTTGTATCTTCTTTTGAGGCGGGATGTTTAGAGACACACACACGTTAATTTTATCTCTTAAGAAGTAGCTCCTCACTATCCTACTACCTGTCGATACATTTATTTTGGCATTGCACAAGTCATGTCTTCTCTGACTGTTCATGACGTTAAACACTAAATCCCTGGGATGTGTTTTAGTTGATTTTAGTCTCTGATGCATGATTTTTTATCATTAATTGTTTTTGGCTTTTAACTAGCTGTCAGTAACTGCGAGTACTCTCAAATCGTACTTTCTTGTTAATTCGACCTGTTGATACTATTTTTAATACTTTTTTTGTTATTTTATATTAATATGGATCTTGTCTGTATACCAGCTTTGATTATTGGTGTCTTGCCATGGCTTTATTTGGACTTGTTTGTTTGCTTTTTGGCCTTGAGTGTTTGTCCCTAATATTTTGTTGGCTGTGTATTTGCTTTCGGGTATCACAGGTCGAATTTGTTCGTTCATGGTGTGTTAATTTGCGTTTTTGATTGAGTTAAGCCTTCCAATTGATGTTTTATCGTGTGTTTTTCTATGTTGTGATGTTATACTATTGTTTCAGAAAAAGGGAGAAGGTTTGGTACCATTAAAACGTTTAATCCCGCTGCAAATGTTTGCACCTGTCCTAAGTCAGGAATCTGATGTACAGTAGTTGTCGTTTGTTTATGTAATTTATACGTGTTTCTCGTTTCTCGTTTTTTATATAGACTAGACCGTTGGTTTTACCGTTTGAATGGTTTTACACTAGTACTTTTGGGGCCCTTTATAGCTTGTTGTTCGGTGTGAGCCAAGGCTCCGTGTTGAAGGCCGTACATTGACCTATAATGCTTTACTTTTATAAATTGTTATTTGGATGGAGAGTTGTCTCATTGGCACTCACACCACATCTTCCTATATCTATCTTGTTTATCTATTAGATAAGTTTAAAGTAACCAAACTAGATAATTTTTGTATATACAAGATATATATCCAACTTTTAAACTAATTGTTGGTCTGAACAGGCATGAAATATAAGCCACTGGATGTTTACAAATAAGCAACCAGCAATCAATCAATTTAAACTCCTGCAAAATAACGGGACGATCAAAAAATCCTCTTGCCCCCTTTCCTCGAGAATATCAAATGGTCCTCCCCATTTTTCTTCAGATATTTTCCTTATTCGTTTTCTGTTGGAATATCCGATCGAAAATGTAAAAATTGTAAAGAAATTCGTGATTATACTTTAAAAAACTACTGGTGCGTGTTTATTGCTCAATACATGTACATCTCCAGAATATATTCTGGTGACCAGCAAAAAAAAATTAATCTGGACCTCTCCTGGATTTATTCCGAAGAAGAAACAATACAACACACATCAAATTTGGCGCCAAATATGTCAGAATTTGTTTATGTTGAATGACATAAATGAAGTTTACGATGATTTTTTTAAAGAAAAATTATCATTATATAAAAAAATATTATTGACTGAAAATATTTATTAAAAAATATTTAATTTTAACGAGTACATTAACATGGGAGAATCTTGTCAAATTTAGTAGTTCTAACAACATCTCAATTCAATGCATTACAATGTTCATACACATAAGAGTAAACTAATTCACTGAAAAAATCTCTCACTTATCAAGATACAAACAGTTAAAATCATTGTCCATAAGTTCATAAAAAGGAGTGTGCTATGTTTTTTTCTCTTGTTTCATCACATTTTTAACTCAGAAAAGCAGATTATTTAAAAAATATCCTATCAGGATGTCCAATACGGTGTGAATCCAGAAGATTTAATACTTTTGTATTTCCCTACTCACAAAAGTAATACAATTAAACTTGTTTACTATAATCATGATAATAGTAGAGTAGAACTAGTGATAAGTAAACTGCTGTTTCCTTAGATGAAAAGATATCAAATTAAGACAAGCAGCTGTGACACCTAATTGTTTAGGTTAACTACAATTTGATTTTTTGTTATTTGTTTCCTTTTGTGTTTTTTTTTTCTCTTTTTTCGTTAAATTGAATATTTGTCCTTCTGCATTTGATGTATATATTATTATATTTAGAGATAAAGTGTACTTTTTCTACTTATATTTGTTAAGATTTACATTTCAAAACCAGATCCATATATAAACAACTGAAATGATCGAACTCTGTCGTAGTTATATATATATATATCGTTTGTTGATGTGGTTCGTAAGTGTTTTTCGTTTCTCGATTTTTATATAGATAAGACCGTTGGTTTTCCTGTTTGAATTGTTTTACATTAGTTAATTTTGGGGCCCTTTATAGCTTGCTGTTTGGTGTGAGTCAAGGCTCCGTGTTGAAGGCCGTACTTTGACCTATAATGGTTTACTTTTACAAATTGCGACTTGGATGGAGAGTTGTCTTATTGGCACTCATGCCACATCTTCTTATATCTATATAATTATATATTTGTTCTGTAGTTTCTATTATTTGATAACAGTACTGGTTTGTTTAAAAAGTTAAGGACTAAGTTTTCTCTTATGTTTTACTGTTGACTTTGTTTGTTTATTTTCTTTTGTTTAAAAAAAACTCAAATTAATAGTTCGATATTTAGCTTGAAGCAAAGATCACTCATAACAACATTAAATGACCACATGTAAAGAAGCCCCTTTCAATGTAATTTTGTACTTACTTGAAACTTTAATCAAACAATCGTTAACGTTAAACTCTTAATGATTCATCATTTATATTTCTAGGATAAGCAAGGAACAAAGGAAAAAGAAGAAGTACAGTTTTAAATAATTGTCCTTTATTGATGAAATCCAAATACATTTGAATAATTCTAAGCAAGGAAAGAAATAAAAAAGAAGTAATACAATTTTAAATAATTCAGTTACATTAAAACCTTTTTCACAATATTTTGTTGGTAAAAGCGAAATCGTGTGGTGTTGTTCATGAGGACGCCCTACTGGAAACATATGTTTAACACTGTCATTCAATTAAACAGTTAAAACAGTGAAACTTTACTGAAGATGACACAGAGAAATATGTCTCTTCACTCGCATATACTAAAGTTCTAACGGCAAAGTAAAACATAGATGGATTTGGCTAATATTTTTGTTTCTCTTTTGATCATATTACTCCTCCTGACATGTTCCGGTTCTTTTACACCCTTGGTTTTAAAATATTTTCTTTGAGCGTTCTTGATAAAGCTTTATCCAGAAAATGGTTTCGGACGTATAAATATTATTGAGTGTTATTTTCATTTTATAGCTTAGTAGTTAGTGTTTCGGTATTGTTATACTTTATAATATATTACAGTCTTTTAAATAAATGCGCGAGAACAAATTTCATTCATTACCTTATTGTCTTAAAAAAAATTGCAGTTCTAAAGTCCACTTGATTACGTTGGCAATAGTTATGTTTAATATTCAAATCATGTGGTATGCCCTGTTACCCTGGTTTTCTCTTTATCAATGGATGTGTCACCATCGAAGGCCATTACTGCCTGAGACCAACGCCTAAATGCTTGACAGAAAAATAAACCAATTATGTTGGCAAGTTTTGAGTATTGTTTTGTCCTGATTTGGCCTCTGTCTCACCCATATAAGTCTGTTTTGGCAATTATTCGGTATAAACTATAGGCCTTTAAATGGTTTTTGGAGTAAATTCTTTGCCAATTCAGTATATGAAACGTTGTAGTATGGAAAGTAAGATAAGGGGAGTTTCTGACTATATTGATGCATCAGGTATAATTGTATAGCCAACTTACATTCACGTATTCCTGTCTGCAATGTTCTAATGGCCTGATTAAGATTGTGATTGCTTAGTCTCAGCATTATATGAATACAACACCTTTTTACTGATTTAAGTGCGAGTATAGATTCGCAGAAATGATTCTCAAAGAAAACAAACCCATTGAAAGTATCATTAATTGGTTTCAAATCTCGCTTTAAGAAATTCGTGCGACTTCAATAATCCTATTTTTCTAAACAGAAAGAAGTATGGTAAGAATCAATAGTAATTATATGAAGATTAATAGAATTGAAATTGCAAGCAATAGCGGATGTCACCCTGGTCCGCCAATTGCCACTTACCGGCAGCCGTTTCGAAACTTTAAACAGTGAATGCACATTTATCCGGGACAACACTTATTTCTATTAATTATCTGAAAGTTTGAAACATTTTGAAATGTTTTCACATTAATGCTGTTTCCATGGCAAAGGCGACCATCTTGAAAATTTCGAATTTGATGGCACACCTACAAATACCAGGTAACGCTTCTGTAAAGTATCATAAAGTTTTGATCACATTTTTGCCGTTTCCATGGTAACCGAAGCCATCCTGCACATTCTAAAATAAGATGCACAATTTCATATGGTTGGTAACATTATGACAAAGTTCCATCATTATAAGTTTACCCATTTTAAATGGACAAATCGATGGAAAAATGTTCTAGAATGTTCATTTAAAATATAAAATTTTGGAGTTTCCATGAAAACGATGGCAATCACACACTTTGAAAATTGGTGGTCCTCATTATGGTAAAGTTCAATGGAAATTGGTCTTACAATTCTAAGAACTAGTCTGGCCAAAATATTTCCAATCCCCAAATAATAATAAAAAAAACGTAAATTAATCGTTAGGTTGCTGTCTTTCATTATTGTATAGCCAAATCTACTTTTATTTTATACCATAGAGAATAGATGATAATTGACACCACATATGAAATACAGAAAAATGGAAAAAAAAAGAATAGAGATTAATGGAGTAAGGAATAGAAATAAAACTTTGATGAATACTCTTAATTAAACCCGCTTTTACCATACTTAACAATTATACTAGGCGCGCGGCCACCATGCAATACATGTGTTTGTGTTTGTACATTTCCCACACATAGATATTTATAACCACAAAGTTTCTCCAAGAAGGTATACCGTAGATTAACTACGTTGTGACATAGTTTAGAACTCGTTGATTATCGCCTGAAGGTTACAACTGGTATACACTTGTAATTGACCTTAATAACCTGTACCAAGTTAAGTAATGCTGTCTGTAATTAAGTGGCTGGTGGTGCTATAACAGAGACAAAATGCCTGACTGAAAACGAATAATTTCAACAGAGAAAACTGACAAATATAAAAGAAATATAAGATTTATTACAAAAAAAAAAAAAAAAATGAAATGATATAGTATTGTCCTTGGGAAATCATTTCAGCTAATTTTGAAAATATTTTAGCTAATTTTGAAAATATTTTTCCGTCGAATTCCCTGAATCCTGAACTGTTGTAAAGCGTAGTTTGCGCGAACTATTGATGTTTGCGAAACAGTGGTTGACAGGAAAATCGACGTGACCTGTCCTATCAACTGTAGTATAACTAATGGAATGTGAGTTGTAAGTTGATAGAACTTGGGGGATAAAAAATTGTCATTTAAAAGACTGACCAGTGATAAAAAATGCAATGAATGGCAGTGCGGAGGTATTGCTGCGTAGCTGAGATCTCCCCGTCACATGCAGAATGAAGGCTGGCTGACAGGGGAGACATGCTGGTGGGAATATTTTTGGTTAGACAAGAACTGCTAACGAAACTGATCGAAACAAGAAGACAGCGTTATCTATCAAAATAATTTCAATAATAATTATTTTAACGGCTATGATCTGACCGCTATCTGACTGCTAAGCTATAAATTCTCGACGAGACACAGAAACAAAAACAAACACCCGAAAGTCGTTTTGGATCATTGAGAGAAGAACTTCTCAAACGAGCAATAAAATGCAGCTGTCGAAACAATATATACATAAACCAAATTATATGCTATATATTCAAATAATTTAACATATATATAGGCCTAACGTTTATTGGATGTGAAACTTCCCTCTGATTCTGATTCAAAATAAAAGAAGAAAGTTATGATATTTTGCTCGGTGAATAACATTGTCATGAACTGTTTTCGAGAAGATCGTTCTTCTCGTGCAAGAAAACTTGGAACAATAAATATTTTTATTCTTATTTCTTTATATTTAACTAACTATGTATGTTTAGATTTTTCAGTTTAATTCTAAATTTCCTCTTTTCTGTTTCCGTTGCAAAGATCACGATCGTTGATTGGTAAGTGATTTCATCCAACTTTAATTCAGAATTGTGTGAAGTATAGAGGTAGACTCAATATTTCTCCCATATTTGTTTTTCTAACAGGGTCAACATATAACAGTATCCTTTAACTTTACTTTCCGCTATATAGATGATGTTCTCTCACTAGATAATTCAAAATTTGGTGACTATCCCATCGAACTTGAGATAAAGGATACAACAGATACAGTAAAGTCTGCCTCATATCTTGACTTACATCTAGAAATTGACGATGAAGGTCGGATGAAAACAAAATTTTACGAGAAAAAAGATGATTTCAGCTTCCAAATTGTGAACTTTCCATTTCGGGTTGGTTGACCTTATGGAATATACGTTTCACAGATGATAACGGATATGTTCCTAATGTCGTAACTACAATCCCGTTCCCTTTTTCCGAATGTGACCTACCGAATTAGACTTATTACCGAGTTTGTACTAACATTGGTTACACGACGGGTGCCACATGTGGAGCAGGATCTGCTTACCCTTCCGGAGCACCTGAGATCACCCCCATTTTTTGTTGGGGTTTGTGTTGCTCAGTATTTAGCTTTCTATGTTGTGTTTTGTGTGCTATTATTTGTCTGTTGGTCTTTTCTTTTTTTTGGCCCTTGCGTTGTCAGTTTATTTTCGATTTATGAGTTTGAATACCCCTCTGGTATCTTTCGCCTCTCTTAAATAAAACTGTCAAATCCTAGTGGATGAGAGACTTCCGAAATATTAACCCCTTGGCATTTTTGAGAAATTTCAAGGGTCAAAATATGGCCCTATGGCACAGAACTTGTTAATATCCAAAATCCTTTGCAGTGGGATCATGAGAAGAAAATATGCTCTTACATGTATATCAACATAAATCCGAGTGTGAACACATCAACACCTGTACAAATGTATACCCGCGTACCATACATGCAGATCGATGTGATTTTTTAATTGAGCTTTACTGATTTATTTGGAACTAATTCAAGGTGCTGAATGGTTACGGACTTTTCCAGGAATTTCCTGAGTTTCCTGAATGAATGTGCACGTTCAGCAACGGACTTTTCCTGACATGAAAAAATTGCCCCGTGTTCGAAAATGGACACAGGAGAACAAAAGAAGATGTAAGACTGGTTAAAACTATATTTACGGAATATCCCAATGTAGAATATCTTTGTTTATTTATTTGGATTCAATAAATGTCTTCAAACAACATCTAAAAAGAAATGTCCCCAGATGTTTATGCATTTTTATTTTCAATACTCAATCAACAATGCATGCATGTGACTAGAAATTCTGAAGGTGACTGTGTCCGTGTATTTATTTTCCCTTTCCTGATTTGCACATATGTGCAACATCTAAAATGGATATGTTATACATGTTATATAAGATAAGCTTGTTTTGGAAAAATGTACTAAAATTATTGTCAAGAAATATTTCGGTCAAGTCTATAACACACTTGAGGTAGGTTTGAAATGATAAATAATCCCAATACATGATAACTGTATTGTATTCATTTCATGATTTTGTTCTTCATACCTCTAAAAGCTTAACAATCTAACATTGCGATTGTTGGATTAACCGTTATTTCAGACTGGAGTTTAGGCTAGGTTAGACATACCTAGTCGCAAACAAATATTGGATTATGTTTTTAACATAGAAACTAATTCTCTCTTACGATAATATATATATTCATATAAATTCGAAAGAATACAAAACATTTGTGGTGCCATTAATCTAAGTACAGAATTCAGACCAACAATCGCAATACTTGTACTTGCATTACATTTAACAAACACAATAGATACGATATGGTACACTATGGTACGTACGAGAAACGTGATTGTTTAAAATTAATTAAACCAGGAAATAAACAATTGTTTAAAAAGTTGCATGAAAGTATGTCGTATCCTGTCATTATCATTTAATATACCTGGAAGCACTCGAAACTGTATGACAAAAAGTTGAAATGGGTTTAATAGCAAACATGATATATTTCCAAGAGTGTTGCTAGTTATTGAAAAGAACCTTAAAAATATTTGTATAGATGAGATGAATCCATGCCTTTTACTTTCTAATATTATTCACTAAACTCCAATGGATTTAACATGTTTAATGCACACATTAAACAACAACAACAACAACAACATTTAAACAAGAACTCATCATGAAAAAAAGACCTTATGGATTCAAGACCTTCTTCAAAAAGATCAAACATGTTGAGGGGTTTCTAAGTCATTGTGTTTTTTAGTGAAACGTTTGACGCATTTAAACGAAATTCGTTAGGTGTATTCTGATTGATATTTTAGTCTAAAAAACATTATTTATTTATTAGTTCTAATTGCGTTAGACTAGCTTTCATGATTATATTAGTAATCGGTATTTTGTGTCTGTTGTCCTTTCCAACTGGTCTGTTACATTTGTTCGTATGTTGTGCTTTTACACCACTGTTTTTTCTATTTTTTTCTGCAGATCAGTTTTGCGGTAGCCTTTGGCAGTTTCCTCTATACATGTGGGTTGTCATGTGTTTTTCGTTGCATTCACATCCATATACGCTATACGTATTATGCGATGATAGGATGTAAATTTTCCTTTTTGGAATACTAAGCTTTTAAACATATGTCAATGAATAAACAATTTTTGTATGGATCGACAATTTTTATGTAATGGTGTAATATATATTAGACAGGTTTTATAAAAAAAAATGAATCTATGTCTGTTGTATATGGAATGAAACAGCCTTCGTGTCTGTATTTAAACTAACAGCTTGATCTGTAAAATAAGATAAATTATAAGTTATAAAGCGAGACTTGTTGCGACTTACACAATTTGATATTATTATTAGACACAAAACCAAATAAACTGTGTCAATAAGATCTCTGGAAATTAGTTAGTTAAAATCCGTCATGCACGTGTTGATGTACGCTAGTAAAATTGATTGATTGATTGGTGTTTAACGACACTCTCAACACTATTGTGCTATTTCGTGGCGGTCACTTGTTATTGGCGGAAGAAGCCAGAGTGCCCGGAGAGAACCATCGACCTTCGGTAGGAAACGCTAGTAAGAAATCTGGTCGTAGTTATATTAAGTTGCATATAGCTTAATGATTTGATTTGATTGATTGGTGTTTAACGCCACTTTCAGCACTATTGTGCTATTTCGTCGCGGTCATATTGTATTGGTGGAAGAAGCCGGAATGCCCGGAGAGAACCACCGACATTCAGTAGGAATACTGACAATCCTAGTCTATTAAGGTTGGAGTCGAGCGCACCTTCCACGTGTGGGATTTGAACTTACAACCTCAGTGTCGACAGGCTAGTGGTACAGTAGTTCGACTTCTGACCACTTGGCGACTGAGGCTCAATAGCTAACTGTTTTTTTTTTTCAATTAAAACATTTAGTGTTGAAGGCGTATGTTTGGTTGTCTCTAATAATTTCATTCACAAACTTTCTGTATATATTAGGGGCGATTTATTGTACATGTATAGACTCAAGTCCATACTTAAGATCGTATGTTTACCTCTGAATTTTTTGTGTGCTTTTTGTGTCGTTTGGCTGCTGCGTCGTTGGTATGTTCACATCTTTAAAGTGTTCACAGTGTTTTTGATAATCAAAGTGTTTATTGTTTTTAACGGTGATAGTTATTCTTTTCAATTGTTAAACACTGCCTTCATCTAATGAATCTTTTTATTTCTGTTGATATTGTAAAATAAAACAAACATTTTTTTTATAAAAGAAATATATGAATTAGATGCAACATCAAATGTAAAACAGAATGTAATATTTCTAGAAAAATATTTATACATTAAGTACTTTTGTAGTTTTAAAATTTCTATTACATAGCTAAATTGTAGAAGAATCATATTAAACTTACATCTTGTTTTATTGTCATTCAATTTCTTTCTTTTACGTATAGAATGTATATTACTGACAAGTAGTAGAATGACAAATAAAGCTGGTATCGCAACAGATACTGTAACTATGACCGCTGTAGTACGGCTATTATTTCCTGCTTAAAGTATAAACAAAGCACTTATCATTAAAAAAAACTCCAAGAAGTCTCATTTAATAACAGAAAAGAAATTTAATGGTCACGCTGTGAATTACTGACTGCTAAACCTTTTTTTTTATACATAGGATACTGATTAAAATAGAATTTGACTGCTAGGTGTCCTTTTGTTTTTTACTTCGACCGTCGAGGATTTATGGTATACTTCAACAGACGGGCAGTCAGATTGACCCGAGCTATTTCCATACAATAATTGCGAGATGTTTTATTAATTAAATCAATCCTTTAAAATTAAAGTATATTATTTGAATTTATTTCACATGACAAAAAGTACACTAAGTTCGATGTTCGCGATTATTAATTTTAACTTTCAAGAGTAACGGTCCTTGATTGACTGAAAATGTATCTGTTTATTGTTTCCTTGCGATATCTTGAGAATATTGAATATAGAATGTTAACAATGTCACCTTTAGATACATTCAATACCCGCAAACATTAATTGCTATTTCAAATTTGTCTTCCTATGCTCCGACCTTATATCTTAAAGGAAACTTTATTTGTATCCATCTGATTAGTTAAGCCTTTTTTCAACCGATTTTAATAGTTTGCTCTTATGTTGTACTGTTACACCACTGTCCTAGGTATGGGGAGTTTTGGCGCCCTTAAACTAGTTTAACCCCGCCACATTCTGTATGTGCCTGTCCAGGTCAGGAGCCTGTAATTCAATGTTCGTCGTGTGTTGCTGTGTATCATATTTGTTTTTTCGCTCATTATTTTGTATATAAATGAGGCCGTTATTTTTCTAGTTTGAGTTGTTTTACATTTGTCATTAAGAGGCCTTTTTTAGCTGACTATGCGGCATTGGTTTTGCTCATTTTTGAAGGCCGTACGGTGACCTATAGTTGTTAATTTTAGTATCATTTGGTCTTTTGTGGAGATTTGTCTCATTGGCAGTCATACCACATCTCCTTTTTTTTTTTATAATAGACATAGAATTCGCATTCTGTCATACAATCTCTCCTCATCCCGTTTTGATTTTGAATAAAAAAAATTTTCACCTCCAATTTCGTTTACTTTGAGGTATGATAGCACTTCACTACGAAGACATTCAAATTTACAAGTTGAACGCTAGGATCCATAAAATATGGGTGTATAGCAGTATAACATAATTGGACAAAAGGATATATATAGCTTAGCTGTTTTATTCTGTCTATTAAAGAGGTCGGAGAGTACTTACATTGGCACTGCTCTAATTGTCCAACTGTATAGTTATATAATCTATTATGCCTTGAGCTGACAATACAACGAACTGACAAATATTCTCCACAGTATTTAACTTCTTTACTCAACTTGTAATAATATGTAACGTTGTACAAAAATCCATGTTTTTGTTCTGCAATCATTGAAGAATTAAAACTACTTTCCTACAAAAAAATAGAATATTACTTAATACATTCAACACTGAAAACGTCAAGTAATTCTTATGTCTTACATACTCATAATATAAAACGTCTTTATTCATTAAATTCCTCTTTGTTTGCTGCTCTTTGACGCAACCAAAATGAATCCATTTTTTACCCTAAACTTGTCTGGTTATTTTCCTTGAAGCAGTAAAGGATTTAAACTTTATACAGCATATGGTGTTGGGTCAGAATACCTATATGTGAATTTACACTTTTGACTGAACCAGATCCCACATGTTGAACTTTGTTGACTCAAATACAGTTGCCGCAAACCTTTATATATGATTATATATATTTCGTAAAGCTTGCAGCCTGTGGTTAATGCTGTGCGTATTAACTTTTTCCGGAGACCCTTGCTGTTGATGCTGGACCTTTATTATTCCCAAGCCTTCTGAATCACATATATACTCGGGGACCATTTGACACGAAGCTTGCATACTTAGTAGGATTATTCTTGTCACATTCTCTACAGTAGTTATGGGACTTTAATTTTTTGGGGTGGTGGGTGCTCTTAAAAAAATGACATCTTTTGAACGCAACTCCTCTGAAATAGTCATACAAAAAGCTCTCATGCTCATGTTGCTGCCATTATGCTTCGATCAAGTTTACAGCAGCTATTGGCTTTGACCATGATACGACGCAGGATATTTTTGTTACCATATTGTTCCGTAATTTTGATTTGACCATAGAAGTTATTGGACTTTAAAAAAAAACGAAAATGTGGTATGATTCAACTCACCAACAGAGACCAAATGACGTAGAAGTAAGCAACAATAGGTCACCGTTCGGCCTTCAACAATGAGCAACACCCATACATCATAACTATGAAAGGCCCCGAAAAGACAAATGTAAAAGTAATGCAAACTAGAAAACAGTAAAATATAAAAAAATATTGAACTCTTAGGGAAATTCAAAACGGAAAGTCCTTTAAATACAATTGCAAAATCCAGAGCCCAAACTCATCAAACGAATGGAAAACAACTGTCATATTCCTGACTTGATACAGAAAATTCCTTGTGTAGAAAATGGAGGATTAACCCTCGATTTATTGCTAGCTAAACCTCTCACTTGTATGCCAGTCGCATATAATTTCATTATATTGACAACAATGTGTGAGCAAAAGAAACAAACATATTAGGTAAAAAAATCAAAAAATAGGATATAGCAGTCAACATTGTCATATAATCTTAATCACTATAAAAACAAAAAACTATTTCAACAAAGAAAAATAAATTAGCATAGACACCCAAAAGACAAAGTACATAGGCAAAAATGAAAGACAAGAATACAAAATTGACCATAGCACAATAACACAATTGCGGGATGTATAAGTACCGAGCCACGCCAAAAGTGTATTACAAAAATGAACTAAATAGTAAAGGTTAAAAATGTACAAGGACAAATATAAAGAACACTATAACACGTACATTTATGTAATTGAGATGATACCTAGAATCTATACTTCAAGACAATCATGTATTATTTGTGAAGTTGACGGCCTAATGTATATACACAACAATGAACGAAAAATAAGACATGATAACCAGCAATGAACGACAACTACTGACCTACAAGCTCCTGATATCGCATATACATATAGAAAATGGCGGGGTTAAACATGCTTGCGGGCGCCAAACCCTCTCCTTACACGGAACAGTGGGGTAACAGCAGAATATAAGAATAAACATAAAAATTAGTTGAAAAGAGCTTATATGATCTGAAAGATACAAAATCAACTAAAGACACAAAGTATAGATCTAAGAGTACTCGCAGTTACTAGTTTAAAGCCAAAAACAACTAATTAAAATCATTTATCTAAGACTAACATATCAGTCAGTACACATCCAACAACCAATGGATGTAACTCATATTTTGTAGTCTAGAAATTGACAATGAGAGTCAATTGAGAAAAAAACTTAATCTAACGACACAAGAAATGATTTAATCTGTCTAATTGTGAACTTTCCATTTATATAGCAACATTCCAGCAGCGATTGACTATATTCCAATTGATACGATTCTAGATTAATTTCCATAAAGAGGGTTGCTGCTTACAAGTAAAATATTAAACCAAGGCTTATTAGAGGTTAAGTTGTATTCATCCCTTCGAAGTATTACGGACGCAATCATGAGTTGGTTGACCGTTATAGTATATATGCGTCGCAGATGATAACGAATATGTTTAAATGATCGCAGCCACAATTCCGTCCTCTTATCATCAAATTTTAAAAGTAACATGTGCAGCAATATCTGCTAACCCTTTCGGAGCACCTGAGATCAACCTTATTTTTAATTCGGGATTTGTTGCTCAGTCTTTTTTAATGTTATGTAGACTCAAAAGCATACGGAGTATAATATATCTCCCAGCTGGTACGATATTCCAGTGATTGTAATTCCTATCATGATTTCCTTGACAGAGGATTGTTGCTGACAAGAAAGCTATTAAACAAAAAGTTCCGAGTGGTGAAGTTGAAATCATAACTTCGAGTTGGTTGATCGTTATGGAATATCCGTTTCACAGAT
Organism: Mytilus coruscus; assembly: GCA_017311375.1. Taxonomy (NCBI): domain Eukaryota; kingdom Metazoa; phylum Mollusca; class Bivalvia; order Mytilida; family Mytilidae; genus Mytilus; species Mytilus coruscus. The sequence goes on along the minus strand of CM029608.1, from coordinate 28,947,863 downwards.
GAAAACAGATATGTTTCAAATATCGTAACTATAATCCCGTCCCCTTTTCCCCGAATGTGACCTACTGAATTAGACTTATTACCGGGTTTGTAATAACATGAGCAACACGACGGCTGCCACATATGGAGCAGGATCTCCTTACCCTTCAGGAGCAACTGAGATTACCCCCAATTTTTGGTGGACTTCGTGTTGCTCAGTCTTTAGTTTTCTATGTTGTGGTGTGTGTACTGTTGTTTGTATGTTAATATAAAAATAAGGAGATGTGGGTTGATTGCCAATGAGCCAACTATCAACCAAAGTTCAGATGAAGGGGCAATTATATGCAATCGTACGGCCTTTAACAATCAGAAAAACCCATGCCGTATGGTCGGCTATAAAAGGCCCCGACATGAAAAATATGAAACAATTCAATTGAGAAAACTAACGGCCTAATTTATAACAAAATTTACGAAAAACAAATATGACAGACATGAACCAACGGTAACCACTGAATTACAAGCTCCTGACTTGGGACAGGCCCATGAATAATGTGGCAGGGTTAAACATGTTTGTGAGCGCTCAACCTCCATCTAACCTGGAACAGTGGCGTATTTGTTTGTTTGTCTTTTTATTCTTATTTTTTTGTCATGGCGTTGTCAGTTTACTTTCTTCTTATGAGTTTGAATGTCCCTTTGTTATCTTTCGCCTCTCTCCTTGACAATCTTTCTGTCGTTTTCCGTTTTTTACCAAGTTTTATATTTTAGTTTTAACTAACAGAAATTTTGTTTTTAACTAGCGGTTGCTTCTGTTAGAGAGAGTTTTATGACAGTTCCCTAACATAGCATTTCTAGTATTTGTGATTTTTATTCCTTTTATAATATATTATTATTCATTTTGTCTCTGCGAAATAAACTTAATTGAGTAGTTTACACTATCCCTATAACAGATTTTTTTTTAAATTAGCAGGGCCTGCTATCCCGATGTCCCTGGTTGTGATTATGGGTGAAAATGTTCAGATGGTGGAAGGCGTATAGGTATATGTTTGGGGTAAAAATGGATTGAGTTTACTGGTAATATAGAAACATATGAGCATATGTTCAAGGCTGTGTACACATTTTTGTTACTATTCGTTCTCCAATTAGAAACAAACCTCACGTGATCATACATGACTCCAACAATTGTCCTGAGAAATAATTTTGATAAATTTTACAGATGACGGATGCTTGATAGACCCACAATTTAGAAAGAAAGGTTAACCGAGTAACAAATAATTTATGAAAACAAACTGACGCCAGATATGTATGGACCAATTTGAATTTTAAAGGATTTGATCCAATTTTGATTAATCCACGAAACCCTGTCAAAACATTTTAATAGGAAATAAACTCCTTTTCTTTTTACAATGTCATAAACTAAGCAATGACATGGAATAAATAAATTTAAAAGGATGTGATGAAATTTATGATAAATTTTGTGCTAGTATCTCAAATCATAGTTGAACAAAATTGACATTTACCTTTGACCTAAACTGTTAAAACGGTAACATCAAAACCACTCTTGATAGAGACTGGATCTTCAGGGAAAATATAAAAGGAACACCACCTCCTGAAAGTGGAAAACGTTACTAACTGACTTACTACCTCGACCTTCGAACTTAAGATTTTTTTAGATTTTTGTTCTCGCAGAGTCATAACAGATAGAGAAGATTAAAATACCGAAAATGTTTGCAATGCCATGATGGCATGATTGGTAAAACAGTTAAAAAAACATATAAATGGACAGGGGCTACACTCATTCTTTATCATAACATAATTTAAAAATATAGTTACTTGATGATGTAAATATTTCAAGACAATGATTACAATCATAAAGAAAAAGGTTAAAGGATCGTTTCGTACAAATTGTACCTAATCTGCATTCCAATATCCGAAAGATTTTGCAACAGTTTTTTATATTATCTATCTCTTAAAGTTATCTAGAGAATTTTAAATATAGAGCGGCATCCTAAATTTTCAAGTCATGGCTAAAGGATCTCAAATCAAGAGACAATTGGTCGCTATGAATATTTAAAAACATAATTAATAAACGGGGTCATCAAATCTCATCGGTCAAATTGATCAAATCATCCTGAGGATACAAGGAACAATTAAAACAGAAAGTCTGTCGATATCATTAATAACAAGGAAAACGGTGAAACCTAGTGTAACAAGCTAAAAGCGTGGTACTTTAATGGTTTGTTTTAGCATGGTAAACAAAGAAGGATTGGTCCTTTATGGAATCATCAATGTCGAAAATTAAAGTGTATCATACGCCTTATATCATGAACCATATATCTTTCCTTTGTCCTGCTAAGCACTTGAATTCAAAACAATAAAAGGTCTAGAGTGAAAATAGTTTCCTGCAATTATCCTTGACGTACGTATAATCATCTAACGATCGACTATCGATTAAAAGAAATACTTAGGGGATGTCTTGGGTATAGATACAAGGCTATATGGTCTTCTATCGCCCCACGGTAAACACAACTTGGCCTATTATACCCTTTGCGGATTAATACGCCACTAGTAACGTCAGATTAAATTATGTGCTGTGTACGGAGACCAAAAAGGCTTGTAACAACTTTGAGGAATATGTTGGTTGTTGTTACAGTGTAAAAGATATGCTCCTATTCAAAATTCTCTTTAGGGAAAAGTTATTAGAAAATTGATTTATTTATACATGTTATAGACATTTTCCGTTTATAAGGTACGTATAAAATTGTTCAGTGACTGTTATGTTAGATGTAATTATTGTATTCTTACCCCGACAGTGATATGGCATGTTGGCTTCGGATAAACCTTTTCAATATTGAAATTCAGCATATAGCTGCCATTGTAACTTTTAAACAACAATTGTGTTTTCCTTGCAGTAGGCATATCTTGAAAGAGAATAGAATAAAATAAGATAGCACAATACTGATACCATACAATACCTAAACTTTATTAAAATGCTTCTAATATTTATTATACTGCACATTTACTTTCCTCAGACATTAATTATTCAAGCATTAATTATTGTTTGCTGATCTAAATTTGTGTATAGGCAAGTTAGTTTGATAAGTTAATGCAACGGCCATGTTTGCAAGTGAAAAGGAACGAAATTTTAAAAATTGTAGATAAGGTGGTTATATACATTGTCTGCAAACTTTGATATTTTATTACCATTTCACCAATATTAATACTTCATTTTCAGCAGAGAAGTGGCCAAAACTTCACATGGAATAATATTTGAGTCGTTAACGTATTTAAAGATTTACAATACTTGCATGTTTTTAAAAACATCTGTAAGTCAAAACTAAAATGAGGTTTGAAAACCACTTATACTTACGTACAAAATTACTTTCATTCACTGTTAAAACTTTTTCGTCAAATATTGTGCCAACTCTACAGGAATAAGGACAATTTAGATTAGACTTCGACGTAGAATTAAAATAAATCCTAAATGAATTTGGAGGTTCTAGAATTTCTGTATAATTAGATGGACAGGTTGACACTCCATTAAAAGTGAATAATCTGTTATTTATTTCTCCTGTCCATTGTCTACTCTTGTCCTTTGGAATATAATCCATGTCCAAGATAGTACACTTTAAGCTTAGTGGTTTCCCCAGTTCAATATATTCTTGTCCTAGTTGCCAAAAAACTGAAAGAAAAATATAAACTTGTGCATTACACAATGTAATTTGGAAAACGAAAATAACACTTAATAGATTTTGGGCGTCTGAAGAACTTTCAACGACCAAACTTCACCAGGAACGCCAAAACCTAAATATTTGGAAGTCAGGTAAATAAATACGAAGAACCGTTTGGAGCTATATGACCAAAATGGACCTTACTAATGCATCTATTAATATGCATATATTTGTTGTGTTTCATGTAAGAGAAAAATAGAACTGCTGTGTTTGCTTTAAATCCGCATAAGTCAACGAGAACAGATATTTACATCAAGGCAATAATTCAAAGGTTGATAAATAATTTGTGATATCAATAAATATTATCACGCATCAGGTATACAACATTCAGCCGCACAAGATAACAGTAGACAAGAAGACGTGCGTCATATTCTATAACACACGACTCAGGCAGCTTTAAAGTATGTGATGCAGATCTAACACATGGTTTACCGTCATGAAAATAATACTAGCAATAAGATTAAACCGTGTATGATGTGCGATGACAGATGATAATATATACATACATGTAAATACACTCATCATAGATTCCAGGATTAAAATTTTGCCGGCCAGACGCACGTTTCGTCTACAAAAGCCTCGTCAGTAAAGCTCGAATCAAAAGTAAAAAAAAGAGGCTTAATAAGGTACGGAGTTGAAGACCATCTAGGACCCAAAATTCCTAACGGTTTTGTGAAATACAGCTAAGGTAATAGAAAAAAGAGATATGGTAATCTATTCTAGGTGTAGAAAATCCTTGGCATTTCGAAAAAAATAAAAATTTTGTAAACATTTAATTTATAATTGTGACTAAGATTTCATTTGAAAGATTTAGTAGAGCTAAACGATTTCTAGAATAATACTTCCCTCTTAATTCCATTCTTATATATACATGACAGTAGAGTTCATTGTTACCAAATGCTTATCGTTAGAACTTGATATTTGTTTTGACTGCTGCCTGCTTAATGTCTAGTGGCAAGTATTTCAACATTGAAAAAAAAAAAACCAATGCAAAATGAGAAAAAAAATCAACAAGAAGGCCCTGCAGGTTAGGTCAACCAATTCTAAATATGGAAATTTTTTTTAAATTGGTTTTTTTTTGCAACAATTGTCCATTGAATTTGATAATTGGATATACATTGTATATAGACCATGTTTTGGCCGGTAGATAAAAGTTATTAAAAACATTCTTATTTCTCCAAAAAGGGTGTCTTTAATCATAAAAATTTACCTTTTTATGCACAAGATATGAATCGGTCATAGCAAAAGGCTATTATGCTAATTTAATCAAATTTAACTGCTTGGAACGTCAAGTCTATATTGCAAAAGTATGCTTAATTTGATCTCTTACCCATACATTTGTTAATATTTCTTGCTCGTCAAATTCGTTTTATCTATCTGAAAACAGCTATTTATTGAGATTTATATTACAATAAAGTTGAGGTAACAATTGTTGCCCTGACCTGTCTTAATGTTTATTATGCAGTTCTTGCTTGGGCTGGTATTGTATCACTACTTATTAAATATTATTTATCAAATTCAGTATTTTCACTGATTGTTTGTTTTATTTATTGAAAAGCAGCTTATTATTGATGGTAAATATGTAATATAGTTGACATTGAAATTGTCTTAATGTTTATTTTGCAGTACTTGCTTGGGCTAGTTTTGTATCACAACTTGGAATTTTTTCAGATATCATTCAACACATTCATTATTTTCACTGTTTTTTTTTATTTTATTTATTTGAACGCAGCTTTTTATTGAAGGTTAATATTGTAATGAAGTTGCTTTAAAAATTGTTAACAAGGACATTGCATTAATGTGTATTTTGCAGTACTTGCTTGGGCTGGTATTGTATCACTTATTAGAACTGGTCAAGTTTTAATTGTAACATTTAGTATTTTCACTGTTAGTTTAAACACAGATTGATCTTGAACTAATATAGCTAATATAGCAAGTCGTACAATTTGTTCTAGCATAAATCTCTTTTGAACAGCAGTTATGACTACGGTTTACCATATGGGTATACATTAAACTCATGTTTTTTATTTTTTTGCCAAGTATTTGGCCTTTGTGGGGTAGGAAAGATTTATTTCATTACATCTTTCCTGATGGCTTAGTTGACCCCTTCCTAGGCCATACTATTGTATTATCGTTTTATGTTTTTCGATCTTTCATTATTATCTAGTTGTACAAATGTATCTGTACAATGTATATATTGTTCATTTTTACATGAGAACGGTTTTTACTCTGAATAAGTGAAAATTTCGCAATTCACCGTCTTGTTTATCTTTTCATGTATGCATTGCCCAAAAGAATGTAAAATACACGAGCTACTTGCTGACTCATACAAGTGAAATTTAAACGTCTGGTGATTGGTTTGGGTTGAAAGAGGAAAGCATAAAGGCAAGTTATTTTTAATAACTAGTTTTATGCAGACGAGGGAAACCATTAATTTTGTTGGAAATCTACATTTTCCTAAACCCTTTGGGGAACCCCTGCGTTCCGATCTTTTGGCTGGATGACCATTGGTCAGTTTCTACAAAATGTATCTTATTACACATTCTTGCTGATCTATAGATCGAAATTTTGTGAACAAAATTTTTATTTGGGATTTTATAAATTTTCCCTCCGTCCACCTCCATTCACCACCTTAAACTTTTTTGTTTATTTTTATGTTTGTGAGATGTTCATCTATACGTGTTGTCCATAACAAATGTATTTTTTTCGAGATATACCAATTTTAGGTTGTGAGCATCCTTATTTCTGAATGCTTATGTTGCAGGTTTGAAACTTAGCATTTCAATATTTATTTATGGCTTGTCTTAGTTGACCCCTTTTTAGGCCAAGCTATTGTATTCTGTATTATTGTATCATCGTTTCATGTTTTTCATTCATTATTATCTTGTTGTACAAATGTATATGTACAATGTATATATTGTTTATTTTGATAGGAAAACTATTTTTACTCTGAATTAGTAAAAAAATCGCAATTCACCTTCTTGTTTCTCTTTTCATTTATGCATTTCCCAATAGAATATAAAATACATGAGCTACATGCTGACTCATACAAGTGAATGTTAAACCTCTGGTGGTTTGTTAGGGTTGAAGGTGGAAAGCATAAATATATTATATTTGAATCACATTATCCATACTAACCTTTTACAGTAGATACTTTAGAAAAAGCTGCCATGAAAAGAAAAACTGTTGGTGTATTGATTCTATCATTTTTCATAATTCTTTAAACTACAAAAATATAGTTCTAATTAATAAGTGCTTCACATTTTAGATATGAAGCAAGATATAGATTAATTAATTGGTAAAGACATAACAAGGCATACTATACGAAAGAAAAGAAATGAACGAATAGCAGAAATATATTTCAGTAGAAGATACGTAAATTCACCTTAATTAAGTTTATAGACCAAATACATCAGATTCAAAATATTCCTGTCATCATCGTTAAACGGAAGTGTTCAGATAGACACATTGTAATTTATCTATACGATTATTAAAATAGTGACAGGATGTTTTTTTTTTTTGGGGATTTCCTTTATTATACCTCCTCCTCATGCTGATATGAAGTTTGATGTAAAATTCTGACTTGGAATTGTCACCTTGTATCTCTTTGATGTAAGTTTAAAGTGTTCGTTCATTACTAAAAGTAAAACCTTTATTTTTATATGAGCGGAACCAAAATGGAAAGCCAATATTTCAAGATTTGCTCTTTGCTTGTAAAATTCTTTGTTTTTTTAAACACTTTTCCAAACCTTAACATTAAAAACAGTCGTTTGAATCATTAGCAAAATCCACAGAAAAATAAAGGTGTTACCATACTTTGTCTCAATTCAGGTTATCTGTTTTACCTCTAGTATTAACAGTATTTACCGTTATAAGTTATATCAAAATAAAATCATAGTAGTCCAATATATTAAAAAAAGCAAATACGACGATCGTTTAACATAGTTGAAATAACAAACAATTATGATAGACAATAAACTACTGACCATTAATGTAAAAATAAGTCTGTTCCCTTCTTTATTTAGAGGAATAAATTTTCTTTGTATGTCTTTGAACAGACAGAAATACACATTTTGTGATTCTATTTAAGCAACCTTGTACTTGTTATATAATAACATAATATTTAGATATCCCTTGTCAACAATTGTATGAAAAATTCATTAACATGAAAACATTTTATAAAAATAATTACTGTATTAATGTGCGATGTCATTGAAAGTTATTATTCATGTTATATCATGGTATCTATGATGAGTGTATTTTCAACTCCTGGGTCAATTGACAGTTTTATGCTCTTCAACTTTGTACTTCTTTGGCTTTATAACTATTTTGATCTGAGCGTCACTGATGAGTCTTATGTAGATGAAACGCGCGTCTGGCGTATTAAAGTACATATGTAAAAAGTCGATTAAGATCTCTGATTTACGTTAATCTGTTCGAATTATAATATGTCATAAGTATAAGAATACGCTTACCGAAATAGGAAAGTTGACAATGAAATTGGTATCAAATGTTTATATTTACTGATAATAAGAGGGACGGTATGACATTTTGGGAGGATCGAATATCAAAACAAGAGAATAGTGTTTTAAGGAAAATCTTGATTATAACACGATCCATCACCAAAAACATACCATAACATAATATTATGTATTTAGATACAAAATCACACGTATCATATATTGATCTCTTGAAACTTTTAATCAATGCACCATAAAACTAAAAAGGACAGGTATGTCAGGCAAAAACCTATCCCTCTCCCATTTAACCAAGATTGGTCAAAAGGACAATTTTAGTTTTTGTAAATTGAACTTTGCCAATTGGCCTTGAATTTCAACTTTATTATAAAACATCAAAAAGGCAACAGTTTGGTTCTTAAATGGATCTTTTTCAAAAGCCTTAATGCTAGGTAATACAAATGATATTATAGGCTTTAAAGTCAGCACATTTCGGAGATATTGTCCAAATACGATGACTTTAAGCATTTTAGGACCTAAAAGGCTAAGGAAAACCTCGGCCGCATCATACGTCCCAAAATGTTCTGTAATCAAAATGTGTCGAGTCTTATATTGAACCTCGACTCAAAAACATTTTTGATCAGGTATAGCGGCCAAAGAAAATTATGATAAAAACTGGCATGAATTAAGAAAAAAAATTAAGAAAAAATGGACAAAAAACTGATTTTATAACACAAAAAATACATAATGTAAGAGGTTCGTCATTTAAAATGTTAGGTGCTAAAACAATTCTGTAAAACGTATTAAATGATCTTAAATGGCCAAAACGGGAAAATTCAATGTACAATTTTGATTTGATATACCAACTTTGTTCGCGGGAAAAAATAGTAAAACTAATTTTGTCACACATCATGTACATGTCATATTTCACAGAATATATATTGTTTTTATAACAAATGGAAAAAAAAAATTTGAATATATCTTATAATAAATTTGTAATATAAATGCTGTGCAATATACTGTATAGAAATATGTAGAAGAAGTACTGAATTGAAATTATAAACAACTTACATCATAAACATAATCCACTGAAAGGATTTTTAGAAATATGCAATCTCGTTCAAAATCTCAAATAGTTATAATCAGGTGTGGTATTTAAGACATCTTCACATTTTTACATCCGTTGGTAAATTATCTCACGAATTTAAAATTCTTTTGATAAATTACGGATAGAATACCTACTTAACTTAAATACAATGTCAAAAGTCATATAGCTACAATGTCAAAATAATATAATGATCAGTAATTTTCAAAATAACTTACATACTTTGAATGGTTACATCTAACCTCTACATGTAACTGTCGCCAAACATGTAAATTCCAGCATTGTGGAAGACCATTCGCATGAGACATGATTAAGCATGACTCAAAATTTAAGGAGACTTTATGAAAATAATACGAATGGATATGACCACAAAATTTTCCTAAAACAATCTCGTAAATCTTGCCAGTTAACTCACTACCTGTAGGAATCCCACATATAAGGGATTCTAATGCAATTTTGATGTACCAATTTTTTTCATTGGCTAAAAGTTACCATCAAATCCACAGTTGATATGTCGTAACTAAGGAGGGACCCGCCATTTTGAATTGCTTGGGATCAACAAATGTTCGATTACTACAAACCTATAAAACCACACCTACCTCAAAATCGCCATTTTGATGTGATTTTATCCAAATTGGAATCGTAGAAGTAACGTAATAACCTTCGCTTTGTAAGTTTTATTTGTTTGACGTCGCGTTGAGCCAAGACGTTTTTGCGCCAAAATCATTCATGAAGTTTCGCCGAATTTTATTTTATTTCAAATTTATACATTTTTTCAAGCTCTAAAGTATTATTTATTTTTGTAATGCATTAGAATCGGAATAACAGTACTGTAGTTGAAGAGTTGCCACCGTCAATTTTGATTTAACGGTCGCAAATGCAGTTTTACTGGCGACGCCAATTGACGGTGGCAACTCTTCAACTACAGTACTGTTATTCCTTAATTTGTATTTTTAATAGTAGCTAAATGTTTTGAGATACAAATATTACAGCCTTCTGACGACAAATTTGACTTTACACTTTCATTCTTGGTAAGACCTTAAAGAAGCCGTACCATATGGTACAAGAGACTATAGTATTTGCATGTGACAGTGAGCCTATAATGAATACACCCTATAGTGTAACTCATATAAGAATCCTAGTTTTATAACATATTGAATTATTTGAAACATTAAATGTTTTTCTACCCCCGGCATACATAACCTTAACCGTATTTTAATGACTTTTCTGAATTTTTGGTTTTAAGGATGTTGGATACTCTGTTTCAAAATAAAAAAGCTTTTTAAAAGACTCTCATAAATTGATAGTATATAAATAAAGGAACTAAAACAGCAAAAAAAAAAACAAAAAAAAAAAAAACGAATGGTCCGTGTGCTTGTTTTCGAGATATCAGCCATTGAAAATTTGACGAAAAATAATTCTCACTCTAGACTTTTCATACATTTAACATTGGCACCCTTTTTCTTTCAAAAACTATGAAAAAATAACAAAGATTTTATAGCTTTTTTAAATATTACCTTTTAAAATTTATAAATGGCATTACATGGATAAAACCAGAGGATTCTGAATAACTGGCACAAATTCAAAAACAAAAGGAGCGAACATCCTTAAATGCGTTTACCTTCGTATTTGATTTGGCTTTCCAACTGTTATATTTATATGACGAATCCTTGAAGACGAAACCAAATTATAAGCACGGTTTATGTGATAATAATTTTTATACCCACTGACTAGTAAATTTCCAGGACAACAGTTCAGTGTATTTTTTTGCATTGAAAACATATTTTGAATTGCCAAATAACAGGATAATCTCATATCAGTAACTCTTCAAGCAGAATAATTTCTTTATAATTAACAGTCGAACAAATATGGGAAAATACATTCGTTTCTTGGTACATGCAATATGATTCGTCAAAATTATTACAAAATCACTGGATTTTACATTTAATCTGATCCTTCAAATCCGTCATATTACCACACATTGCTTACGAATATTCCTTTCTGTTTTTTGAACATTTCTAAAATAAAATAGTTTCAATTTGAACGTTCAATCTTCTTCCAATAGGAATTACATCAATGTAAGATGTATATACGAAAATTGTAACAATGAGTGCAAAATGTATGTTTTATCCATTTCCTTTAAACAACGAATATCATATATTACACATGCCATCAGTTAACATAAATGCTATATACACGGTTAGTATGTTTTATATGTGGTGATAGCGAAGCTCGATTCCCCAAATACATTTTACTGACCATGTAGTTTGAGTATGTACAACAGATACCATATTGAATCGGGTAATGTCAATAACGTTAACTGTTCTACACACCATAAATTAAATATTCACGGTCAAAATTAAAATTCTTAAAATAACTGTTTTAAAGGGTCGTCTTTCTTAAGTTGAACAACGTGAACTTAAGCAGGTCATATGGTTATATAACTAAATACAAAATCACACAGTTGACATATAAACACCTGTATTACACAAAACGACGTATTGTAATCACATGGTTGTTTTTAAAATATTTAAAAATGAATGAATGTTATCCTGATTCTAATAAGAAATCTTCTTGGTTTAACCACCTAGGAATGCAAACAATTTAAACTTTCTTTTGATATTGAGAAGGGAAACATGTGTTAAAGTCTTATTACTAGTCATATGATAAAAAAGAAAAGATATTTCTGTAAAGAAATAATTGCAATTGTATTTACACAATACAATTATTTAATAATCAAATATATATAATATTATAGCATACATTCAAATGAAGCGGATCCCGAGTTATCATATAATATATAAAAGTATGTTCCAGGGTTGTCAACTTCTTTGGCATTTTCACAAATAAGATTGATTTGATCTTTATTTGAATGCCATTGACCTCGAGCTTCTAAAACATTACTTTTAACTTTTCATAGGTTTACATTCAAGACGTTCATTCTTCAAAATACAAAAAAAAAATATCTGGCTGTTTGTACATTCAGTGCCTGAACAGAAATTGTATATTTATTTATCAATGATCTACATTTACTATAAAACTATTGATATGAGGTTTTAGGTAGAGTTCGCGATACTCAGTGTTTAGTTTTCTTTGTAATGTTTCTTCACTTGTTCGACTTTTAGTAATCCTTATAATTTTGTCATAGCGAAAATAAAAGGATACATTTAAGTAATGTAGGAAGGGTCTTGCAACAAGATGATCTTATTTTATTATAAAACGTAATATCTGCAGAATATTGAATAACAACAAAAGAACAAACAACTGTACACAGAATGCAACACAGAAAAAAACTAAAAACTGAGCAACACAAACCCCACCCTAAACCGTTTTAGTGTTAAAACAAACCTTGCCAAAGGAGGTTTTCTAATCATCAAATCTATCAACGGAAAATTTAAGCATTGTTATAAACCACTGTCTACTTGGAAGATTAATAATCCAACAGCAGCATTTGTTATCCTGTGCTTGAAAACGTCTATGCGTTTTTTATGGATTTATCATTCAAGCTAAAGACAAAAAAAAAGCAAAGTCAATTATATATTAATACTTGAGAAGCTTTAAGACCAGAAGGTCCCTTAAATTATAGCCAAACTTTACCTCAGCTTTCTTAATTAATATAAAAATATAAGGAGATGTGGTTTGGTTGCCATTTAGACAAACACAAATGACGAAAATAAAAGCAATTATAGGTTCCCGTACGGCCTTCAACAATGAGAAAAACTCATACCTTAAAGTCTTGAATCAATAAATGATGTACATGCAGATGATACAAATAAGCGATGGATTTTCATCACAACGGGTTGAAAAATACAGGACAAGTATTCTATGTGTATCATTTTATTTTGCTTTATAATGCTTCCTTTATATGTTTAAATTGAATGTGTAGATGCTGGACGAAATTGTTATTCCGGAAGACATTTAACTAAATTATCTGCTGTCCTAAAATCGTTTCAACCGGAATTTGAATATGTGATAATTTATATGTAAATGAGACTTTTGGAAATTTTCATTTATTTCCTCATATAAAAATCGTGGTACTTTGGGATTTTAAAATGTGTAAAGTATTTCCTGTTAAACATGTCACAGAACTGGAAAATAGTTCATGTAAAAATAAAATAATATAAGAATGTTAGTAAAAAATATTAATTTACAATTAAAGAGGTATAGAAAAAAAAAAGTAAAAGGAAAATAATTTTCGAACTCATATTCTTTTGATATCGTTAATGAAATTAATAACAACATGCTGATCTTGAAAAGACCAACTACATACTCATATGGTTAAGGTATTACACGTGTCGTTTATTTGAACTTACCGAACGGCATACATGGCCATCCATCGTACAAAAAGATATTTCGTGATTCTCAGTCTGAAAATAAATTCTAGCAAGGTAAGAAAGTTGAAATACAGTCATTGTATTCAGTAATAAAATTAACATGATTAACAACATTACAAGAATTAATACTCCAGAGAAATATTGACGAGTACTAAGAATAACAAAAGAAATTTAAAACTTAACACGGATACCAAGTTAATTTGGCACGGCAGACGTGTGTTTTGTCTACTTCAGACTCGTCAGTTGCGCTAAATAAAGTACGAAGTTGAGCAGCATTAAAAACCAAAAAGGTCATCTTAACCACCGTTCTTATGAATATAGAAATAAGTTAACGTCTGAACTCTAGAATTCTCAATGTTTTCCTAAAATCATTAATCCAAATTTTCGATCGAAGAGTACTCGTTGTTACCTAAAGCTAATTCAAAACAAAATTAATTTATGAATAAATCATGATCTCCCAGACTAAAAGAACGAACAGTCAGAGAAACTCATGACATTTTACAATGTCACCTTAAACTTGGAAGTTTACTCGGGTCAGAGTGTAAACTTAAACAATTCTTGAAATCCCGAATCTATTTCATGTTGTCAATGTTTTGTTATATTAAGTACTACATGTTAACTTTCAATTTTAAAGATTATTAACGGAGAAGGCATAACAAGTTTTTTTTTTTTATTTTATGCCTTTAGTTCTCAGTAATAATCGGTTAAAATATTCAATGTATATGCTTTGATTTACTTAAAGCTATTGTTATTAATTCTTTGCGTCTATTTTATCTTTTTCCTGAATGATTGAAATAAAAATTGATATTAATAAACTAGAAGATTAATAATAATAACCTAGAAGAATGTGGGATTATCATTTTCAATCAAAACCTGAAATATTTATAAAATCAATATAGAGATAATCGGTAAAATTGCAGTTGAAAACATAATGTGTGATGACACTTTCTGAAACAATGGATACATTTACTATATTTTGCATGTTTATTCTACATACTACTGGTGGAAGAGGTTACCTCTCGGAGGTTCTCATCAGCCGAGTAGTCAGCATTTCTGTGTTGACATGAAGGTTTATTGACATGGTCATGACGGTAATAAATTATAAATTATCTGTTAACGGAAACAATATTGTTGTATCATAAAAAAATGTTATGCCTCCAGCGTTATCAAAGGTGAAGAATATGTAATTTGTCTGTATTTCGGATTATGAAAATTAGTGTGCATTTGTCAACCGTTAGCTGTATTGGAAGATCCAAACCCTTTAAGGAAGCATGCACATATGCTGTGTGGATGCAGTAGAATGTGTCCCCGTACTTGTGGTTTATGCCCTTATATTTTACAATTATGGGTTGTTTGCCTGTGAAAGAGCTTTCACATGTTTATTATCTCGTCTCACTATTTTTTATATTTACCACCTTTGATAAGTGTTTAGTATTACGATAAATTTTGACTTCTGTTCTCGTACTATGAACAACAAAATTATTTTGTAAGAAATATTTCCGTACTCCTCACAACAAAATTATTAGATTTTAAGTGACTTGTGTACGTTATTTTATTTAACGCTATTTTGTCCCAGGCTATAGTTGTCTTTTTGACATTGTTTTACATATTGTATTTATATTGGATCAAATTTATTCTTTCAGTGTATGTTTGCTTGTTTTGTTAATACTTCTTTTTATCGAGTTAAGCCGTTTCAATTGATATATTATACTGCATCTTTCTATGTTGTAATGTTATTCTACTGTTTCATGTTAGGGTGAATGTTGGCGCCTGTTAAAACGTCTAAACCCGCTCCATTTGTTTGCATCTGTCCTAAGTCAGAAACCTATTGTTCGGTGGTTGTCGTTTGTTGATGTGTTTCATAAGAGTTTCTCGTATTTTATATAGATTTGACCGTTGGTTTTTCTGTTTGAATGGTTTTACACTAGTTATATTTTGGGGCCCTTTATAGCTTGCTGTTCAGTGTGAGCCAAGGCTCCGTGCTGAAGGCCGTACTTTGACCTGTAATGGTTTACTTTTTACAAATTGTGACTTGGATGGAGAGTTGTCTCATTGGCACTCATACCATAACTTCTTATATCTACATATATGATACAAGTAATTTAAGAAAGAATAAAATATTATAATATGACGTGCTTCTTTCGCTTTTTAAACAACACCGTGATACAATTCTCGATATATCTATATTTAGCGCAGACTCAGATGGCCAAAAATTAAAATTAAATTCCCCGAAATTCCATTAATGCTTTGCATTAATGTCATTTCAAAACATGACGTCATGATAACGCCAAAGCTGATGTCTTTTCCATTACGTGAACCCTGCAAATTCGGATAATATTGCATTAAAATGGAGTTTTAAGGTAGGTGTTGTTTTTTTTCTATTCTGTTGCATTATTCACACATTTAATGATTTCAGCAAGTCAACATGGCGGCTTCTTAGTTACGAAATGTCAACTGTGCATTTGATAGTAGCTTACGAGAACAACATTTTAATTTAAAATGGCAAATGTTGGTATTGAGAATTAAAAGAATTAAACACATTTTTTTCTATCTGTTTTTTAAGAAATAGTTCATGCAAACTATAGATTTATTGGAAATTGTTAGCTTTATCTTACAGGGGTAAAAAAGAACAGCCACATACACGGCATACACACCCTCTCTTCAGTTTTTTTCTTTCTTAAATTACGGTATGTGTCCTATTTTAATCGAAATATTTCATGGAAGCCATAGATTTGTTGGAAATTAACACATGGCCTGGGCCGTGATAAACGAATTTTATCCTGAGCGTTAGCTACAATGTAAGGCTGTTGATGAAATTCGAATATCACGGCCTAGGCCATGTGTAAATTTCCAACAAATCTATGGCTTCCCTGAAATATTTTAAATAACTTTTCAAATATAGAATCCGTGTTAAAAGCAGAGAAAATGAATTTTACCTTAAACCTGCAAAGTTTTCAAAATCTGTCTCGTCAGGTGAGTTTTGTTTAACATATGAAAGATAATACTATTACTGTGTTCACTTCTGTTCTAAAATTGCGAAATTATAATGGGATAACCGTATTCGTCATATGATTGGTGTCTTAAAAGATACAATTTTGCCGAGTGACACCGTCACTACATTGATCTTATCTCGTCTGTTATACGCTTTCTAACTAAACATATTGAAATTAATTGATTGATATTAAAAACAGAAGATATTGACCAGATATGAACTATGTTTGCATAAAATATTTTTTTTCAAAATTTGTATATGCTGTATAACTTGCCACCGTGTCACACGTTTCATTGTAAACTTCCTAAAAATGATCTTTCATTCTTAGAAAAAAAAATTTGGGATTTGTTTTCACAAAATTCAATGATTTCATTATAGATAAAATGGGGATTTAGACATGTTCTATAGAAAGAATGGACAAAAGTTATTTGAGATTAGTTTGGATAATAATTGCAATGTGGACTTCGAAAGGTATGCCTATTATATAATAATTATAATCTCATGCTCTTTAAAAATATCAACGAATCACAAAAAATATCCTCGCTGTATAATTTATTCTCAAGATCCATTCAGTTGAATGGATATATAGTGTGGTTCTATACTACAACTACATGATAATTATTATTGAATTCATCTAAATAAATTTAAAAAATCTAGCCAACGATAGACTGGTATCCAGTAATACTGTCACAAGGTTCAAGGATGCTCCAAACATCACATTAAATTCCTAAAAAGATGAGAGTTTTAGCCAATTATTCTGGAAAAAGATGTATTATTTCTAGGAATGAGATTGAAACTCGTCTCTAATAAAGGCAACAGTAGCATACCGCTATTCAATAGTCATAAATCGATTAAGCGAAAACAAATCCGGGTTACAAACTAAAACCGAGGGAAATACATCAACTATAACATGTATAAGAGGAAAACAACGGAACAACAGAAACAAGTTATTAATAGTATGATTTTTTTATGACAGTCCCTAATGCCCAATTTCTATTTCAAAAATGTACTATAACCTATAGAAAACTATATGTGAATGCAAAGAACAACTTCACATTTATTTACTGTACCTCTCCATGAAAACATTTTTCGAAAGAGAAACAACTTATCTGTTCAAATCTTAAGCGAGATCCATTTCAGAACATCAATCGCGACTTTGTCATTGTCTCATAAACATATTGGTTTCCATTCTTATTAGAATCTAAATAATTTGGAATTGAGAGGAAAAAAATTGTATTGAGGATTCTAATGGACAAAACCATTCTCAAAAAAAATTAATTTTGGAACTGGGTTTATTTTATATTTAGATATAAACCAGGACAAACTTAATGTGTGTTAAAGATTTATATTTTTATGTCACCCGACCAACAATGTCGGGTGACATATTCCTTTTCCTCCGTTTCTTTTTTTTTTTATAATTATTATTATTATGTCACCCGATCGACAATGTCGGGTGACATATTGCTTTTCTTCCGTTTTTTTTTTTCATTATGTCACCCTCAACCGAGTTAGGGTGACATATTGTTATTCTACGTTTCTTTTTTTTTGTTATTCTCCGATTCTTTTTTTTATGGCACCCTCAACGGAGTTTGGGGTGACATACTGTTATTCTACGTTTCTTTTTTTTCCTTTTTATTATTCTTCCACACATTTTTGTCCGCGCTAGTTCTCGGAATTTAATGGACCAATGTTGATGTAACTCTACTATAATGATGACCCCTATGTGAAGTTGTGCACCTTGCTATGGAATGGTTCACGATGGCCGCCGTTTCCATGGAAACAGCAAAAATGCGAAAAAAAATCATAGTGTTCAAAACTGAATAAAACTTTACAGAAATGGTAACTGGCATATGTAGAGTTGCAGTTTGACTTTCGAATTTTCAAAATGCTGCCGTTACCTTGGCAATGGGGGGACGAGGGTGCCATCCGTTATTGCTCGCAATTACAAATCTAGTTATTATTATTATTATCATTATTATTATTATCATTCCATCTTTTTTGTCCGAGGGATTCCTGGGAGTTAAGTGAACCAATCCTAATGTATGCTTAAACTTAAAAACATCAAATTTTAATACAATGTAGTTGTCCACTATATACAGGTTTTGGATGATTTTGACAATTATCGGAACTTCTATGTTGCCATGGAAACTGCAGCAAAAATTTCAAAAATTTCAAAACGCTCCAAACTTAATGAAACTTCACAGTAATGTTGACTGGCATGGGTAGATGTGGCATTTGGCTGTGGAATTTCCAAAATGGCTGCCGTTACTATGGAAACAATGCAAAAAAGGTCAAAATGCTCTAAAAACCTTTCTAAAAACATATAACTAGCATTTCCTGTCTTAAAATGGTATATGAAACCCAGCGAAACTTTAATGGTATGTTCCTTCTTATGTACCAATGGGGTATCTGTGAATAAAATTTTGGAAATGGTCACTGTTACCATGGAAACAGCAAAAAAGTCCAAAATTTCAAAATGCTTCAAACTTAATGAAACTTAATATAAATATTGACTGGCAAGAGACTTTTGACTGTGGACTTTCTAAAATGGTCACCGTTGCCATGGAAACAGCAAAAATGTGAAAAATTTCAAAATAATCCAAATGTTTTGAAAATCAACAGAAAGATATTGCCACGCATATATGTGCATTCACTATTCTAAAAATTTCAAAATGGCTGCCGCTTAGTTGCAATGAGAGAAGGGTGACATCCGCTATTGCTTGCAATAGCAATTCTAGTTTTGATTTTGTATTTCTAAATGTTTATCACGACAAGCTTATTGTGTTGAAAAAATATCGAGATATATCATAATT
Organism: Mytilus coruscus; assembly: GCA_017311375.1. NCBI lineage: Eukaryota > Metazoa > Mollusca > Bivalvia > Mytilida > Mytilidae > Mytilus > Mytilus coruscus. Next base: position 28,928,456 of record CM029608.1, on the reverse strand, counting down.
TTGAGAAAAAGAAGCTTAACACATCATTTTGAAGTTGATCCCTGAATATTTCTTACGGATCCAAAATACATTAAGCCAAGATTGATATTTATATGTACAAGGATTCAACAAAATCAACATTAATATCTATATGTTCAACGATTAAACTGTTATTCAAAAGCTTTAAACGCCCCAAAAAAGTACAACTTTGAAGTAACTGAAACCCGAAAATATTCGCTGATAGACAGCTTGAACGAAAGATATTTATATAGTGATTCGAAATAACATATTCTATTTTCATTGTACACAAAAATATTGTAAAACAAATATCCTAAACTTGGAGGTCAATCAATCATACGATGTTGCCTCATGCAATTAGAGATCTATAATGTTCTCGTGAGTACTCATACATGTAGTTCTGAAAACTAGATTAAACTAGATTAATATTCAGGTTCAACGGATATACATATTGTATTTTCCTGACTTTTAAATAAAAGAAAATAAACAGGCCATGCAAAATGTGATTTACACGTAAAATTGGAATTAAAGACTGCGGCTGTAATGATTCGAAGTTACACGATTATCTCATTTTCCAATTCTATACAAAATGATGATAACAAAATACGATAAAAATAATTTCATTTAACCAAATAATGTGTTAGAATTTGTTGCTTATCATGCATGACCCGTCCATTTCAAATGTATTTATGAATTTCTTGTAATAATATGAAATATACCGAAATGATTAATCATAACAAAAAATCCTTGTAGGAGGTAGCACAAATTACCCTAAACATATAACACATTTGTATGCCAAATATGGTAATTCAGTTATTCTGAAGTGTTTGAACAATACAAACTTTACGTCCTGGGACGGGCCATCATCAAAGTCATCTTATGGGTATAATGAAACTCCATATGCAGCAAATGATCAAATTGAACAACAGTTGCCAAATGCAAAGAACTTGATGGTGGTTGGAGATAAAAGTGTTGGTGAATATAACTTACAAATAATAAACCTGACACAGCGAGAAGAAGGATATTACAAATGTAATGCAAAAAGAGGGAACACTGTTTCTGAGTTAAGATTTTGGTTGAAGATCAAAGGTATGCAATTTTGATTCCAGTGTTTTGAAATGATTGCTATTTAATGTCATACACCCACCATTACTAATATGCGCCAGGTGGAACTGTGAATGAGGACGAAGTCTGATAGCTAGCATTTTTGAACAGTATTACTTATTATTTTTAAGATTAAAGTTATTAAATAATTTCATTCTTTTTACTGAGGAAATCACTGTTGTTTATTTTTACTTTGTGAAATGACATAAAAAAGTCATGTTCAATACCAAAGAAAATATGTGGAAATGCCATATGTTAAGTCTTCATGACTGAGGCCCGATATAGAATAACGAGGTTTACTGAATTTTTGCATAATTTCTGTTGAAAAGTAAACATTGTAATAAGGAATTCAGCAACCATGGTCATCATGTATGGCATTTTATGGCGTCGTAATGTTTTTAAACAAAGTAAAGCAGTTTAAGGTTACTTTTTTTTTTATCTAAGAAAGAGTTAAAGGGTAAAAAGTAAGAATTCAGATTGATATATTATGAAAAAAAGAAATATACAAAAAAGCTAAGAAGCTACTGTCACCCAAAATTCACATTGAAAATATATAGTAGGTCAAAATTTGTAAATATCTAATTCATAAATGTCAAAACAGTATGTCAAGCTAATGATAACACAAAAGAAGTTGAGAACATCTTAAATGGAAAATATCAAATATATATATTGCCATCAACACAACATCACAAAGAAAAAAATTCTCACTTGTTAAAAGTAATATTTTAAATCATAAAATATAAAATTAAAAACCATGAATGATGTTCCCGACTTCCGACAGATGCATAACCTTTGAATTTTTCGAAATACTAAGGATTTTCTACCCCAGGAATAGATTAACTTAGCTGTATTTGGCAAACGTATTAGAAAGTTTGGGTCCTCAATGCTCTTCAACGTCGTACTCTATTTTGATTTTTGATTTTTTTTTATTAGAGCGTCACTGATGACTATGTTGCAGACGAAACGCGCGTCTGGCGTACAAAATTGGAATTCTGGTATCTATGATGAGTTTATTGAAAGCGTTTCACTCTTTTTAGAACACACAAGTGGCATTTGAGTAGATTTTATACAGCATGCTCATGATGTTTATTACTGTTAGCATCAGCTTCATTCAAATTTTGAATGTCATAGGAAACTCACGTTAAAAGATCGTGGGAAATGTATACTCTTGATTTCAAAAGGAGCCAGTGGAACACTACAAATTAAGGGAATGAAAAATGATTAGAAAAGTCTCGTGTCTCATAAAAGTTGGGGTGTACATTTGCGAAGGAATTTCTATCCTCATTGCATATCAAGAGCACATTTTACTTTAAGAGTGTAATTTATAATTGAGTCATCAATGACATTCAAAATTTGATTGAATCTAATGCTCATATTAAATAACATTAACGTCAGGGATTAAGTTATCCTAACTTCAAATGAAATGTAAAGTTATAAAATTTAATTATCACTATCACGAATTGGTTGAGCGATATGATGTGACTGTGTTTCTCACACTAGCGACCTGTTTTTGCAGTCTTAGATCTTTAGATACTAGTAAAGTCGTATGATCTGTAATTTTACTGAAGATGTCTTTTTTTCTGATTTTGACATTTTACTGATTACGAATTTGCATGGCCGATGATGCATGCCTAACCAGTCGATCGACACACCCGGTCTACCTCCTTTGGCACTACATGCACTTCCACCAGTTTCTGATTGTTTATTTGATTTTTCTCTTCATAGTCAATTTATGAGATTTGTATTTCGGTAAACTACTGTAATTTTTATTAAGTTCATGCCAGATTAACAGTTTAAGTTTGAACAAAACGACAAAATTTAACTCTCATTGCAATAACCTTAAGATTATGGCTTTTATAGTTCAAAATGTTCAATTTATAAGTTACAAGTAGAAAAATAAGTCATGTAATACAAGATATGGTTTTAAAACAATTTGATCCTGTCAAAATATTTTACACTTGATAAAAATAGATCATTCGTGTCATGAATATCTTTGAATTTTGTTACTGCACTTTCATATCCTGTAAAGGTGTATCTTTTAGGAAAAAATATATCATTGTTCACGTACTGTGTGATAAACATTTTTGTTCAAATTGCTAGATGAGTAATATTTTTTTCAAATGAAACATCATAATTCTAAATTAAAGCTTTATGAATAGTCTTAACATTTTTTATCATGATTTTATCAATATCTTTTTTTACTACAATAATACCACCGATATGGTTGTCAACTAACGCAGAAAATGGTACTTTGGTTGGAACAGCAGGTGACAACATGAATCTAACATGTCGTGTCAGAACAGAGTTATTTGAAAATGAAACAAAGATAAACTTGACAATGTACCATGATGAATATATTGTTGAAGAAAGTGAAAATGAAGTGATAATTCATTCATTTGTACCAGAAAGTACTTATAATAGAAATATTTTCAAATGTGTTGTTGAAAGTCTGCAGTTGGACGTGCCATTAAGAGAAATAATGGTCCTTGATATCAAATGTAAGTCGTTATATATTTAAAGGATTAATTAGGACATAGTAGAGAAAAATATCTTGAAATTTGCAATGTTAATTTGGACAAAAAGTATGAATAGCAGCTTATATACTTGTTTAATATGTTTGAGATTAAATCATAAATATGCTGCTGATGAATCGGAATTTCAGAATCAATTTATTACATAAACCAATACAAAAATCCGTTTTATTTCTTTCCCACTATTATCAGAATCGTTGTAAAACTGTATGAATATATTTAAAGGATTAATTAGGACATAGTAGAAAACATATCTTTCCATGTCATCATAAGTATTGGTTAGTTTGAATAGACTTTGTCGGGCATATGTATGGTTGACAATTTTTGATAAATAGATGGTTATTAAAAATGTAATTTGAGAGTTTTGCATTGACATATAAGTGTGATTCAGGTTTTAGAAAAGTCATATAAGATGATATTTTAAGCAGATTTTGTTTTCAGTTTTGTTTTTAAAATCGGAGTATGGTATAAACATTAAATATTCACTTTCTTTCCAGTTTATTCGATATGCTGCTTTTTAGTGTCTCTTCAGTGATGTCCGAGGTCAAAATATGTGAAAATCCAAATTCGAGAGCTGATGAAACCAAATTAAAAAGGACCAACAGTAAAGCCAAACCTAGAAAAAAAATAAGAGCTATAGAATAAAATAGTTTTATAGAAAACTTTCGTAAAAAAAAATAAACGATTTTTACTCGAAATAAATATGCATGTTTGCCATAATAGTAAAGTTTTATTCTCCTTGATAAGTGATTGCTTAGCATTTTTATAATGTTTGTCTCTTTATCAATGTTCCAGCTCAAACTATCAAACTAAGGCCAAATCAAATTCGAAGCTAAGAAGCTTTGAAAACCAAATATTTTTGAAATTTGTTCCAAATATTGCTTATAATAAGTAATATATACATGGGTGTAAAAAACCCAAGTGTCGTACTGAGTCATTACTTGACATAGGTATGTACGACAATAATGTTTTGCTAATACATATATTAAAATGTGTCCGTTATTTAAAAAAAAAAAAAAAACTATCTCAATTTATAGTTATAAATAAAAAAACGTGTTTTTGTTACTGTTCATTAGTTCTGTGGTCAATTAGCACATTGATTGAATGAAATAGAGTAAATCTAATTGTATTCCTGCTAGTACAAATGTCTAGGAGTTCACTAGTGGTATCTTTCTATAAATCGGTTAACAAATTCTGTGTCGGTGAACTGTTATTCTTTTCCAAAGTGAAATTTGTGTGTTTTCCCATTGTAATCTTCTCCCTAATCTTTACATGCCATTAGGTAGCAATATACAGTTAGGAAAAGAATCAAAATTGACCCTTATAAATACCATTCCCTTTTCCTTGCTTTCTTACAAATAAAATTTTCTATTTGTGTCATACATGTGCATATAGAAATAAAAAGATGTGGTATGAGTGCCAGTGAGACAACCCTCCATCCTAGTCACAATGTGTAAAAAGTTTTCAATTATAGATCAAAGTACGGCCTTCAACATTGAGCCATGGCTCACACCGAACAGCAAGCTTTAAAGGGCCCGAACATTACTAGTGTAAAACAATTGAAACAGGAAAACCAACGGTCAAATCTATATAAAAAACGAGAATCGATAAACACTTATGAACCACATCAACATTTGTGTGTAATCAGTATCTTCCATATATTTTATTTCAGTTGTTGAAATTGTTAAATATAATTTCATTTTTGGTGCATCAATGGCAAGAATCTGTATCTATTTGCTATGAAATATTGCAAAAAGGGGTGCAAAGGTGTCATATATTTCCCAAAAATGCGAAGCAGAATTTCAATCCACTTAAATGATACTTTTTCTGATAATATTCACATGTATATCTATCAATATTAATTCTTTTGTTCATATTCATCCACTTTGAAGGCTTGTTTATTCATCAGCTGTTTTACAAATACATTTTATCGCACAATAACTTTTATATTTGAAAAATCCATCGAGTCAAAATTTGAAAACTCTACTCCTAACAAGGAATGACTTCCTTATGTACAGACGATTTTTAGAAGCGCGAGTAATATAAGAATTTGTTTTTGAAAATTGGCCTTGTTTAAAATAGAATTTGGAATTTACGTATTCCACAATTGGTCTTCTGTATTTTTTAACAGAAGCTTTACAGTTTACACTTCGCAATCGAGTATTGGTTTACAATTTTGTCTTCGAAATTTTCAGTTGTCGCTTACATTTGATTATAATTAAATCTTCGTAGCCCCTTTTCATTTTTACACATTTTGATATGTTAGGCTTCATCATTTCCTGAATATATATTCAACATGTTAAACAAATACTATAAATGTTTTTCTTCAATAGAAAAAACGGACCCGACTAATTTGCATTTTTTAAAGTAGATAATTTTTCTTCCAATATCACTATTTTGGCTTTAGTTTAGTGCTATTATTCAATAAAAGTCATTAGTAAAACTGACCTATTTATACAATATAAAACATTTAAGAGTAAAAACAAATTTATTAAAATGAATTGAAAGACATCAGCTTCAACTCATTAACCTTTTTTGAAGATAATTCCATATGGGCAATTCCACTTGCCTCCGTTTTGTTCCTATGTAAATACCTGGTGATATGTTGAATTTGATTGATAGTGATTAAAGTTTGTGATGCGACAATTAGGATATACAATGTAGCTGTGGTCATCTGTGACAGATATGTCGCATCATTCATCCAAATCGATATGGCACCACAAGAGAGTGTAGGATTGCATGCTTTTATTTCATGAGGTGTTTTAAGTAAATCGGTATGGTCCAAAATTGACTATTAAAAGGTAGCTATCTGAAAGTTATTATTTCTATGTAGATCGACCTTCATTAAGATTTGACAGACATGAGCAAAACCTAACAGTTTATGAAGGAACAGACTTCAGGTTAACGTGCTTTGCAGAGAGTAATCCAGTAACAACTGAAATATTCTGGAAAGCAAATGGCAAACAGATCAAACAAGAAGTTGAACATCACACAAGTGTACTTTTGAATATTGTGAACATAAAGCGACATCATGAGGGGAACTACACATGTGTAGCTAAAAATGAAGTCGGAAACGTTTATCAGTCTATTTACATCAGAGTCTTGTGTAAGTATCTTAGTCTATTTAATGTCTTGGATTATTTCGTAATTACATTATTTTCTGAAAATCGTGTTAGCAATAATATGATAGTCATAAAAGATGAGAAAATAATAAATATTTACGATTCGTACTTAATTGCTTTCGAAACGAACTATATAGTGTTATTTGCCAGTGGTTATTATTCAAGGGCCTGATTTTCGAAAGTATCTTTTGACTAAGACATGTCTTATGATGGTCTTAGGACATGTCATAGTCGTAAGATATGTTTTCGAAAGTGTCCCAAGTTAGGATATGTCATAACTTTTATCGTAAATTTAGGACACCTCGCGACATGACTTATGATGGTCTTATGATTATCAACTCAAACATGTATAATTTCATGTTCATTACAATAAAAATAATAGTTGTGTTGCTAAGTCGGCTAGATAGTAAAGATTTATTCTTCTCCACTTCTTCAATTAATATTTGAATCTCCTGCGACGTAAAATTTGGACTCCTTTTTCTTACTCATGATTTTGTAAATAAATATATATATTATTGCTTTCCTTATATAGTACTTTATTAACGTATTTGCACGGGCATTTCGTTAAGAGGGTACTCGATGTACCGAATCTTAAAAGTATTCGCAATCAAGTAACACTTCATGTATGATAATAGATCTATACGAACGCGAAGTTCAAGATTTATTATATACACAAACTAAATTTAAACAACTTATCAACTCAGATTTAAATTCCTTTTCATATATAATTTCATGTTAATTATAATGAAAAAATTCAATATTTGTTAATGATAAGAATGGTAATAACTATTATATTCATACTTATTAGTTCTATATCTTTTTTATCATTCTTTAATCATTCTTTAAAATCAAGGAAAATATGTTCACTTATGACAGTTATAAGACAAAATGTAAGAGCATCATAGGTATGACTATCTTAGGATAGCTTTGATTTCATATGATAGTCATAAGATGGTCATAAAATTTGTCCTAAGATATATCTTATTTCATATCTTAGGATACTTTCGAAAACCAGGCCCCAGATTTTTACGATTTATCAAATTTCTAAAGAAAAACGCTAATTATATACCCCTTTAAAAGCTCATTTGCTATTAATAAACTCATCATCGATACCAGGAAGATATTACTTTTTAATGTTAGAAGTCTAAGTGTTTGAATGCAAGATATATAAATTGCTCTAATTATGCTAATGGGTACCAAACATTCGTCAACAAAATGTTGATGATACGAAATTTCAATTAAGCCCAATACAAAAGGAACACCAATTTAAGTTGTTGTGCTTCAATTTGAAGTCACTTGTCTTTTTTTTTTTTTTTTTGAAAGAAATCACAATTACAGGCAAATGAATAGGATTAAATTGGAAATCAACGTAAAGTCTAGGAATGAAGAAAAATTTTGCTTTATCGACCATGCAACAGTAAAACACTTGTTATTAGCAATCAAAATATCGTGTATGGACGATAGAAGCTTGAAAGGTAACGTTACTTAAGTACTAGCGAATCAAGATAAAAGATATATTGTATGAAAACGTAAGTGGTAAATATGTATTTTGATTAACATTGAAAGTGTGACCCGGACATGTTAATCAATTGTGCAGTTAGTTCTCTGTTATTTTTAAATGGGCTTCTGTACGGGACTATTGCTCTTAAATGTAAGAGGTTACCTAGTTTCTATTTAACAAGGAAGACTTCATTTCTATTATCACTTTATCATATATATACCTAAAGGTTGTCAGGTGAAAACGGAAATGACGAACACCTCAGTTTTTGTCACCATTAGTGTTATTACAGCTGTTTGCATTTTACTTGGAATCATAGTGTTTCTTACAAAAGGTATGTACGGTACCATTTTGTTTTGCGATTTTGAAATACAGCGTTAGAAACCTTTCATTTAACTAACATTCTGCTGTTGGTAGGTTGATGAGTCAGTGATATTTTATGCGTCTTGGAATAGTTTATTAATTGTAAATAAAAAACACTGTTAAGCTTTCATTTGTACTATACAAGAAATTGCTATTAGAACAGTTTATTTTTCAAACAGAAATTTACTAGTCGCTACTTGTTGATGTCGGACTTTTATAAATAGTATACATAAATTAACGATAATTCACAAAAGTTCCGTCGAATGTTAATTTTGGTACGTTTGGTGATATGTTGAAAGTTCATTGCAGCAATTGTAAATGCAAAATTTCCTTTAGTCGGAATTTAAAAGGAGTTCAAGGTGTGCAGGGTAAAATAAATTGTTACGACAAATACGTTAATATGAGAGGGCCAGATTAAAAGAGCTACAAAATAATTAAATTTATCAACAATGATACACATGGCATTTAAATAAAAAGTTAAATAACAAAAATACCGAACTCCGAGGAAAATTCAAAACGGAAAGTCCATAATCAAATGCATAATTCAAAAGCTCAAAGCCCGTCAAATGATACCAGTATATTCAAATTACAAATAAAAAAGCAGTAAGACATATTTTGTGTTTCATATGTCCTTGATATTAAAAACCTTTTCGAATTGGGAGTACTCCTGTTGTTTGAAAGACTTCTTATTTTATATTTTTCTTTTCATTTAATGCAAGCAATGATATTTTACTTGGCAGACAAACTAAACAAGAGACCACTAAATACAGGGTAAGTTTTTAAAGATTGAAACTATACTTAAAATACATATGTTATCTAAAATAATATTTGAGATAAATAAACGATTTTTATCGTTCAATAGTGATAAATTAACAAAAAGTTTTCAATCTTTAATTTCTAAAATTTGCAAACACATAAAGGTTTAGTACTACTAAACTCCTGAGCCACTTGATATAGTTTTGTGAAACTTTCACAGATCCTTGCAAACAAGGTGTACTATTCTATTTTTTCTTAGCATCTGGAAAAAATACAATTTCAGTTTACTTAGGGATGGCATAGATAGATACACACTTCATTACCATTTTAGACCGCTTCGCATTTAAAAGTTAAGATCATAATCTTTACCTTACAATGCCATTGTTCACTCCCTTTTTTTGTTATGATCAAAGACTTTGCAAGTAGCGGAAGTACCTTTTTGTGAGCTTTACTTGCAGTATCTTTAGTCTGTCCTTGTATTCAAAAAGATAAATGATGAGAGAAGAAAAACCAAAAGGGCAGTACGCTGGTCCTGTTAGATTTTTTGATCGACAGAAATCAAAATTCAAAAATAGAAAATTAAAATCATCTCTTTTTCTAATTATCTCGTTTTTTTTTTCAGTGATCGACTAACTCTCATTGTCAATTTCTAGACGGAAATGAAAATCGAAGATAGCCTTAACTGTATCAGTGGTATCCTTTATTGAAAGTTCATTGGGATCAATGCAGTCACCATACTACCCACATTTGAATTGTTAAGCGGAGAGTGAAAATAGAGGATAAATCCAGCTTTTATGTACCCTCAGTTTTGCAATTGATGTTCATATCTACATAACATTATTTCAAGCAATCTGTTAAAACAGTAACCATAGAATGAAAATACATGGACCCTTCCTTGAAAAGTATAATCGTAGAATATGTGTCCCAAATGTCTATGAAAAATCAAAATTTAGATGGGATTATTTGACATCAATTACCTTTAATCATAGAATTATTATCTATATTTATTGAATTTAAGAATCATTATTATGAAAATCACACCTTTTTATGAAACGGAACACAGTACACAGTTTCGCTATTTGAGGAATTTGTTAGTTTTGTCCTTTGATAAGTTAAGCCTTCAAGTTATAAGGTTAAATCAATTAAAGTAGTAATAGTTAGTAAATTATATAATGTAAAAGTAAAAGAGAAAATTAAATTTTATCAGATAATATTCTACTGAACTTATTACAATTAAGTTTAATGAAAAGTAAAATAGTTTCATAATGCTTGTATATGTAAACGGACTATATTTTTTCGAGAGAAGCATATAGAATGTTTAATTATGCACATTCATATAATAACCTTGATATAATATGGTTTCGAAAGCAAAACAACCATCGCCGTCAGAGGTTTGATCTTGTATTTAGGTATATCACATATTTCAAAGACACAAAGATATTTTTGAAATTTTTTTTAATACAGTAACAATGAAATGGAAAACGATGATAGAGGTGAATTGATTTATATATATATATAATCCTTAAATGACCTTCTTCTATTTTCAAATACTTTATTCTTTTTTCATATTTCTCTTAAACATTTTGTTTTAGTAAAATAACCCGGAACCTGGATGCATAACACAGTAAACATTTCAATCGTTGAGTCATTAAAATTCTATATTAAAATACATCTGAAGAAACCAAGAGCAGTCAATTTAAATATTCAATAAAAACAAAACCTTTTCGAACTTTTATTAATTATTTATTTGACAAAAAATACCAACATGATAGAATAGAGAATGTCAACGGTTAATGAGTTAAAGAAACAACAACTCGACACAGGAACAGAAAACAGCCCAAGGCCACCAATGGGTCTTCAACTCGTCGAAAAAAGCCACACCCAGAGGCGGGCTTAAGCTGAACCCTTGAAAATAATGTTTACAATTTAAACGAAATAGACCCCACACAAAACTCGGAAACATACAAATGAACGAAAAGAAAAAAAGAAAAACCACACACAAGACTTACTAAGGCTAAAGGGTTCTGACTTGGGACAGGCGCAATGATGGGACTGGGTTTAACATATTTTGCGAGAGCTTAACCCTCCCCATGTACCGCTAGCTAATGAAGAACAATCAAAAGCACAATAATACGCACAGAAAAATTAAGTTTCAAAGAATTCCGAGTCCGATGTTAGAATAAGTAACAGAAGAAACTAAGCAAATGACATTGATCAACATAAATGAACAAAGTTTATATTCTTTAAATTAATTTGTTGTAACGTGTTCATTGCATGGCAGTTAACTGTTGATTCTTGTATTCTTCTACTCTTATAGTTTTTCTTTTGCAATGCGATTTTTAGATTTTGAAGTTAATTATAAGTTCTGTGCATACATATATTTGCATACTAACCAACCTCAATTTTGTTAATTTTGCAAAAAGTGACAATGAAGGAAAATTATCGATGAGTAAAGAGACTTTCAAAACTATATGCAGCTTCTTTTTTAGACATCAAAGACATGACGAGACAACACCAAAAACATACAAATCAACAGCAACAAGTTTCAAAAATTCTTAACCAAACATCGAACCATTGCTTTGCATTTTACTCCAGCAATTTTACATGCTAAAATCGATAACATCAATACAGTTGTCGTCGAATTGTTACCAGTGTATAGGACAAAAAACAAGGTTTATTAACTGAATAAGTAAACAACTTGTTTTATTTTGTTGACTTTCTAAAGCAAAACAACGGAAGGAATAACGATTGCCTAATTTCATTTTGAAAAAAAAAACTTCTTGTCAAAAAAGTAATTTATCAAGAGCAAATAAATATCTCAATTTAAAGAAATATTGACACAACAAAGGTCTACAAAAAGAAGAACAGACTAACAGTAGTAAAATCAAACAACACATACACTAAAGATTGAGCAAACCGAATTCCACTTAACTGTGCGGATGAACACGGATGTGCAAGAAGAAAAGTAGTTCTTGTGCAACTAACCGAACTGCTGTTGATCGATGTGTCGGTGTCCCAACTCTTTAGCGACATGTTTTTGTGGTCTAAAATATTAATAACCAGCAAAGTCGTCGGATCTGTAATTTTACCGATTGTTTCCTATTCCCGATTGCATATTTTTTAACCGAGTTTGAATTTGTAAGACGGATGATACATGCTTAACAAGTGACGCGTACTCTGTCAACCGGTTTTATTTGTTATTTGTCTCTTAAAAATCGATTTTCGAGATTTGATCATCGGTAAACTTCTGTCTCAATTCTCATTTAAGTTTAAATACAGGTGTGATGATGTAATTGATAATGTAGGAACATAAAGACTGAATTATCTCCTCTGAAATATAGTCATGGTCAACTGTGACGCAAATATTCTTTGGTCAATCATATCATTATGTCTTCAGTGAAAATTGAGGACATAATGAAAAGAAAAGGAAGTCTAAGGATATCGTATCAAATATCATCGAGGAGAAGGCATCAATTTCAATGGTGGAACGTGAAGTTAAAGGAAATTTGCTTCACTTTTAGGTGTAGTAGCTTTCTGGTAAGCAGTATACATCATCTATCGAGGTAACCGTGAAAAGAAAAACAACCCCAAATTCTTCCAAAATTGAACCATACACTTGACTTTTGGTATTGTTTGTTACCAAGAAACGCAAGAGATATTATGATGTTCAGTAGTTGTCGTTTGTTGATGTGGTTCATAAGTGTTTCTCGTTTCTCGTTTTTTTATATAGATTAGACCGTTGGTTTTCCCGTTTGAATGGTTTTACACTAGTAATTTTTGGGGCCCTTTATAGCTTACTGTTCGGTGTGAGCCAAGGCTCCGTGTTGAAGACCGTACTTTGACCTATAATGGTTTACTTTTATAAATTTTGACTTGGATGGAGAGTTGTCTCATTGGCACTCATACCACATCTTCTTATATCTATATATTAGAAGGGAAAAACTTCGCAGTTTTGTCTACGAATAGTACGTCCAGGGTGTGACATGTCTTCATTTTTTTTTTCTTGCAGACTACATTTGCTTGATGGAATGCAGGGTGTATTTATTTTTGATTGATTGTAGGTTCTTTGCTTTACATCCTGCTTTGTAGTCGTGTCACAGTTGTGGACATGGGTTCCTCCCGATGTGCATAATATACATATATAATGCAGTGGAAGATAATCACAAATCAACCCATCCAATTTATTTGCGAAAAACACATTTTTTCAGGAACAATCTCATAAACATATATGCAGCAAATATATAATTCAATCAACACGAAAACAAATAAATACAGAACCTACAGACTTTTTGATATAGAACCTGAGTTTACGGACAATTACCAGTATTAACTATTCGGATGGTTTATCATTTTTTTCTAATCTGTTTAGATGAAATACCAGTCGAAACCCAAATGTACCAGTTGCGAGATTATATAGCTGACTATGGAGCGAATCCACAAAGTCAAATAGCAGTTGGCGAACAAGGTTTGCAGCATTTAATTATTGTAACAAGACAAGTTATAAAACCTGAAGCAATGTACATTTTGGAAGTTTTAAAAGTCGAAAGACAGAGAGAAAACGTACCATTGGGGAGGACCATAAAAAAATAATAAGTTTCCAACTTCAGAATAAAAACTGTAATATCCTTTTCTATCGTATCGTATTCATTTTACGATACTCCTGCATGCTCAATGGATTACAGGGGTGATCAACTCACACAAAAACTGGTCCAACGTAGTTATAAGGAAAATCCCCGAACATCATGTGTATCTGGAATACCCTTCAAACAGGTACGTTTCGATAGCCATAAAAGAAATTGTGTAAGAGCATAAAACCATATCGTTAAAGTGGCAGCAATATATTTCTTCATTGCATTAATGATAAAATGTTTGGTGAGATAAATAATCAATATAAATATGTATATTTTTGTCAAACATTTTTCAGATAATCGCATGGAATCGTCTGACAGACGTGTGTTTCAAAGCCGTGTAGACTCGCAGGTAATGTTTAACATGTTATATAAAAAAACTGCATATTTTGTACAGAGAGAAATATCGGAAATATGAGAAATACTATATTTCACTTGGAAAAATAATAAGAAGAAATGGGCTGTTTTATTTGTATATACCCGTTATATTTAACAGCCCTTTTTTTCTGAAACTGCAGATATTTCAATACCTTACTTGATTATCATTCAAGATTGCTTTTTCTTTGGTTATACATAAGTTTTCAGACATTAAGTTCCATCAATAAGCCGAATGTTTTGTCTTCGTTTGAACAATTGTGATCTAATAAATTAGTTGTTTTCATCAATACTTCGTTTGTATTGATATTTTCTTCTTAATATTATATAAATTACTGTTCTTTATGTTTCGACATTTAATCTTGAAAATGTGTAGTAGAGAGAATTGATCAATAAAAAACTAGCTTCAAAGTATGTCTTATAACAAAGTGTTATAACAAAACTACCGAAGTCCACGGTAAATTCCAAAAAAGGACATCCACAAAACTTGACAAAACCAAAGTTCCACTAAATCAACCAACAGAACGACTGGAATAGAATTGACATGGAAATATTCTAGTTCAAAAACGTAAATATGTAGATTGCTTTTATTTTTTTATAAAAATTATGAGGAATCGAGTGTAAATGGTTGATGTAGCCTACATGTATGGTATTAGTGGCGATCCTTGTTTCAATCATGAGAAAAGATTATACAGTGTATCCACCATTTTCTACATACGAAAATGCCTGTACAAAGTCAGGAATATGACAGTTGTTATCAATTCGTTTGATGTGTTTGCGCTTTTGATTTTGCCATTTGCTTAGGGACTTTCCTTTTAGAATTTTTCTCGGAGTTCGGTATTTTATTTATTTTACTTTTTCCTGCCTAAACTCTATATAGTTACTTAGGTGTTTTAATTGTGTACCTGGATTTTGCCCCCCTGCTCCCAGATAGTAAGACTTTTCGTCCAATGTTTTGTGGAATGTGATACTAGGAACTTAAATATTGTCTTTCTTTTGTCCTTGCTACAATCCTAAATATGTGCAACTTTTCTCTATATTTTGTTTTTGATTTCGAACATTAGAGTTTCGATACTATCTCAAATACAAGTACCTGTAATTTTAGTCAACAAATTCAACATTCTCTATAAAAGCTTACACGATCCTCCTTATTTAACAATAAATCAGTTAATAGTCATACTGCTGGTAGCTGCAATGTACAGGGTTTTTATTGCTTCATATCACTGTACACAGCTATTATTGCAGTCCATAAACACGCAATCTTGACACTATTAAAACAACAGTTAGTTCAAGCTGGTTGGTTGTTGGCTTGGTTAAGATTTTTTGGCTTGAATGAGTTATAAAATTTGTAACACATCAGGAGGAGGAGAAAAAAATATATAAAATGTTTTGACAATATGGGTATTCTATAACCGATAGATGACTATGTTGCTTATTCCTTGTTCATTTTGTATCTTATTACTAATAAACATGAAACTGAAGCCAAAAAAATGAATAACAGTATATGAAAAATAAAAATAAAACATAATGCATTCTTCAGAAAACTAATAAAAGCTGTTGATTTCTATTACACTCACAACAAGCAACAAAACAGAAAAACACAAAAGCTGTCATTAATTGATGATCCTGTGAAAAGTTAATTAGTATTTTAGTTCTAGGACACATGATCTAGACAGGCAAGGGGAATGTTGGTGCGCAGACTTAAACTGGTATTTGTTTAAGTATTCATTTCGTTCAAATGAAATTACAAGAACATTTTGTATATAAAAAAGGCTTGCCTTGAAAATGCATAGATTAGAGAAAATAAAGAAAATCAACAAAATGAATGATTAGTTTATTCTTAAATTTTTCACATAAATATAATCGCTTTTTACGACTTCTTTGTAGGGCAACAACGCACTGAATTATGCTGAAATTTGTTTTCCTCCTGGATCATCCGAGGCTAGATGTGTAGTGCACGGAAAAGAAAATATAACCATATATTCAGATGTTGTCCTTCCAATAGTAGAGACAACGATATAAAAAAAAGATATATTTCATATATAGTAAAGTCAACAGTTGAGTGGACACTGTCAGTTGAAGGCTGTTTTTGTTTTTGTTTTAGTTCAGACGGTGTCAAAAAGTTGGATTGCATATTGTTAACTGGAATCGTGGTGCTTTTAGCAAGTTATTTCATACAATAGTTATCTACATTTTTGTAAATCATTTGATTTTCTTCCCTCAATATTGTTTAGGAAGAACTGTTATTAGTTTCTAAATATTTTTGTATTTTTATTTTGTAAATATTTATCGTTTTGTTTTTATTTTATGTATATATATTATCATTATTATCTCAGTTAAATGATAAAAAACTGAAGAAGTTGACATGATTAATGAGGTGTTTATATGAATACTTGATCAGTGGAGAAACTGAAAATAATTATATCCTTTGTATTTGTATTTATATTTTCAACTTGAGTTTCAGTTTGAATTATTTGTCTTTGTTGCTTAAGGATGTTTGCTTGTCAAGTTTTGGATTTTTTGTCAGATTTTCGAAATCCTCTGGTTTTATCCATTTGAATGACTTAAAAAATTTTGCCCATGGACCCCCATTTTTATTTTTATAAATCTTTTACATATATAATTATAAGCCATTTGTAAAAGTCTTATAAAATCTTATTTATTTTTTAATAGTTTTTGAGAACTTTAACTGGTCAATGATAAAGCTATGAAAAATCAAGAGAGAACATTTTCCCGCCAAAATTCCAATGGCTAATATCTCGAAAACAAGCACATTGACCTCTATATTTTTTTTTGCTTTTTTGATTCCTCAATTAATCCCATATCAATATATACTAGTTTTATGGAAAGTTATTTATTTTGAAACTGAGCAGCAAACTTCCTTAAAACATTTTTTGATCGACTTTCTTCAAATGATTAGTTGTGTGTTTTGTTTTTTGGTTATTTTTCTTTGACATTTTTTATTATGTTTACTTCATTAATGTGATTTCATTATCGACATGAACTCTAAGCAAGGCTTAGCTATTTTGTTGTTCCTTTTTATCACAAAGTCTCAGTCAGACTTATTATCAACACAGCAAGTTTACATTTGCAATCTTACTAAAACAGCAACTGGAGAAATCAGCTATAATATGCTATTTGCTACTTAATTAAAACTCTAAAGCAATGTAATCTTTCAACTCTGAATATATTTGATTGTTACTATTACTTTCACAAAATTTATAAAAGATACAAGGCTTATAATTTTGTACTTAAGACGAATGTTTCGTCGACACAAGAGTCAAGAATCTTCAATCAAATGAAAGCAGATGGAATAAAATGCCAAAAGTCATTTACCCTTTTGAAAATCTGACTTTCTGTCTCGCCTGCAAAAAAAGTCGCAGAATACGGGACATAAGGATAACTGTCCAGCGGCAGCATAAACTATTTATATAATTCGTTATATTTCAATGGTTTACGCCCTGGATGCGTCTTACCTTATATGCAGATGCATTATGTAATGAAGTCAACGTCTATCATACGTCAGTTGTCCTTCGCCACATTATTATGGTCATAGACTGCTAAAAAGAATTTCAGATTTGTTTTTTTTTTTATGTGAAATACTCACTTATTATGAGTAATAGGATAACCAGATGTGGTATATGGAATCTTCCAAAGGTCTACATGTCCACCAGACAGGGTTCATTTGACCTCAACATCCTAAATACTATAAGCAATAGGTCAACTGTATTAGTGTTAGGGATGATTGTCAGGTGTACATCTTGAACAGTAAATCTGCAACAAAGTAGCAAAACTTGGTAAGCACCTCATAAGGAACATTCATGCCAAGTTTGGTTTCATTCCATTCAGTGGTACTCTAAAAGAAGACATTTGTATGTATTTCCGATAGGGTCCTATGTTAAACTAAGTCCCCCCCCCCTGGTGGCCATCTTGGATGATGGACTGACTGCAAAGTAACAACACTTGGTCAGCACCTCATAAGGAACATTCATGCCATGTTTGGTTTCATTCCATTCACTGGTTCTCTAAAAGAAGACATTTGTATGTATTTCCCATAAGGTCCTATGTTAAACTAAGTCCCCCGCTTGCGGCCATATTGGATGATGGATCGGCTGCAAAGAAACAACACTTGGTCAGCACCTCATAAGGAACATTTATGCCATGTTTTGTTTCATTCCATTCAGTGGTTCTCTAAAAGAAGACATTTGTATGTATTTCCCTTAGGGTCCTATGTTAAACTAAGTCACCCACTGGCGGCCATCTTGGATGATGGATCGGCTGCAAAGTAACAACACTTGGTCAGCACCTCATAAGGAACATTCATGCCATGTTTGGTTTCATTCCATTCACTGGTTCTCTAAAAGAAGACATTTGTATGTATTTCCCATAGGGTCCTATGTTAAACTAAGTCCCCCGCTGTTGGCCATCTTGGATGATGGACCGACTGCAAAGTAACAACACTTGGTCAGCACCTCATAAGAAACATTCATGCCATGTTTTGTTTCATTCCATTCAGTGGTTCTCTAAAAGAAGACATTTGTATGTATTTCCCATAGGGTCCTATGTTAAACTAAGTCCCCCGCTGGCGGCCATCTTGGATGATGGACCGACTGCAAAGTAACAACACTTGGTCAGCACCTCATAAGGAACATTTATGCCATGTTTTGTTTCATTCCATTCAGTGGTTCTCTAAAAGAAGACATTTGTATGTATTTCCCATTGGGTCCTATGTTAAACTAAGTCCCCCTCTGGCGGCCATCTTGATTGATGGAACGATTGCAAAGTAACAACACTTGGTCAGCAGCACCTCATAAGGAACATTCATCCCATGTTTGGTTTCGTTCCATTCACTGGTTCTCTAAAAGAAGACATTTGTATGTATTTCCCATAGGGTCCTATGTTAAACTAAGTCCCCCGCTGGCGGCCATCCTAGATGATGGATCGGCTACAAAGTAACAACACTTGGTCAGCACCTCATAAGGAACATTCATGCCATGTTTAGTTTCATTCTATTCAGTGGTTCTCTAGAAGAAGTTCAAAATGTAAAAAGTTAACGACGGACGACGGACGCCAAGTGATGAGAAAAGCTCACTTGGCCCTTCGGGCCAGGTGAGCTAAAAAGTGTATATTTTGTATAAACACATGTGAAAACAGTAGTTTATTTTTTGTAAAATGTATTTTATTTTTGGTATCTTCCTCATTGAGTTAAACCCACAAATGATTTTAGTCTGGAAAAGTTTAACTATATTCGCAGCTTCAGCTTGGGAAAGCTTTCCGCTGATTAAGAAAAGACCATATCGCAGTTTACTAACAAATCAAGACTTGTTAAGTGATTTTAAAGTCCATGATATTTTTTTTTTTGTCATGAGAGAAAAAGCATCTTCTTTTTTTAAGTCAAATTAAACATTGAAAACCATTTAAGAAAAGAGAAAGAAATTATATTAAAAGTTTCTAAATATAAGGCGATAAATATTGAAAAATTCAAGTCTCTTCATGAAATAAATACAACTTTGCATTTTCATCCTTGAGACGATAAAAGAAAAGCTTGCACATTAATTCATAAAATAGTCGTTGGTACGAACTGGTAACGAGAAACACATACACTTTATTGAAAAACATTTCACCATTTTGTCAGTTTTTATTCACATTTATATTGCTTAGATTGTTAACTAAGACTAAAACTAAAACTTTGAATTGAATAGTTTTTCTATGAGTCAATAATATCGGTATCAATCTCACTCTACAGAATCACTTTCTAATAATCCTCAAAATTAAGTTATTTAAACAATGTTAGTTCAGTCTCTATATCTATGTTTCAGAACATCTTGACCATAGCTCGTTTGTTGAAGTTGTAGAAATATGAAGTTCAACGACAATTCTGAACGAATATCGTATTATACTATTTACATGCAATTTGCCGTCACTATTAAAGTTGTGTGAAGGTGAAAAAAACATTGTTTTCACTCCATTTATTTCTTTTTCACTCTTCCTTTTTGGCTTTTTGGTACTGTTTCTAAGCTGAAACGTTATTTTGAATGTTAATAGCAAAAGAAAAAAAAAAAAAAAAAGAAAAGAAACTATGAAAAGATTCAAGAATTTATCATTTTGCTATATATGTAAATGAGATTATCATATTATGAATAATGGATAAGCATGAGCAATAAACAGCCAAGTCACCGAAGCAAAAACAGCTGGTAAATGAACTATGAGCCATCGAACCTAGTAATAATATTACTCCCATTTATATCTTGCACATTAGCCGTCAATACAGACGTGTAGCGGGACAACGTATCGATGACTACAATATATTGCGACGTCATGAATACTAAATAAGAAAATGTTCTTCGATCATTTAGTTTTTTTGGATATTACTACTCAGTCCACGAGATGTTTTATGTCATTCATGTCATGACATTTTTGTTAAATACTGGAGATACATGAAAAATTTAAAGGATGAAGTGTTTCGTGCTGATTATCATGTCATAACTGACGTAATGAGACGCTTACCCTCTCGACACATCGGGTCTCGTTCCTTTTTGAGTTCATGCGATTCCATTAGTATGTATTCTTTACCTTGATTTGTCAAAATCAGATAAAACAGAGCTTAAACTCAACATCACTTTACAGGTTGCTCAACACTGGTCGAATTGTTGCAACATGGTTTTATTCAATCGATAATCGTTTTGCATGTGCTTTGTTGTTATTTATAGTCCCTATGTTTACAATTGCACATAAATAGTATGCTTGTTTAAAAAAAATCATTTAAAATTTAATCAAAAGGTGGGAATCATTTTAAATCTTATCAACAAATAGGTCACCTACTTTTTGAGATTTTGATTCCTTTGATGACACAATTTAAAAAATGATGATGTTAGCAATGTTAAAATTGACCGGCACATGTACATTGTACATATGTCATTAAATTGTATGAATAAAAATTCTGCAAAAGCACCATTGTGAGACTGCCTGAGATACAATCATCAATGAAATCAGTTTGTAAAAGTGTCACTTAAAATAAGAACATTGACTTTAAATGTGAGGTTTTACAACAAAGCCTGAGCGAACTTATACAGTCTCGTGGAAAAAAACACCAAATATGTATAAGCGCTTGCATTGTACAGTGGTTACTGCATTGTGTCGTGTATTGAATGAAATGATACAGTTTTCTTATTTGAATGTAACTAATTGATGTTTAAATATACATGTATATGATGATGCGTATCACACATACCTAAATCGGTAAGTGCATATGGTTCCATCGAAAATCTCTCAGTAAATGGACATTCTTGTGTCGAAATTCTCTCATGAGTTGTTTGTGGTTCTAGATGGAAGACAAAATAGAAATACTGTAGACTTTTAACCGTGCTATAAATCAAACATGTTGTATTTCACCCTTTATAAGTAAAAACGTTTTGGTTTTTGTATTTGATTACTATTATATTCCATTATGATCTTTTTCGATTCTGCTCAGTGTATAGTTAAACAAACCAATTTAGTGGACATGCTGAACAAAATACTAGTAATATTAAACCTTATTTAAAAAAAAAAAAACTCTGTTGTGTAATATATTTGAGTAAAACTGAATATGGCGTTTGTGCATCGTTATTTATTTAACTTGATGAACAGCACCAATCATACATCATGTAATTTGCATAGCTTTGCTGAATGAATTCTGCTGTACAGTGCATTGCTGTGTCACCGAAATATGACATTAATTGTCGATAGGCACATCTGGTGCCGACAAAATGGAATCATTAATAATAAGAAGATGCAGTATGATTGCCAATAAGACAACTCTCCACAAGAGACCAAATGACACAGAAATTAACAACTATAGGTCACCGTACGGCCTACAACAATGAGTAAAACACATACCGCATAGTCAGATTTAAAAGGCCCGAAATGGCAAATGTAAAACAATTCAAACGAGAAAATAACGGCCTGATTTTTGTACAAAATAATGAACAAAAAACATGTATGACAAACATCAACATACGACAACCACTGAATTACAGGTAATAAGCTTGTTTTCGAGAAAAAATACAACTAAATGTATATCTAAGATATTTAACAAAATGTCGAGGGGCATATTAATTTTCCCCTTATCCGTCTGTCCGTTCGTCCGTCCGGATATAGATGCATCGTGATATGTCCGGCTATCTCCTCCTACAGCTTTTGAGATACAGCTTTAAATGTTGTAGGATGTTTCTACACATAATAGAGGTGTGCATGTCCACAGGATTTTATATTTTTCTCAAATATTCTCAAAATGCTAGGTATTTGGTCTTAATCATGACTTAGTAACTTTTTTATACTAAAAGTCAGAAAGGGAGATGTTAGATATTCACAAAAACCGGTAGTTGCACTTCATTTCCTTCTCACTTTATAATTATATAATTGAAAACATGGTTTGCACTACTACAGTTTAATGTCCCTAATGCAATAAATAAGATTTTTTAGTATTGTCAAATATTTAATTAATACCGTTAAGTTGAACTTTGTGACCACTGGAAATAGAAAGTTAAAATCGGTGACCACTAAAACTGGAAAGTTGAAACCTTTTCGCTAGCTGGACATTCAGTCCCGTAAATGTAGACATTCAGAATAATAATAAAAGCTAGATCATCATACATAGTGTTAAATTTCTTATGGTCAGGCGGGGGCATCATTTGTGTCTTACAGGCAGCGCAACAATTTCAAGTTGTACTTCAACATCACTGTTTGTCAAATCTAACGTATGTGGAACTATACTCATGCATATGGCAGAGCAGAGGGGGTACATGTATCGTCGATATCTAGTTTTTTTTGTTGTTTTTTTTTTTTTTTTTTTGCATTAGTATGTTTCATTTAAAAATAATTTAAGTTAAATCGAAAATTTTACTGTTATTTTTATTTTGTAATTGATCTAGTGATTTTTAAATGCAGCATAGAAGTCTTTAATTGGGAAGTAACGAACTCATAAGTTTTCATCCTTGTTTGCATGGAACATATGGAACATCATCTCAAGCTCGAAAGTTCCATAGAATATGTGAGAATGATATTTTATACAGATTTTTGCGTTTGACATGGTTTCACGAAGAGTTTTTCTGGTTAGTTTATATATGAAGACCTTTCGAATCTTTTTGTTATCATAAATCCAGCACATGAATTAAAAGTCCAAATTTTTTACATCTCGTTTATCTAAAGACTATTACAGATACGAACCATGATTGGAAATGTAAGATCATACATTTTCCCCAAGTTTGGATTTAACAACGCTAATAAGTAAAACTCAACGGACTATGGTGTTTAAAGTGCCACATTTATTCGAAATCTGTGTTTTTATAAACCCTTCTATGTTTATTTTTTATTGAAACAACCCCATTCTATTTTTGTAGATCTACTATCCAAGTTGGCAAAGGTACGAGTTGTCGTATACGCATTAGAAATATTATCCAGAATGCAATATTATTGAATCTATATATTTTACCACATCTATATATAAAATATTGCATATAAAAATTTATTTTTGAATATATGTATATATATATATAGAAAAATTTAGATTGCCTAACAATGTAATTTTAACACACTATTTAGTATTTAAATATTAGAATGTTTAAAATATTTACAAAACAATAAAAATAAACGCAATATTTCGCTAGAGAAACTAGCTTTATCAAGCGTGCATCTATCCAGGTGAAATCGGATGTAGATGATAAGAAACTTTTGCAGCTCAATGTACATGTTGCATAGAAAAAATTACATATATATTTGAAAGTTTTGAACATAAATTTTATTTTTGAATATATATAGAAAAATAAGTTTTGAATATAATTTTTATTTTTGAATATAAATAGAAAAATAATGCATATATATTTGTAAGTTTTGAATGTACATTATTTTTCTTAATCAATATTTGTTTTAAATATTGAAAAGTTCGACGTGCCATAAGATACAAGTGTTATTTTGTTGGATACAAATACATTTAAAATGTGTACGACCTTATTTTTGACCCGACTAGACAAGAAACCATCGTTCCTAATAGCAGATAATAAGATGGGTGAAAATGAAAATTGGCAGCAGAATTACATTCTGAAATAAAAAAAAAGGAACGTTTTGTCTTGGATTCAGGATTTTTTATCAGTTGTTTTTGGCTTGGAACTAGCTTCCAGTTAATGCGAGTACTCATAGTTCTTAGGTCTTTGGTGTTTATGTTACTTGATTATTTTGCTCTGTATCGATCTGATGAGTCAAGTCCTTTTCAACTGATTTGATAGTATGTTCTTCTTTTTTTTTCTGCTGTTACACCACTGCCCAGGTTAAAGCGAGGAGAGGGTTGGGAGCCAGCAAACATGTTTATCCCCGCCATATTCTGTATGTGCCTGTCCCAAATCCAGAGTCTGTAATGCAGTGGCTGTCGTTTGTTACTGTTTATAATATGTGTTTTCCGCTTATTGTATTGAACATAAATCAGGCCGTTGGTTTTCTCATTTGAATTGCTTTACATTTAATTTGTCGTAGCCTTTCATAGCTTGCTAAGATGTATGGGTTTTTTTATTGTTAAAAGCCGTACGGCGACCTATAGTTGCTGATATCTTCGTCATTTGGTCTCGGGTGGATAGTTGTCTCATTGGCGATCATATCGCATCTACATATTTTATACTACTATGTGCTTTCTTGGGTCCTTTTGCATTCCAAATAAAAAATACTTTTAAAGAAAATTGCCATTGAAATGCATAACTATATTATCCTCGTGATTTCTTTATACATGCGTGTTCTATAATGATAATATCTTAAATATACTGTAAAAGACTCGAGCGATGTATTTTTGCGAGAAGAAGATCAACCTAAATATGTGAAACTTAGATCTACTTGTATGGGAACAAAACAACAACATTAGAAAATGGCGACAATGTATTGCCTCGAAATAGGATAGAATGGGTTAAACGCGAAAAAAAAAGTATCGGCGAACATTATTTTTTAACAGTAATTCAATAATTGTATAATGTATTTATTTTGATCGTTACTCTTCAATCATACACGACAAGAATCACAGAACTGAACCATTTCAGACATGAACTAAACCATGACACTACTGAACCATGACATCGAATTTTCAGTAATCTTAACTTGTGTGCAAATGTAGCTTTTTTCCGGAATAATTGACGACAGTTTTATATTTAAACGAAATATGTGATGTTACAGGCAGTAAACAAATCACTTTTTTATGCACGAAAAACGAATAAGAAACTTTTAAATTTTGACATACGCAAGCAATATTTTGTGTCAAATTATTAACTTTATGATACAAATGTTAATGTATTCACATATTAGCTATAAACAAAGATATTTACCACCTTGAATTTATGTTCAGAAGTTCCTTTAGCAAAACATCCGGATGTTTATATTGTGTCATTGTTTGTTATGAAAAACACTTAACACAATCATGTCCAACGAAACCAAACTATGACAAAATCACTGGCTATCGTTTCACAAAAGATAGTAAATCGTACGATTTACGACTGGTCGTAGGATATGTTACCGACCAAGTTTACGAGTGTTTCACAAACGTGTCGGAATAATTATCGTACGACTTCCGATTACCGACCTCGGTTTTAACAGCTCTTTTGTGTGAAGGTCAGAAAATGGGAGTCAACACGCACCTGTCAACTAAAGTTGTTATATTTAGTAAACGTAAGCTGAATGTAAAACCTATTTTTACTTTTAATGGTGAGAATCTTGCTGTTGAAGATGAATTTACTTATCTTGGAATTTTGTATATGTCAAATGGGTCATTTAATAAGAATAAAGCAAAGTTAATGGAGCAAGGTAGAAAAGCTATGTTCAGTGTATTGAAAAATGCAGAAAATTGAATTTACCTATTGATTTACAATTGCAGGTATTTGACACAATGGTTGCTCCTATATTATTTTATGGTTCAGAAGTATGGGGTTTTGATAATAATAATTGTATTGAATCATTGTTCTTACAATTCTATAAGATTATACTTAATGTTAAGAAAACAACACCAAATTGTATATTATATGGTGAATTGGGTAGATACCCAGCTGATATTTTTATTAAGAGTAGAATGATTGGTTTTTGGAAGAGAATTATTTGTAACAAACAAGACAAAATCTCTGCTGTATTATATAAACTCATGTATAACATGCATGTTAATAACATTTACCATTGGAAATGGATTAGTTGTATTGAAAATACATTGAATGATTGTGGATTTTCTAATTTCTGGTTGTCACAAAATGTGCCGAATAATTTACAGTTAGCTAAAATGTAAAACAAGATTATGTGTCCAATATAAGCAGTCATGGGTTGATATTATATTTAATTCTCCAAAGTGTTTGAATTATAGAATATTTAAGAAAGAGCATAAATTTGAGAGTTATTTAAATGCTCTTCCATTTGACTTAAGAAAAGCTTTATGTAATTTTAGATGTGTTAATCATAAGTTACCAATTGAAAGAGGTAGATTTTGGAATATAAACCGTGAGGATAGAAAGTGTGATATCTGTGATTGTGATTCTCTTGGAGATGAGTTTCATTACATGTTTGTATGTCCTTTCGTTAGAAATGAGCGTAGAAATCTTTTGCCTTATGATACTTATGTAAAACCTAATATTGAAAAGTTCTGTTCTCTATTTAATACGGATGATTACCAAATATGTTCTAAATTAGCACGATTTTGTAAAATTGTACTGGCTATTACAAATTAAGGTCATTGCCTTCCATTTATTGTGAGTTTATTGGTATCATATGTTATCTGTTCAATTGTTGATTGTATTTTTTCACATACCCCAGTTGGGGTCTTGAGAAATAAAAACTTGAAACTTGAAACTTGTCAGTTCGTAAAATAAACAACTGTGGGTTCAGATTGCAAAAGTAAAATGTGCTGGTTGTACGAGAAAACGTTGAAATGATAGCCTTACAGGTAAATATGTGTTATGTTTCTTTTTAATGCTGGTAAACATGGTAAAACCATCCCGGGTAACTTTCGTAGATTTCAAGCACCGTCACTCAAAAGCAGACGACACACCACAGGTACAGGGGTTTGTTACAATTTGCCTGGTTTACTATCCATACGAACCCCGAAAAAGTGATTTTTTTCTTGGTTCGTATGGATAGTTATCTCTGCAAATTGTAACAAACCCCTGTACCTGTGGTGTGTCGTCTGCTTTAGTCAAAATAATTATGACGTCTTGAAAGGCTATTATATTTTTTTTTTTTTTTGCTTTGACGCCTTACAAGATGTCATAATTATTTGGACTAATTAAAACCTGTCTGATTCTAAACGGTAAAACCGGTAGCTGAAAAAGCCATCAGGGGGTTTTAGGGGGCCATTTATTCCCACTTCCCTTCCCTATTTCCCATACAAAAATCTGTGAAAAAAACTGTTCTTACTCATTATCCCATTTACCCCCAACCTCCTCCTGCTTCTTCTTCCATCATTCCAATGTTCCCATGTCCAACCCCTCTAATAGGAAAGGCGAGTCTTTGGACTAGATAAGGAACAAGCATACTCTTGATACTGGTTTTATTAATTAAGTTACAGAAATATTCAAACTTTAAACATTATTATGAAATGGAAACCCTATCATTTGCCAATATCTTACCAATATTGACACATAAAAGATACTGCATGGGAAGGATTAATACTCAATAGAGGGACAACCATGGTGGTGGACAGGATAATAAGTTTCATCTGTTGCTATGCAAGCTTTGTTTTTCAACTTGATTGGGTGTACAAATCTGCATTTTGTGTTGCAGAAAATTCATTTAAATCCGGTTGTGGTCAATATTTTATCAGGTTCTTCCTGACTGAGATATTCATTTTATACATGATGCACTCTTAAACATTGCTTAGTTTAAGGGCCCCTTTTTTCAAATTAAGGTACTATAAAGATTCAAAATTATTTTTGTCTTCAGTCTTGATCTTATAAGCATATGTCAAATGGAAGCTATGAAAACATAGCTATTTGGACAGATTATACATCATGTATATATAGATCTAAGGTTGCACATCCCAAGGACCGTGAAAATAATGTTATTATTCCACATCTAGTCATATACTCTACTTTCAAAAATGGAGTATCATTGACATGTCTACATCATATGATCTCATATTACTAACCTGGCATGCCTGATACTAATTTAAAAAAAATAATGATTAATTTGAAATAAGTCATTTGATATTGTGACAAAACAAAAAGTTTCCTCAAGCCAAACAAAAAATATGTTTAGGGCTTTCAATATAATCATATAATAGTAAATACTATTGAATCTATTTCAGCTGTTTTGCTTGGAAATATAGAAAAAAATATTGCTTTATCAAAATTGTCTCTCAAAATGTTCTGATACAGACATTTGGATTGACATGTATGGGAAACTAAAAATTGAGGTATAACTTAAGTTTTTTTTGTGTTCATTTTTATCTGGTCTGTGCGTAATGATATAAGTAGAGTCATAAAGAAATCCTTACTTAGATATTGCCTTGAAATTTCGAATACAATTAAAGTTATAAATATCTCAATTTAAAGACAAAAATTGTGTACAACGTGATCGTACATACAATTTTATATGTTGTGCAGAATGAGTGTAATACCAAGCATGGATTGAATGTATTAAATATAAATAAGAAGATGTGGTATGAGTGCCAATGAGACAACTCTCCATCCAAGTCACAGTTTGTAAATAGTAAACAAATATAGGTCAAAGTACGGCCTTCGACACGTCTACATTTGATAAACTAGAGCTTAATTTTATCTGTGCGTAAAGAAAGAATTGGACTAATTCAAGGATGCTTTGAAACATTTATCAATACAGTTGATCATTTTACTATATGTAAACTAAAATGCTCATATGAAAAATTTCCTGTCAACACAGGTAGATGGGTTCGTGCATCAATGGAACACATGATTTGTCATTTAAGTAACTTTTTTATGAAACTATGTTAAAGTAACATCTTTTAGAATACAGTAAATTTGAACATATTATACACGTTTTTATCTGTATATAAATTGTTTGGACTATTTTCATTATGTAGTATTGAGGTCTTAAAGAATATATTTAAATGTTTGAGGAATTTAGAAAAAATATTGAAAATTAGCTGTACTGTTTAGATAAAACATCTGTTCATAATTACTTTAATGACACACATTTGTATTCTGTAAACCAATTTATTTTCACGGACACTTTATACCGCGTTTAGCCCTTACCAGCCCATTTCTCGGCGATTTACTTTCACGATTTTCAAATTTAATTGATGTAGTTAAATATGGAAAATCAAAGTTTTATCGATTTATATACGCGTTATTTTTCTACTCGCGAAAGTCGCAAAAATAAATCGCTAGCGAAAATTAGTTAGTTTACAGTAGTTTAGCTGCCATTTCCATTTGAATATATGTATTGAATTCCTCTTATAACACTTTATGTGTCTTGGAGTTTACAATAAAGAATTGAAACTTGAACTTGAACTCTATGGGTGATTATCACCCGTGCACAGAAAAACACTGTGTAGAAGTAATTAAAGAGTTAATGAGACATCAAACAGTATCGACAATTTATACAAAAAAAATTGTACTATATCATCTAGTGAGAAACTGTCAGAACGACAATAGCATCCACTATATTCAGGCCACCTATATTGTACAGCAACCTAAGTATGTCACAGGGTTAAATATGATTTTGAAGCTCACACTCCTTAACCTTAGATAAATAAAAATCAGTAGCAAAACGATGCATCAAAATGTAAATTAAAAATAGAAATCAACCGCAGAAAACTTAGGACAACAGTATTCTGAATTATAATGAAACATGAAACATAGAACTTGCAGTCAATAAGATTCAGTTGACATCACGTTTATTTTATTTATTTTTATTTTTTTTTTTTTTGATTGATATGATGATGAACACCTTTAAAAGGGATTAACTGTAAATGGTATAAGTATAATTAGACTTTGTCAATAGCATGCATTACATTGATCAAATAAAACAGTCAATTCTTGAGAAGCATTTACGTTGTTAACTTGAGTGATGAGGTAGGGAGTTATTCTTTTTTAAACTGAATCTGCAATTTTTACTTTTGTATGCATGATTTGTTGTTGTTAAGTATGCAAATTTTTCATTAGTTCTTTTCATGAGATTGAAATGAATCTATTTGACTGAGGATGTGGCCCATTCGATTCGTTCGTACGTAGTTTTATTGGACAATTCTAGCAATAATGGACTTTATACGCTCGTTAAGTATAAAAACTTTTGATGTTACCAATGAACAATATCATGAATATGTATCCCACATTTGTACCGCTGACCGTATGCTTGGTGTTCATTTTTGAAGTTTCCTATGATGCTTGCGTCAAGTGGTCTAAGTCATCTACAGTTATCACTAGCCTTTCAACACTGAGGTTTGTGGCAGGTGCGTTCGGCTCATATATAAATTGTCTAGGATTGCCAGTTTTCTTACTGAAGGTCGGTGGGTATCTCCGGTCTCTCCGAATACTCCAGAGTTCCTCAACTAATGAAAACTGGCCGCTAAGATATAGCTAGAAGTGCTTTCAGTGGCGTCAAACACTAAAATTAATCAATCATTCAAAGGTTTACTTATTTAAATATATGTTACCCTGAATGTCGTAGTTTGAAAACAATGAAACTCTTAAAGATACGGAGAAATATGAGATGCTCATTTAGTCAAATTTATGGTATGGATCTCCGCAATTTGATTGCAGGATAGTCCGGAAATTTGATATTGAATGTCATTAAACATAATGAGCCTCCTATAATATCTAAAGATATCGTGAAATCGGATAGTGGATGTTCTGAAATATATAGAATGCATAATTATGGAGTTCCATGTATAAATGATATCCCACAAAAAAAAATGAAAATATTGCTGATTATTCATGGAGATTCTGATATATTTATGGATATCCTGATATCGAGCTATTGACGTCCTAAATGATCTATGGATATCGTGACTTCGAATAATGAAGATTTTAAATACTTCAGGACCCCCTAATGGAACAATTTTGACATAATCCTCTCATCGAGAAAAACATGTCCAATGGAAATGTTGTACTAGTTCAATTTATATAAAGTTAGTTTATATCTATGACATTATGTCATAAGCTGAGTTAGTTTATAATCCTTACTAAGAAATTGTATTGAAATTTCTAAGACAATTAAAGATCGTAATTTCTAAATTTAAAGACAATAATTGTGTACAACTTGCTAGTACATAAAATTCAATATATTGTGCAATATGTGTTATATATAATAAGAGGGTCTATGTGGGACGTTTTTTTATTGTTTAATTTTTATACCGTTTTTTCTCTATTCTTTATATATTTTGTTCATTATTCTCCTTTCTTATATGTAAGCTCTCCCTTATTCTTTGTTCTTGATTATTTCGCCTATTTTTCTCTATTCTTTATTTTTATGCCCTTTATTTTGCACATTATGCGACGTTCATACAAGTGAGAATATGATAAACATCTACAGGCTGTGATCACCCTTTCACCAAAGAGTACTGAATCATACTATCATATCAAGTACAGTGACCATCGTAGAAGTAATTTAAAATTTAATGAGACAGAAATCAGTAATGACAATTTATACAAGAAATTGTACAGTATCATTAAGTGTGAAACTGTCAGAACGACAATAGCATCCACTATATTTAGGCCACTGATATTTTACAGCAACTTACGTACGTCACAGGGTTTAATATGGTCTTGAAGCTCATGTGTGACAGATGGATTTAAAAGCTCACACTACTTAACCTTAGATAAATAAACATTAGCAAAACGATGCATCAATCTGTTAAAATCAAAATAGAATATATTGAAGCAACAGTCGAGAACTTAGGACAACAATATTCCGAAATATAATGAGACATAAAAAAAAACAATACTTGCCGTATATCAAACTCAGTTGACACCACATTTCCGATGCAGTACACCTTAGAATGGATTTACTGTAAAACAATCTTTATTTAGTAAAATTAAACTATATCAAGTGCATGTATTGCATTGATCAAATCAAGAAGTCAAGACTTGAGAATCATTTACGCCATACTGTGATTACATTGGTAGCGTCTGTCGGTACATCATTACGAATCTCTATTGTTGAAATTTTATTCTAGTAAACTACAAGATTGCATGAGTTTGGTTCCGTCAAACGTTTTTCGATTTTGTTGTTTTTTTTTTTTTTTTTTTTATGCTTTAAAAATCAGTTATTGTGTGAACTTCCCCAAATAATTTATTATATGTTAAAATGGGATTAGAATACATAAATGCAGTTTGTATGTACTTTGACATATTTAGTGTGTTACGGGGTTACATATGTTTTAGAGATCTCACGCTCCTTAATCCGAGACATATATAGGCAACAATAATACAATGCAATAAACTGTACAAATAATAAAATAAGATATATTTAATCAATCGCTCAATCCCTATGAAAACAACATCTAGGAAATTATTGAGACATGAATAAACACTTTTGCAGTTAATCACCACGTTTTCATATGATTGATATGATGCAGTACACCTTCAAATGGGTTTACTGTAAAACAGTCTAAGTACAATTAAACTATATAAAGTGCATGCATTGCATTGATCAAATCAAAAGGTCAGTCTTGAGAAGCGTTTGCGTTATTTCGTGATTACATTGTTAGCGTCAGTCGATACATCATTTCGAATCTCGAAGATCATATTTAATCCTAGGAGTAGAAGTGACCATGTAGTAATTTCAATGTTTTTTTTTTTTTTTTTTTTTTTTTTGATTAACGTACGTAGTCTGATGTATTTTCTTATTTGCTTGCTCTGGTCTTGAAAATATATGAAATATTTACCACTGATTATTTAATAAACAACAGTCGCTTAAGGGCAAATGATACAGTTTTGATCCCACGGAGATTTTTGACGAAAATTTGCATACAAGCTATTTTTCACCTCAGCTAGTCAATTCAAATATGTAATGAAAAATATACCTTCATGTGCTACTTTAAGAATAAATGGGGTCAAAATTTTAAATATTTACTAAAAATTTCGATTTCTTGGACATTTTCATCCTTTGAACAAACACACCTAACTTTTTTGTTTCAAAAGAAAAATCACAAGCGGATTTTTGTAAAAACGTTTGGATTATCGTTTCTACATAAGTATACTCTAAGTTTTTGTAACAATTCTCTGGAAATATTTTTGTTTGTTTGTTATTTTGTCATGATAATAGGAAAAAACTGGCATGTTTTGCTTAATATTTATCCAATTTAAAAAATAAAAATCATCGGTGATTTCTTCATAAAAATTGGAACAAATAATCGTCATACATAATCAAGCCAAATGTCATTTTAAAAAGAGGGTTCCATGTACTCGTTTTCAAGCTTATGATTAAAATCAGCCGACAAATACATCTTTTCCTGATATTTCACAGTTTGACGTCACGAAAAATAACATTTTACGTTAGCGACGTAATTACCATGATTACCTCTCCTGTAATTGTATCGTATGCCCTTAATCAAATAAAAGATTAAAGACAAAAAGGTGGTTACTTTTCTCGTTTGAATTGGTTTATAGCTTTTGTAGCATACTATGCGGTATGGGTTTTGCTAATTTTTGAAGGCAGTACGGTGACATACAGTTGTTTACTTCTACTTCATTTGTTTTCTGATGGAGATTTGTCTCATTGGCAATAATACGATGGCTTCTTATTTTCAATAAGTTGGCAAGTACACTATCGGTCTTGTCTGATGTCATGGTAGCCCTTTGAAAACTCAAAGCTTATATGAATATAAAAATAACGAGATATGGTGTGATTGCCAATGAGACAACTTTCCACCACAAACAAAACAAAATACACCGTATGGTCTTTAACAATGAGCAAAATATTTGTTTGTTTGTTTCTGGCAATCGTATTTTGTTTTTTGTTCAATTATTTGGGAACTTTAAATGATTTTAGGGTCAATAAATGCAGATCCAGGTATACTTTGACACATATTTCTCCAAAAGTGTCTTTACATGTATATCCAATGTTGTTTTTAAACATATAAAACAATGGTCAGTGTCTTTTCGTTCGTTTTTCTTTTTGCCTATAGTGCTTGTATTCGACTTGTGGTTTTGCCCCCATGGTAGATTCTTCCTCTTTGTTGGTTTGTACCAGATCAAAGTTGCGTAATCCGCTTCTCCTCGGAAATAATTATTATGTTTTGTCGCTCAACTATATCACTAAAAGTTATATCAGGACATACTTCATCTTTTTTTCTCTCTTTTTAATTAGGTAAATGAACTCGTGATGTAACAATTCTGAAAATCATATTATATACATTTCCTAATAAATGTCACCACAATTACTCACCTGTCAGTTTTATGGTGTATTTCTTTCCGAAACAGTCATTTTCATTTATCTTAAAATTGTCAGTTTTACAACATAACCTATAAACAATACGAGAGGTCGTAACATTTAAATTATAGAACGGGTGCGTAGAGAGCTTTTGTTACGTTATACTTACATGACTAATATAAGTACTTTCTTATAACATTATCTAATTTATATCTCAATCAGTTACAACCATCCTACCTACTAAGTCCTTTGATTCGGGTATGACCAATTATTTTTTATTCAGACAAAACATTCTTACTGTAACGGTCAGACATATTTCATTAAAGAGCGCACGGTTTCATTGATTGTCATTATGCCAAAGTTTAAATTCCAATAATGTTTGTATTTTTGGAAACTCTGAACTGGTGGGTTGTACAATATCAAATAACGATCTGTTCTTGATAACACTATTAATTTTATCAAATTGTATAACACTTTTGGGATGGGTTGTAATTATTTTTTAAAATTAAATGAAGTTAAAAAATGTCAACGATTTACACTATAATTAAATTTTCCGTCGCGTAAGTATCAATCATAATTATATGATAAGAATTAATCGAAAACTTCGGTCTTCCATGAATGGAAAGATTGATTACGAAACTGATTTCGAGGACCTTTGTAACCATCATGACCATGGCTGGATTTTTACGTATTTTCATTCATTGACAACTTATATGTATTATTGAAAAAATAATTTGAGTAGGAAGGCCTTTGTTTAGGGAAACCGCTCCCTCAATCAGTAATGCTTTTGTAAGAGTTGGTTTCATTAATACTTTTTAAGCATTCATGTGATACAGAATTTAATTAATCTGTGTTACTTAGAAGCTTGGAGATAATGTATGAAAAAAGTTGCCACAAACGTTCCAATGATTTTAAGTGTTATGTCCCTTAACCTTGGTCTATCTTCTTACACGAAAATATGGTAACTGAGAAAGCATGTGGGCTACATTAAAGAACCACTCTCAAATGGCCATTATCAAAAAGACTTTTAATCTGTACCAAAATGTATATTTTCACAGATTCATGCGCGTAATATGAGGTTTTAACAATTTTATGGCTTAATTGCAAGCATATGATCAATTTAAAGGTAGCTGAAGACAGGAATTTTCAACGATTTTGGAAAATGTGAATATTCCAACAATCCATAAAATAGACATTCTTAATCAAAACTTAAATCATACTTCATAACTTCATACAGGAACTTCTTAGGAAGAAAGATAAGAAGTTAGCAATATCCTTTAACTCTACGTTCCGCTATATAGATGATGTTCTCTCACTAAATAATACAAAATTTGGTGACTATGTTGAACGAATATATCCCATCGAACTAGAGATAAAGGATACTACAGATACAGTTAAGTCTGCCTCATATCTTGACTTACATCTAGAAATTGACAATGAGGGTCGGTTGAAAACAAAACTTTACGACAAAAGAGATGATTTCAGCTTCCCAATTGTGAACTTTTTTCCCCAAGACAAGATACTTGTATCTACGTTCGCCATTCTTTTTAATGAAACAAAGTAATACCAACTCTTTCAATTTGTCTTTTAGTTTGGAATGGGGAATACTTGTGTAAAGTGTAGAAAAGTCAAATGTTTTAATACTATTGCAAGATGAGAGAGTCTTAGATTGTATGTACTCTAAAAGATCTTTGGAATTTTTTAGTATCCACATCTGATTCACGCCACCTCTAGAATAGGCAGTTTCTCAATAACTTCGGAGCCCGGCTTTGATTGCTAATCTAGCCTGCACGTTGAAAAAAAAAATAAAAATCGAAAAAGACTTTTTGTAACACGATTTTCTGATGTTGACCTCGTGAGATAAACAAATACAGGTGATCTGTTTTAGTTCTGATTATTGCTGTCTTCTTATCTCTAGATCTGTGCATTTTCATCCGAGTTAATTTGTTCACATACTGAACAATGTTCAAATTTCATTGCATTTAATTTGTTTGAACCTTTCTCCGGCACTACTAAGCATTTGTTATATGGAGTACAATACATTATTTTAAGAGTAAAGACTTTCAACGAATATTCAATCATGATGGGGCTCCCACAGGGTACCCCCCTCAGGTCGCAAGGTCGCTTTTGAATTCATCGCAAGGTCGCGAGGTCGTTTTTAAGGGAAATGTACAGGTCGCAGGTCGTTTTTCCAACACAGAGGTCGGAAGTCGTTTTAATATTTAAAGTATCCATTTAAGTCATTGTTGTGTCGATTCTTGTGTTATTAAACCAGGGACATATATGTTCATGATTAAACATTTTAGTTTTAAATTAGATATTTGGACATTTTGCTGTGCCCTTGGGTTCGGCAGGGCCGTAAATTACATAGAGGCATGTAGGCAGTTGCCTCCTTTTTTAAGTTCGCAAATTGTTTCCCTAAAAATAAGTAAAAATAGCTTGTGAAGAGTCATAAAGCAGGATGAAGCGTAAAAATCTTACTTTACCGGCACACGTAATCTAACTCTGGTTTATAACTATTTTCAATATATTCCAGGCGCTTATTTATTGAAATATAACAAAAATTTAACAAGTGGTGAATTCTGAGGAGGTACATTGCATACAGGGAAAAGGCCCGAAAAAATATCATTTTCTGCTTAAAATGGGTCAACAAAATTTTGTCGCCTCGCTCCGCTCGGCGAAACTCAACTGCCTCCCCTTACAAGACAAGCAATTTACGGCCCTGTTCGGTTGTTCTTGTTTTGTTTGAGGCCATCCAGAGATGGCTGTCTGTAAGTGGGAAGTTCCTGCTCTATTGAAGTTCGTGTCGTCAGCTCTAGATTTATTTTATGTGGCATTTAATGATCAATATGTGATGTCTTCGTGCCATTAACCCATATCCGTTCTTTTCCATATTGAGACCAAAACAGGACTTGAACTTTTCGATTTTTCAGAACAGTAGTTTCAACCAAATATTCAGTATTTCACTAATCCAACACAATATTCATATTGAGCAAGTCCTCAGAACTCTTATAAAATCACCGGGGAGGTAGAGCTGGATTTACCTACTGAGATTCTTTGAACACGGATCTATAGACTGATGGCAACAAGGAAATGTCTTGAAGACGGGGGTGTCCCGCTCGGCGCTTATTTCCATTTTCGATGGAACTCTCCCATTTTTACACAGTTGTTAGTCAATATCATGATAAATAAAGAGCACGGTACAAAATTTCATGAAGATAAGACTTGAAACTTTTTAGGAAATCATCTTAAACGCAAAGGTAAACCAAATTGTAACTGACGAACGAACGGATGGACGAACAGACCGAAAAACTATATTTACCGCAACAATGTTGTCGGCACATAAAACATGAAATTGATCATCAACCTTACTTGGATACATTTGTCTCTTTGGAGCACACACAGAGACGCTAGTAGCTAGTGCCCTATGTGCTAGTGATGACCATCGCCCATAGTGTCCATAGTGTATTTGAAGCAATAACCCAGACCAACTTAAATCTTTTTTAAGAAACAAACAATGGTCCAAAAATGATCATAACTTGACAATTTGATAGCTTATCAGGCTCTAGAAACAAGAAACGAAGACTTCTAACCGACTATAGATACAAAAAGGGTCACAAATGGTCACAAAAGTAGTTCAAAATTGATTGCATGTTGATTTAAGATGTATCGAACTTAACTTGTACTTTATAGTGCTAAACAATTGGGAACAAATGAAATAAATGTTTCCGTTCTCAAGTTTTCATCTGGATACCACCATGGGACGGTCAGACAGATGGAAGTACGGACGGATACCCAACTATGTAATACTTCTCTACTGCGTGTAGTGGGGTATAATAAAGTAGACAAAAGTGTGACAGATGGCCAGAAAAACAGTATGGCTGACCATGGTTGGTGGGACCAACAGTCAGCAGTTTATTTTTAATAACAGACATGTGATTTGGGACCACAAAGGAAAACATCGCGCCCAAAATGGCAAGGTCGTTTTTAGCGTGGGTGTAGTCGGAGGTCATTTTTTCCAAATTTTACAGGTCGCAGGTCGTTTTTAGAAGGCCCTCAGGTCGGAATTAAGTCGCCTCTAAAAAGCCTGGAGGTCGCAGGTCGTTTTTGACCCTGCGGGAGCCTCATGATGAGTAAAGCAGGCTGAACATTTCGTGCGAGCTGTTGTTTAATTTATTTGTCTTTTAAATACTCCATCTACTACATAATGATATAGAAGAGTCAACACATGAATTCAGTAAACGATTATGATAATAAAAAACTCGTAAATGCAGATATGATAATTCTATCAGGATAAACATTTATTATTCAATTTCATAGATGAAAAACACGTATCGTAGTACATGACCGTTTACCGTTTTATTTCTTATTTTTAAAGTCTTTCAAGGGAGATAAATTGATTACTGGGACAGAATGGCAGAAGCGCAAATTATTTAAAAATAAAAGGATTTAACACCAGCAGAAGGGCTGGATTTGCATGACTTCTTAATGTTAAACCGACAATTGAACCTCATGAAGTCTACGACTTCCATTTTTCTCGCTAACTTTCCGATTTACGTATGCTTAGACCCAGTCGGGAATTTGCGACCAATATTTCTCGTAAGTCGTAAATCGTAAACATTTGTGAAACAGTCGCATATCGTTAACATGGTCGTACGACCTATTTCACGATTTGCGACCTTTTGTGAAACGGTGGCCTGTACTTAACGCTAACCGATATGACGACGATACTACCCGTGCTTATACTATAGTATACTTTAAAAAAAAGCGTTTAATAAGTATTCAGTGGATTAAAGTATAGGTTACAATGTTGTTTTTGTTTTAAAAAAATTTAAATTCGAAATTCCGAGATATTTAAGTCAAAATATGAAGTTTTAAGAAGTAGAAATTTGGTGGTTTCGAAAGTTTGAAATTCGAGATTTCAATTATCGATTGATTGTTAGTTGCTTAACGTCCCGTGGAAAATATTTCATGCATGTTCAGGACGACCAATAATCGAAATCTTCAGTGTAAACTCAAATCTTGATTTCTAAAAAGTTGAAACGTGGATATTAAAAAACTTCAATTTTGTTGAAATTTCGAAATTCAAAACGTCTAAATTTTAAGACTTTAGAACTTCATATTTCGGACTGAAGTTGAAATTTATAATAAATTTGTTATGAAATCACTTTTTGGTAAACACTAAGGAAACTGTCCGTTCATTTAGATACACGGAATTTGAATTGCGGATGCAAATAAAGGCAACAGTAGTATACCGCTGTTCGAAATTCATAAATCGATTGACAAAAAACAAATCCGGGTTACAAACTAAAACTGAGGGAAACACATTAAATATAAGAGGATACAACAGAAACACAACATTAAAATGTAACACACACAGAAACGAACTATAATATAACAATGGCCATTTTCCTGACTTGGTACAGGACATTTAAAAAAAAAATGGTGGGTTGAACCTGGTTTTGTGGCTAGCCAAACCTCCCGCTTTTATGGCAATGTTAAATATAACATTAACATGACAACATTACATGACAGGACTACAATACAAATAAATGGGAGAACATATAGGACAGAGAAACATACGAATAATAGCTAACAAAAGGTACCAAATTTAAAATTAAATACGCAAGACGCGCTTTTCGTCATTTCAAAGTGGCTGTAAAAAAATATACACCAATTCAACAAACAATCAAAATACATGTAATGGTCACAAAACACATTTTTTTAATGTTTCTATTTGAAGTTCGGGTTATATTTGACATCAAATAATGGCCTCAATTTTCTGAAATGATTAGACAACAGAAGTTTCCTATCAAGACTTGGGATACCAATCTGCATGAGTTGTAGACAATTTGTCTGTTTCAAAAATTTATTTCACAATATCAGGCTTATACAATAGAAGTATTTGTTTCCTGACGAAAACTACAGAGCAGAATAATGTTGCTTATATATATTTGATTTCAAAATTTTTAGTGGTGTTCGTGTATAAATATTTACACATACGTCAATGTGTTTCTGGTTACAATCATACCACATCTTCTTATCTAAATAGGGAATAGAGCAGTTACTTTGTCGCATTATGACGTCATATACCGGAAGAAAAGTTTTTCGTGCAAAAATTATGAAAAGTGGATGGAGGCTGTAAAAAAATATACACCAATTCAACAAACAATCAAAATACATGTACAGTAATGGTCAATTCCAACACGTCATAAACCTTGGCACAAGGATTTTCGTGCTACTGGTGAGGCCCGCGGTTTCCTGTTCGGTTACTGAAAAGATATGTTCAAATTTTGGATGGAATGCTTTTTAAATGACAATTGTGTTTTCCTGTTTATCTTTTATTGAAATAATCTTTTCTATTTCCGCAGGTCTCATTAGAACTCGGTATTATTTTTTTGTGATTTAGTTTGAAATAAATTATGACTGCTGTTGTAGCTCCTGCTTTGCTCATTTTGATCTTTTGAGAAGTAATGCTACTGTTGCTGCTCATGGATGGAATTAATATCATAACAAAATGGAGTTTGTTCCTGTCATGCTCATATTTTTGTTTAGATGGACTGCTGCTGCTAATGCTCTAGGCAAGGGTATTGTGTTATTTAAGGATTGAATAAAGCAAAATGGATTTATATTGCTCCTGTAGCTCAAATCGTGTCATCTTCACTCTTTTGATATTTTTGCTACTCTTGCTGCTCGATTGTTTTGTACAGATGAATAGATTTTGAAAATGAAAACTAAATAGTATGGAGTGGAGGTGAAACGTTTGGT
Organism: Mytilus coruscus; assembly: GCA_017311375.1. Classification (NCBI taxonomy): domain Eukaryota; kingdom Metazoa; phylum Mollusca; class Bivalvia; order Mytilida; family Mytilidae; genus Mytilus; species Mytilus coruscus. The sequence continues at coordinate 28,886,977 of CM029608.1, read as the reverse complement.
TTTGAACGATTGCTTAAGCATGTTAATGATTTTCATAACCATCTAAAACTAGGTCGTCACATGTGCGTAATATTTATTTTGATGAAGCCCGAATGTTTTCTGTACCAACGCTTCCCACGGGTCACTGGTTTCAGGTCTATTGTCAGTTTGTTCTGTCATGACTCCGATGTAGACTCATGGACGCGTTTGAGGCAAATTCACTAATTTAAGTATGTCTCACTCGATCTCTTCAGGATGTTCAGTGTGATGCATCTTTTCTTTGTATCGATGACGGTTACGTTGACAAGCTACTCACTGCTGCTCTCGATATTTTTCGAGAGACAAATATCTGCTCCTAATCATATTCCAGTTGATCTAGACTGCTCGTGAGATTATTTCAAGCTGTTTTTAGCTACACCCGTGTGCTAAAGGCTGCTCCGATCAATTCAAAATGTTATCACACATCAAAGTCAGGCTTATAGTTATTGTGAAAGTAGCTATTCTAGGGGCGGTGATGATCAGATTGTGATACTGACAAATTCCAAAGAACTGTTTAATTACATACAGTCAAAGTCTCTTTCCTCTTGTAATAGTATTAAAACATTTGACTTTTCCCCATTACACTAGTATTCCAAATCCATACTAAAAGACAAATTAAAAAAAAATGGTCCTGCTTTGCTTCATAAAAAAGAATGGCCAATGTAGATACAAGTATCTTGTTATAGGGAGAGATAATTCGTACTTTGTAAAAAAAAAAACCAAAACAAACTCTGATTGAAACAAAAAAATCTTCGAAACTGACATTAAGAAGATGCTTGATTTCTTGATTGACAATGTATTACGTATTTGTTACGTATTTTAGATATGTTTTTCAAAAAAAAGCTAGCATCCTCATGGGAACTAACTGTGCTCCTCTTCTTGTCGACATGTGCCTTAACTTGTATCAGGCAGATTTGGTTGACCGTCATGAAAATCTGTTTCACAGTTGATCACGGATATGTTCAAACTGTCGTCACCGAATTAGACTTATGACCGGTTTTGTAATTGCATGAGCAAAACGACGGGTGACACATGTGCAGCAGGATCTGCTACCCTTTCTGGATCACTTGAGATCACACCTGGTTTTTGGTTTGTTTTAATGTTGCAAGTTTTTAGTTTTCAGTGTTGTGTTTCGTATACCGTTGTTTGTCTCTTTATTTATTTTTTTGTTTTTGTTTTTGTTTTTTGTTTCTTGTGCTGTTTTTTTCCATGGTTTTGTAAGTTCTTTTTTTAATTTTGATTTTGAATGTTCCTTTGGTATCTTTCGCATCTTTCTGATCGAGATTTATAGAAAAATGTAAAATAAGCTGTAAAAGACACAGATTTCCTGAAACAAGTATACTAAGAAATATATATATCTGATTGCATATATCTATATTTTGGATAGTTTTATTGTAGCTGAACAATTTGTTTCATATCCTATGTTATTGTATGTTAGTTTCGGCTTATGTATTTATAATTTGAATATAGAATACATATTTAGATTTTAACATGTTTAAATAAAAAGTATATTATCGTTGATTCAAACATTCATTTTCTTTAGTGACCTTCTATATTATAACGGTTCTAATTTTGCTCAATTTTAAAATTCCGCCTTATTATTATGTAAATGATAATGAAGACACAATTTTAAGATCCCCCATTTGGTGTTTGATGACTCACATTTGCGGCGATACTGCCTATAGATACCAGTCGCCTCTTAAAAAATGGACTCAAGGATGAATCTTTATTTCATTTTAGATCTTATAATATATGAATTTCTGAAGCTCGAAGCCGAAACTTCAACTAGAGTTCAATTTTTGCGTGGTCCTCTGTCATTTTGCACAAGAATAGTAACTGTTTTATACTGGTTATACTAATACACATGGACAAAGTGTACATCATGTATACTATAAAACAGATTTAAGTCGCAAAACATATAGGATTTGTCAATTATATAAGCAAACCGTTACATACAAAACAAAAATAAAGTGATTGTCTCCGTCCGGTTACTGTCTTGGTGGTCTTGTGTTGGTCTCGAGTGTGGGAGGTCGTGGCTTCGATCCCTGGCCAGGACAATCCAAAGGCTTTTAAACTGGTAGTTACTTATTCTCCGCTAAACACGTTGCATTATCATTTTAATGTATTACACAGAAAGAGCAAAGACTGGTCGACTTGAAGCCAGAAGAATGCGTCCAGTTGGATGACATGTTTATCTGTGGACTGTAACCAGTCGTAGCGTGTCGATCAAGTTTTAATGCATGGTTCATAATTATATTGCATCAACATTTTTTCGTCCTGAAAATGCATTTATCTTGCCACTGGACGTCCAACAATCCATCTGCATCGTCATCTCCATTCGTTCAACCTTCCTAACAACGATAACTTTTGCACTAATTGTTCTCGTCATAAATATTCATGACACATTTGCCACTAGATTTTAAGCAAGTAATAATCGATACCCATTCGGATACCTTTTTCAACATTATATACAGTATTACAATGAAAAAATAAATTAAACATAGTGTCCGTATAACAAACGCTTTATTCGACAGACAGTATGATATAAACATTTGACTAATTCATCTTATTCATTTTATGAATGAGATAAAACAAAAAAATGAAAATATCACGTTAGAAATTTCATTCGTCCGAAGCGCTTTTATGGATTAACTTTCATAAGGAACGCTCAAAGCCGAATATTTGAAAGCCAAGGATGTATAAGAACCGAATCAGTAGAAGTAAAGAGCTTTATGACGAAAAAGTGCTTAAAAATGGCCAAATCCACCTAAGGTCAACTTTACTTATGGAAGTTCTTTATAATCTTTAAAATGCAACAAAAGTTCAATGTGGACTTAATTGAAAAATAATTTAATGATAGCACACTACTGAGAGGTCTTGGAACGTGAAACATACTGTGTTTTTTTCTTTCAGTACCGGTATTATTTCGACGAAGACATCGTGTATTTCATGCGCGTTATACAAAGAAAACCTTTTGTGTGTCTGTATATATAATTCCCTTTTTCTATTTTAAGGTGATGATACCATGTTAGGTCAACCAATAACGCAAGTAACGAGTGAACTGATTTTGTCATTCAATTGATTTAAATGTATGTATGTATGTATGTTCTGTATCTTCCTCCTTTATTAGGAGCACCACCATGGGTTTTGGTGTAAAGTAGGACAATTAGATTTAAAAACCGATTCCCATACCCCACATAATTGATTGGACAATTTAACGCAATGGCAAAACATGTATACAAATAAAAAAAATACTAGATGTAAAGGAGAATTCAAATTACATACCTTGCAATTTTAATTCAATTATAAAATGTCAATTTTTATATAACAATAGTGTCAATCAACTTTGTATATGATTCAGAAACCATTTTAAGAAAGATGTAAGCTTAAGCTTAAATTGATAGTCTTTGTGCCTGTCCTTGCTTGATCATGTTGATATCATTTATAAAAAAAAAAAAACGAAACTCTTCCTGGATTTGTTATAAGCAGGCAATTTCCGTTAATGGTTGTATCGTCAACTGTAATATTCATGATCAGTTGTAAGGTTTTATAATTTTAAGCAGTTAATTAGGACGTCGACACCGAAGAGGACACTTACGTGAATTTGTGACGTCAATTTTTATCTTTCCTCACATTATAAACCCGTGCAGGGTTCCTCAAGACGATATTCGTTTACTGAACGAATATCACATACGTATTTTTACATATTTCAAACAGGGTAATTAAATCAGAAAATACATATTCCTTCTTTAATTTATGATTTTTTTCTGTCAAATTGCTGTGATGAAATATCATTGTGACAGCGTAAAAAATAAAAATTATTAAATAACAGGGAAATTAAAAAACACGTTTCTGCAAAACATCGTCCTGCTGTCGAAAAGGAAGAAATTGATGAAACAAACAACTTGTTTTCTTTAATTAACATGTAAATAGACCTACAAACAATAATCTGATGATCAAAATTTACAAATTATAGTATTTTCTAAACAATTCTTTCAAGTATCGGATATTATAGGGCAAATCAGAGACAAACACATTATAACACTAAGATTGAAACATTGTTAATGCTTTATCTAACTCTGTTTTAATAGAATGTATGAATAATTGATGTTTAGTTGTGATTTAACACAAAAAGTCAGTCATGTAGATCAAACTCATTATTCTACAAATGCGAAAGTTATCTTTAAGATTTATTTGAAAATAAGTTATTTGTCAGGTTGCTTGTACTTATCAATGAGAGATGAGAAAACATAGAATGAAAAATTTATTTTACAAAAACCATGAATGATAACAAATTTCAAAAGAAAATAAGGCAAAATTTTGTTTGAAGTTAAAAGACAGAATCCGTTGTGTTTTCATAACAAATGCATAAGCAAGGCATTATGGGGTTCAATAATCGTAATAATATTTCGATAAACTTGAGTTATAAGGTACATGCAGGGGGCTATATTTTTTCAGTAAGCCAGCAAACTTTTACCTCGCATGTATGATATCTTGTTTTTTCAAGTATGTTAAATTTTCGTTAGTTCTTTTAAAAAAAGAGGATCTGTCTAACTGAGTAAACTTTCAGATTCGATTTTGCATCATGACTGTACAATGTATTAAGTTTTAAAATGTTACATAAACTTGAATTATTGGGAGCATTTTTAGGATGGACTACATAAACATTTACATGACTACTATAACCATTTTTGTCAAACCAATTGTGTCACTATAACACCTATAAAACCAATATGTTGCTAGCAGTTTAATTAAATAAGATAACTTGTCAAAACTCTAATCTGTCAGAAATCAGCAATCAAAATATAGTCCGAAGGCCAAGGAAACCCAATAAGAGCCAGTTTGCTGATAGTTTTGTGAGCAATGTATTAGTTACAGCGGACCGAGGATGATTTTCGACGAAAAAAAATGACCTATTTTGAACGGAATCGTAGTTTTATTACAAGCAAAGGCATATATAATGAACTTAGTCTCATTTTTCATTTAAGGAACAACCATTTTACTCTGATTTGGGGAAAGGGGTGTTTAATAGTTTTAAAAAATTTAAATAATATGATTGCCAACTTTGAAGAAACGTATTTTGAAAGGGAAAAATATTCTGATTAAGAGTTTTTTCCATTATATTCAATGTTCAGTTCATAAACAAATTTTGCGCTTCTCACGACAATAAAATAAACACGTTAATGCTTGCGTGGAACCTCCACGTTGCTACTGCATATTCATGACGATAAGATTGAATAAAAACCCATCCATATGATAACAAATAAAATTCAGCAACAATATCAGGAGAAGTTACGGAAAAAAGAATAATGCGTCTTTGTGCAAGTCCGCAATTGTATTTTGTAACCGACAAATCAAAGCTTTTCAACTTTATTTGTTAATCATTTGCAATAGAAATTCAAAAGCCACATCAGATACCATACAGTTGTCGTCTATTTCAATTACAAGCTTTCAACCATAATTCAGGAATATACATATATATTTCTATCCTTTCTCTTTTGCTTTCGTGTATACTGGCAACTGATTTGGCTTTAAATTTAAATTTCTATGGCATGTTAACTTGGATAAGTCATTGTTTACTTAGTTTTATACTTTGAATTTACACTCGCAAACATGGTATTTTTCTCCAATTTTAAAAGAGGCTCCTTCTATTATTCTACGTTTTCCTGTCAATTATATACGATACTCGAGAAAAACTTCATTTTGCGCATGGTTTTAAACTTTGTGTGCTTGAGTTCTTCGTTCTCATTGCATTCATTCTCGCCCTTTTAAAGTACAGCCCTCGATCTTAGAATATAGGACGCAATGATTATGAATGAGCAGGTAAGATCTTTGAGCATGGTTTCATTACCGGCAAGTAATCTTTGATACGATGTAATATACTTTAATAATTAAACAATTTTCCTAAATAAATTAATAAATACTTTAAGAAAATCTTTTTCTGTTAGACATTCTCTTCAGGTTCTCATTCTTCCCAAATCTCTTTTTCATTTAAATGCTTCTTAATTTCTTCTACAGAGGTTTTCGAAATGGTATAATTTTTCTCGGAAAGAGTCAATGCACCGTTTTTTAATTTAGGAGGACTATTCATGGGATAATTTTTAAATTTGTGCGATCATTCTCACTATTTATAAATATTTTTTTTCAAGACCGGAATTTGGTTATTTTGAATCTGGATTGTGTGTTCCAATTCACTTATCCGACTATTATGATCATCAAGTTCAATTTACGAATCCAGTCATTTTTTTTTTCATTTCTTTTTCACGATGACTGCTTATCCTACCTCGCTTTGTGTTCCAAAATTGTTCCAAAAGTCAAATGGAAGTGACCTTAATACACATGAAGTAGTTGTTTTTGCACTTAATTCAAGAAAGTGCCCACCAACCACACATTTTCGCAATGTAAGCTAGCGTACGACACAAGAAGTGACCTTCAATAAACCGAAAGAAGATTATTTTCTCATTTTTTCATAAAAATGTACCTTAATATAAAAATTAGGAGGTGAGGTATGATTGCCAATGCGACAACTATCCACAAAAGTTCAAATGAAGTGGATGTAATCAATTATAGGCAACCGTACGACCGTCTACAATGAGAAAATTCCATACCGTATAGTCGGCTACAAAAGGCCCCGACATGAAAAATATGAAACAATTCATTCGAGAAAACTAACGGTTTAATTTATAACAAACAATTAACGAAAAACAAATATCACACACATGAACCAACGACAACCACTGAACTACAGGCTCCTGACTTGGGACAGGCACATAAAGAATGTGCCGGGGTTAAACATGTTTGTGAGCGCTCCCCACTCCCCCTAACCTGGGACAGTGGTGTAACAGCACAACATAAGAACAAACTATAAAAATTAGTTGAAAAAGGCTTAACTCATCAGATCGATACAAAGCAGAAAAACATCAAACATAAACATAGACCGGACGTGGCAGGGTATTTATCCATCGGTCATCCCTAACAACAAAAAGGAGCCCATACCGCATAGTCAGCTATAAAAGGCCCCGAAATGACAAATGTAAAACAATTCAAACGAGAAAACTAACGGCCTTATTTATGTACAAAATAATGAACGAAAAACAAATATGTTACACAGCAACAAACGACAACCACTGAATTACAGGCTCCTAACTTGGGACAGGCACATACAGAATGTGGAGGGGTTAAACTAGTTTGAAGGCGCCAACCCTTCCCCTAAACTGGGACAGTGGTGTAACAGTACAACATAAGAACAAACTATAAAAATCAGTTGAAAAGGGTTTTATTAACTCATCAGATGGATACAAATAGAAATACATCTAACAAAATCGGGCTCGGTAAACAACATCACCGTAAAATTTAGGATGTGCTATTCCGTCTGAAATAAGTTTTTTACAGGGACAGCCAAATTTCAAACCAAATCTTTCTATCTATGGAAGAATTTAGTAAAGGTGTTAAGTAATTTGTGGTAAAGAAATTCCTGACTTAATAATTTACCAGTAATACATAGATTACGCTCATTGAAATCCAAAACGTCACTACAGACAGGGGCATAACGAATGAGTTGGGATATATAAACACCGTAAGATGGTGCCAGAGGAACATCACCGTCCAAAAAAGGAAAATTAACAATAGGGAAAGAAAAATCATCCCTTTTGTCGTAAATTTTTGTGTAGAGTTTCTGGTGTAAAACTGAAATATCTAAATCTAGGAAAGGACACTTATTGCTGTTAATATTTGATTTATTTAAAGTAAGCTGATGTGGGTAAATTTCGGCAGTATAAGCTATTTTTCCTGGAATCAGTATAAAATAACCTTATATGACATTTGAAGTGGTCTCAAATAAACCAAAAGTAGGTAACTATCTCCCCAATTCAAGTGAAAATAAACAATTATATATGGAATGCGTGCTGAGTAAACAATTGTATAACACAGTTAGTTGCTTCATGTAAACCACAATGTACTAATTACTTTCCTCTTTTGTCATATTTAACTAGTTCAAAAGTCATGTTTTTATAAAAATAAGTGTAAGGTTAGCCATCTTCTAACAACAAGAGTGACTTTTTACACTGGGAATTACTATTTTGTCTTCCATTTTCTTATTAACAAATATAGCATTTAAAAGATTGAAAGACCTTCAATTTCTGGGAACAATTTGCTTTGAATTATTTGTTTCATCTTTCGCCACATTTTTTTCAATAGGTCAATAAGATATTTTAAAGATGATTTTATACATTTATTGCGATTTTGAAACTGACCCTACCGAATACTTTTCTTTGTTAGAGTTATTTCTTCTTACACGGATTTTCCTAACCACCATTTTAATCTTATTTAAATTCATGTTCTTGGAGGATAGTATGAAATAGTATCAAAACAACTTTTATTATTTACAACGTGTTAAAATACCATTGAAATATAATATTTTATTATATGATTACACGAAAACGCATGTATTTGAACAAAACGAATGCACTTAAAAAGGGGGCGTTATTATGATCAAAACTCTAAATATATTATGAAGGTTTTTATTTATTTTACCGTGAAACGGTTATTATTCACAAAATCAAATAACGCAGATCCACATACCTTTGTTCAACAATCACTATTATTGAATTTGATAAATATAGATTCTACCACTGCATCGAGTTTGATACGATATTTATCCACTCGAGACAGTTAAATTTTCAAAACTTAAAACGCGAGGCTCGCCGAGCGTTTTAAACATTTAATATTTAACTGTCAAGAGTTGATAAATATCGTATTACACGAGATTTGGTGGTAGAATCTGTTTCTCTAATGATTTTTAAACAATATGCAGGCAAACTTATTCCTTCTTTTCAAATGATCTGCAAAAAAGATGTGTTCTTTTTATGCGACGTCATCAGGCATGGTCGCCTTTTTTCATGACGCCACAATAGGAAATTCAGAGGAAAGCAAGAAAACTTGACGTCATAATCAAAATTTGACCAATGAATAACTGAGATCAAACAAACCACACGTTGATTAAATATAGATTCCACCACTGCATGCATCGAGTGTGATACGATATTTATCCACTCGAGACAGTTAAATTTTCAAATTTGAAACGCGAGGCTCGCCGAGCGTTTTAAATATTTAAATTTAACTGTCGAGAGTGGATAAATATCGTATTACAAGATTGATGGTGGAATCTGTTTCTCTAATGATTTTCAAACAATATGCAGGCAAACTTATTCCTTCTTTTGAATGATCTGCAAAAGATGTGTTCTTTCTATGTGACGTCATCAGGCATGGTCGCCTTTTTTCATGCCGTCACAATAGGAAATTCAGAGGAAAGCAAGAAAATTCGACGTCATAATCGGATTTTAACCAATGAAGAACTGAGATCAAACGAACCACACGTTGATTAAATTTTTTTTGTACAATGGGTGCAGAAAGGGGAATACTTGTGTAAAGTGTAGAAAAGTCAAATGTTTTAATACTATTGCAAGATGAGAGAGTCTTAGATTGTATGTACTCTAAAAGATCTTTGGAATTTTTAGTATCCACATCTGATTCACGCCACCTCTAGAATAGGCAGTTTCACAATAACTTTGGAGCCCGGCTTTGATTGCTGATAAAATAGATGTTAATAATTTAGAAAGAGGATTCGTGGAGCATTTGGAAGACCCAGCAATATACCGTTGTTTGTAAGGACACTTATGTAGTTTAGGTATCCAATACAGTGATGGAAGATCCAGTTCTTCATCTTTGGTTGAAATTCAAAGGAACATAGAACAGACCTATGATTATCCAGGATTTCCTCTTTGGTAAGTGTCGTGAGGGTATATGTTGAGTTTCCAAGTGAATTGTCAATACCTAATTCATTTATCAAGCAGGTTATGTAATGATATTTACACACAAAACGATGTTGTTTGGGGCTTTATCTGCGGGGACAACAACATATTTGTCATGAAGGTAGGACAAGTGCTTTGCAACATTTGGGTCTTTAAAATTGATGTAGCGTGGGTATTGATATGCCCATTCAGTTTCTTAATTCGGATTTGTATCAACGACCTCACAGCCTTAATCCATTCGGAAAGAGTATCTACATCTTCTTTCTCGCGTTTAGCCCATTGCCTGGCATAATCCTCGACTGAATCCATCAGTATTTTGAAGTTGTATTTCCAATTGATGGATTTAGGCTCACGATATTTCGGACCTTTGGATAACAAATTTCGCAGGGAAGTGTTATTGACAGTGTTGAGGTCTCCGGTAATAACGTGGCCATGCAGCCGGATTATATGTGAATTGGGAACTAGCACAGGTGCAATCAGGAGGTTTAGACTTGAAGTCATCAATGTTGAGATCCTGCAAATCGTGTTTGTAATTGAAAATTTTAGTTGCAATTGGTTTGGTATAGGTATAAGAAATTATTGGTACAGACTGATCTTTGAAATAAGAAGGTATTTTCGACTGAACTAATTTATGATGAAGGATATTGCCTAAGTTGACGCCATCGAGACCTTTGTTGGCAAAGGAAAGTTTAAGAAAAGATCTTTTCTCTTTTTCATCTTTTCCAATGCGAACTGGTTTGAAAAGTCTGTGACTTGCAATATCCGAAATAATAGCTGTAAGTTTGTATTGGTTTGAATGAGGATTTGTAACAGTGGTTTCCAAACATAAATTGAACAGAGAATGAAGTTTTGAAAGGGGTAATGAATACAGTTTCGTGCGAATGTGATGAATACCTAACGGCTTTTGTATAAATGGCAGCAAGTCATTAATAGAGACATCATGCAAAGTAGGTGATGTATAATGACGATGACCATGACTGCGTCTACGTCGAGGAGTAGAGTTGAAAATATTCATCACATTCACCGAGCTACAGGAAGGACTAGATAGAATACCTATACCATCAATTTTGTCATTGCAACCATATGGTGTCGCAGTTCCCAATTGTCGAATCAGTAGTCCTCTTTTGTCTACGGAGAGGCGTTGCAAGTTGAGGATTGTTAGTCTTGTGGTATATTTTTCGATTATACGAACTGTCATAGAAACGATGGAATGATCAGGCTGATTAAAATGCTGGTACAGAATGTCGTCTGCATTGAGATTGATATCTGATCTATGGCCGCACATACGTTTGTTTAGCCTTCCTTTCGTTTCACCGACGTAAACCAATCCGCAAGGTTACACTTTAATCCGTAGACGACATTTATAGATTTACAATTCAGATCATCGTAACTTCTAGTAAAGTAAGACTTTTAGTTAAATTGCTAGTGAATTGAGCGTCTGTTATTGAAATTTCACAAGTTTTGCAGCCATTAGTTCCACATTTCGAAATGAGACAGTGTTGTTCAGAGTCATCAAAATCCAAAATGTCTTTAAGGAGAACTGAACATGGCTGTGTATGTGTACTATTGCTATTGTCACTAGTATGATGATCTGAATGAGTCATGTTTGGGATATTTGTCATGTCTGGTGGTGAGGGACACCTGCCTTATCAGACGACACCGTGTCCATGGTGACGTCTGTTTCGGACCTTTATACTGGGCGACGTCCGAGCCAGTATCCTGTTAGATCTTCGTAAATTCATGCAATTTTGCTACTGGGCGGATGATGTCCTCGGGGACAAAATGTCCACCAGCAGAGACATCGACCCAGTGGTTATAAAAGAGGGACGAAA